>CM069170.1:14016458-14429512 GCA_035221665.1 Okamejei kenojei
CCCCCCCCCCCCCCCCCCCCCAACTATTTAATATATTTAGTTTTAATAATTTAAATGAATCTAAATTCCAATGTCCCAATACCCCCCCCCCCCATTTGCAAGCCGTGAAGATTTTACTAATTGGGTCCGCCAGCCCCTCCCCCCCCCCCCACCCCCCCCCCCCCCCCCCCCCCCCCCCCCCCCCCCCCCCCCCCCCCACCTTTTTGGCCATCTTTCGTCAATTCCTCTGTCTTCTCCCTGGCGAATGGCTTCAGGATTAATCGGGAGTCACTGTTTCCCATAATTTACGTATGTGTTTTAAATCAATGTTTTAATGTTTTCTAGGGTTTTTACATGGGGTGTGGGGGGGGGGGGGGGGGGGGGAATTGGGGGAAACTTTTTTCCAGTCACTTACCTCAACGGAGATGAGATTTTTCTCCTTTGCTGAGGATCGCCCGTGAGGACCTCCAACCTCGGGGCCTGTGGACTTAAGAGGCCAACTCGGGAGCTCCATGCTGTGGAGTGTTCCAATCATTCTCTACGTCGAAGTTTCCGTCATCGGACCGTCGGCAGCGGCGACTGCGGAGGGTTCAACAGCCCCGATACGGATGAACAAAGGAGGAAGATGATTGAACTTTATTCCCTTCCATCACAGTGAGGAATGTGGATTCCTCTGTGGTGGATGTTTCTGTTCATTTTTATATTGTGTGGCTGTGTCTCTTGTTGCTTTTTACTTGGTACTTTTAACTCAAATATGAATGTACCTTAATTGGCACATGTTACAGTAAATGTGAACTGAACTAACTCTCTTGAAAACACCCAGTGAATTGGCCTCCACTGCCTTCTGTAAAAGGGATTTCCATATATTCACAACTCTTCTGGGTGAAAAAGATTTTCCTCATCTCAGTCCTAAATGACCCCCCCTCCCCCTTATTCTTAATTTTAAGATGGCGGCACCTCAGGAACTCGCGGGTCCCTGTTGGGAGACCGCTTTTCGGGGCTCCCGCAGTGGCAGCTTCTCCCACCTGAGTTGCGGGGCTGAAAATTACCCGGAGCGAGGCCTGACATCGCCCGGCGTGGCTTTAATGCCGTGGGTCTTGCCATGGCCGCTGGGGGCTTCCAATCATTAAGACCGGAGCAGGGGCCTTTATGGCCTTTGCCTTTCATGGTGGAGTCCACCACGAGTTGATATCTTGAGTGAAAGAAAATAATCACACTCATGGTTGTCTACGTGATTCCAAGTTTATGTTCACGAGTTTAAACCAGTTCCCACGGGTATGTCTATGTTTGCCGCTTTACTTCTCATTTCTGCGTTGTACCAAGTTCCTCTCCCGAGTTTCCATGTTCGTCCTCCGAGTACTCTTGAGCAAGACTGTGAATGAAAGCCTGTTTTAAGTATGAAATAGAGGAGCTGGACAGCATCTCATGCAGTAATTATATTCTGATTCTGTATTGAAGTTATTCTATTTCAGAACATAAAAAAACTGAAGGCTGGATCCGGGCCCGACATCTCACTGCCAATTGTGCAGCAAGGAGGCGGCGAAGCCACAGTGTTAAAGAAAGACCAACTCCATCTGCGGCTTTAAGATTAAAGATAGAATTCAGCGCTATAACGGCCGCCCATTATTGATATGACCTACAAAGGGAAAATGCGCACCGTCCAGTGCCAGAGCCTTTCTCTCTGCTTCATATATGTGGGAATTCCCTCCGTATTGTTACTCAGCGGGACAGGCAGCATCTCTGGAGAGTCTTTGTGTTACTCAGCACTGTGTGTTCACTTTTTGTCAACCAGCATCTGCCCTTTCTTGTGTATGACATTATTTGTATCCGTAGCGGTTGATTGTCACTCCCTTCAGTTTCCCAGGGGGTCGGGACGGGACTGGAGTTGGGAGGGAAAGGTGGGGGTGGGGGGGCAGTGGAGGGGAGAGGAGGGGTGGGGATGGGGTGACTTTAGGGTATGGGAGAAAGTGACTAGGAGAGGCGTAATGACTGTGTGGTTCAGACTCTATGGTTGTGATGCCACCAGTCTCAAAAGCCGCTGTGGTCTCCTGTCCCTGGTGGATAGCAGAGAGCGGATCAAACGCACAATACCCCCTCCCCGTCCACACCAACATGAAGGGCAACGATCGCAGGCTTTTAGCGTGCAGAAACAGCGGGCAGGGGGACCATCAACGCCATACGCGTGAGAGATTCTGCATGTTGTAGGTCTCCTTGCACATTGGTGCTCCTGTCTTTCTCCATCTCATTGTTGGCCCTGTCTGTCGCCACCCCCACCCCTCTGCTTCCTGGCCATGTGTGTGACCCCCTTCCCTCCCCTCTCCAGCTCCCCACCCATTGCACCGGGCATGGGGGCTTCACACCGTCTTCACGTCGGTGATGCCAGCAGGTCAGTGCCAGTCGCCCCGGGGCAGATGATCGGGGGCTCTCTCTCAGCATGGCCCCGGACCGGGGGGAGTCAGCAGACACGCCGGCTCTGCCACACCATGGGCTGCTGCCAACAAAGCCACCCGTCCATGTCCACACGCTCGGTAGAACAGGAGCTGAGACTGGGAACTGTACCGCCCTTGCCCCCTCAGCAACTGCAAACAACCCCACTCTCCTACTCACCTAACCCACCCATCCCTTCGCTCTGGGTATTGAAGGCGCTTCTGATCTACAGTGTGCAATAGTCACCAAAATACACTGCATCTTTAGAAAGGAAAAATACAAACATGTCAATCCCATTGGATAGGTCTTAGTCATGGTGCTGTACAAAATGGAAAAACAGGTCCTTCGCCCAGATTGGCCATGCAGTCCAAGTTGGCATCTTGGGGTAGTCCTATTTCCCTGCATGTGGCCCATAGCCCTTTAAACCCTTCCCATCCATTTATCTGTCGTTAATAACCTCAAGGAAAATTTCAAGCTTCAGTTTCCTGGGTCCAACTCGGAGAGAAGTACCCCCCTTTTCCGGGTTTAATCGCTCCACTGTTTATAATGCTCTCTGCATTATGAAGTCTTGACAGTGAACCCCATGGGCCAATCACAAAGTGTCAGCCCACACAGTCAGTAACTTGTCTCCGTACTAAAGTCACCCCAACCCCCCCCCTCCCTCCTCTCCCCTCCCTCCTCCCCCTTTCCCTCCAACTCCAGTCACATCCGACCCCGGGAAATGAAGGGAGCGACAATCAACTGCCACATAGATACAAATATGTCATACACAAGAAAGGGCAGATGCTGGTTGACAAAAGTGAACACACGGTGCTGCGGGAGTAACACAAAGACGCAGCAGAAATTTGAAATGTCATCCTGTCACCCATTCCCTCGCTCAGAGATGCTGCCTCCCCGCTGAGTTAAAGAGTGCCATGGTAGCTCAAGAGACACTATGGTTAAACCGCGGGCTTTTCTTTTACAACGAGTTTAAATGTTTCACATTTTAAATTTCAAGCGTTAAAATTCTGACTCGTGAATCTTTAAAATGTTTAAAGGCTTTTCATGTGTGTTAACAAGTTTCCGGGTGGTACCTGCCGTCTAGCGCCACGAGTCGCTAAGTTGGGTTCCAAGAGTTCAGACTTTCCCGCTATACGTTAATTGTACGTGATTACCACAAATTTAATTTGTTTTAAACTCGGGGTCACTCATGGGTCGACTCGCACCGTGAGATGGGTTTAACATTGCTGGCGCGGCCTTAACAGCTGCGGGACTTAACATCGGGAGAGGATGGAAAGCAGGGGAGGGACAAGACTTTGCCTTGCATCACAGTGAGGAGGAGATTCACTGTGATGGATGTTTGTGTGAATTGAGTTGGTTGTGTGTCTTGTAAAATTGTTTCTTTCTGTTGTATGACTGCAGAAACCGAAGTTCCTAAAGGAAAAATAAAGTTCATTGAATTGTATTAAATTGAAACTGTGGCCCCTGATTCTGATAATATCCCAGTTATATAATATAAATTATAACACAAAGTAATTTATTAAGATTAATTTGACTTCTTCGGTTCTGAAGCTTTGTATTTCTATGCTGTAGAAGGGCTTGGTGATCTGGAAATTGGAGGCCAGCATTCAAATTGCATTCAAGCTGCTTCCTGCTGTGCCAAGCAAAGGATATTTACAATGGTGGGAGAGGATGTGTTTCCTTTGGAGTTGTGTCTCTGTAAGCAGGAACTTCTGTGGGTAATTGATAAAGATCCTTACATTGTTTAAGAAGGTACTACAGACGATAGACCTTTGACTAAGTTCCTGATGTCTGGGGGGGTTCGTAACTAAAGTTTGTGACCGATATAACCATAGCATGAGAAGTATTGTGTAAGTGACAAAAATGCTTTGAATGGGTATACTCTGTGATTGATGTGTTAGACGTGTATATTGGTTATTGCATGTGAACCAATCATAGTGGAATAGCATCATTAACCCCACCTTACTGTATGCTTTGCCCACTTACCCACTTCCTACATTAAGTCTTGGAAGCAGTAGTGATGAATTAACAACTAACAACCTGCTGTACCGCTATACTATGTGTAACAATTAAAGATGACTTTAAACTCCAGACCTGTGTAACATAATCGTTTACATGGTGACAGCGTGAAGTAACGACGGAGACTATTTGAAATCGACTACGAACACTATATCAACATCGTCCATCGTAATGAACCAGATGCTGTCAATGCTTCTCTTCTACTAAACCTGGCGGGACCAGAGGCTCTGATGAGAACGCAGACCTTTGACTGCAGCCGGGAGATCCAGCAAGTGCAATAGGGATCAATGTGAAAGGTGAGATGCGTAAGGAATTAAACGTTATGTTATTGAATGTGCAAAGTATAAGAAGTAAAGTAGTGAGCTTGGAGGCTCAGTTAGAGGTTGGTAGATATGACATTGTGGGGATTACTGAGAAGTGGCTGCAGGAGGATTGGGCCTGGGAACTTAATATTCAGGGTTATACATGCTATAGAAAGGACAGGCAGGTGGGAGGAGGAAGGGGGGTTTGTTCTGCTGGTGAGGGGATGGAATTTCAGTCCCGTGTGAGGGAAGACAGGGGACTGACGGGTAGAGTCACTGTGGATTGAGTTGGGAATTGTAAAGGCAAGAAGGCACTAATTTGTGTTATGTACAGACCTCAAATAGCGTCCAGATGTAGGGGTGTGAGTTTGCAGCCAGGAGTTAAAACTGGCATGTAACAAAGGTAATGATCTCTATGGTGATGGGGGATTTCAATATGGCAAGTTAAGACTGGGAAATCAGGTTGGTTCCAGGCCCCAAGAAAGAGAGTTTGTAGAATGCCTCCAGATGGATTCTTAGAGCAGCTTGTATGGAGCCGACAGTGAAAAGGCATTCTGGAAGTAGTGTGTCCAATGAACCAGGTATGATAGAGGAACTCGAGGTTAAGTACGCTTGGAGGTTAGTGATCATTGTAAATAAGGCATTTCACAAACTTTTAAAGATGTTGCAAAACATCTTTTAATGATAGCACAGGGTATTACATACATCTTCAAGCACTGGCTACATTCTTTCTACTGAGCTGTACCCAGGAAAGGGGAAGGCATTATGATTGAGGTTAACAAGGCGGGTTAATGGGTCAGAGGTAACCATATTATTGGTTGCATATAAACCTTTACATCCTTCCCCTTAGAAAATCAAAAAAAAGATTGGTTGTCACGACAACAGAATTAAAACAGCCAGATTTAAAACAAAATCGCCATAACGAACAGGTGGTTGCTGATCCGGCCGAGCGTTACGGATGTCTCCCCATTTCCCCGAAAGACAGAAGAACAGGTAGGGAGCGAGGCAGCTGGGGAACCAGGGAAGGGTGGGGAGTGGCGGAGTGGGCAGAAACAGGAGAGGGAGGATCCGTGTCCGGAAGGGCCGCCGCAGAGGGGAACCAGGCCGCTCGAGATGGGGATCGAGTCATGCAGGGAACACTGGCTGGTACGGCAGCCGGCTGCATGGTTGAGAGTGGCGGTGGCATTAGGGCCCGGAGGGGCTGCAGCTTCGGCTCATTAACCGCAAGCAGGTGTGGTCGGCTTCTCGGTAGATGGTACGCTCATAGTCGACAGGATACGAACGAGGTGAGTCGGACACCCAACCATGGTAGCCAGACCAAGTGACCACGGCGGTCTGCATCCGAACCAACCGGTCCGGCATCAGTGATCGAGTAGTCTCCATGACGATCTGTGGGAACGCCGCTGGCTGTCATGTTTCTCTTGAATTCGCCTCTGCACGGTGGCAGCTCCAGCACCGAGGTTTAGCTGGCGCTGGGCAATCGGGATGGTGGATCGGTTGTTCTGGACATAGACGCTGAGCAGGTGATCCTATGGCCGGATCCCTGGAAGCAATTCCTGAGGTTCAGGAGGTCAATACAAATCAGGTTGGATAGTCTGCCTGTTCCATCAGGAAGCTGGTGTGTGGACGGCACGTTCGCCAGGCCATTGTTCTGTGGGTACTCTGGGCTGTGGTGAAATTGCCACGAAATTCCACTTGTCGGCAAAACTTTTTCAATCTCGGCTCGGTAAAACTGCCTGCCGTTGTCAGGTCTGCAGGCCTGACAGGGGTCCAAAAGCGGAGAAAGTGTCTACTGACTCCGACTGCTTTTGGATCACTATCTCCGAACCTAAGATGGGGATTAGTCAGCAAATCCACTTCGAACCAGTTTGAGATTTTAAGTCGGACCGGACTAGGGTAGTGGTGTCCACGCCACTCGAAAATGTCGGCAGCCCAGCGCGGCCAGCAAGGCAGGAGTGGTTGTTGCAGAGGGGCTGTCGCTGATGGTGTTGGAGCAAGACTGTTGCACGTGGAGCACAGCGCATTCACAGAAACTCTGGTCTCGGACTCTGTACAGTAAGTCATGGTGGGTATAGTCTTTCCACGGCCCATAGTTAGAACATGCCAGCCCCCCTTTTGGAGATACCAGTCCCTGAGCTGGGCGAGATTGTTGTTCGCTCGACCCCTGGGTTGTCCGATATGGGCTGCACAATAGTAAAAGTCAAACAGGGAGGCCGGGACTACAACTGTATGTCCCTTGACGATGACGTGAGTCTGGAGCACCAGTTCGGTCGTGGACCAGGGAAAGAATAAGGGCTGTGTTTTCGACGGCGCAGCGGAGGCTTTGTTGGCACCGGCTTTAATCACAGAGGAAGCGCTGGCAAAATGGATCGGCAGCGGTGTGCTCGGCCAAAACCTGTATGCTGCTGGTGGAATAAAGTTATACGCCAGTACGAGAAATCCTCTGTTTTCGTAGGGGTGGGCGAGCGCAGGGGTCGCGGGTGGCGCGATAGGGGTGTCCACAATGTGCATCTCGGTGCCCTCTTGTAGATTATATCGAAGTCGAAACGCTGGAGCTGCAGCATCATACGCTGCAGCCTGGCAGGGGCAGCGTGTGAATCGCTTGTTCAGGATTGTCACCAGTGGCTGGTTGGTCGGTTTTGACGGTAAATCTGTTGCCAATCAGGAAGTCTCTGAACTTGGAGCAGGCAAACTACCACCGCGAGCAGCTCCTTCTCGACCTGAGGTATCGTGCTCGGTGTCCGTCATGGTGCGGGAGTCATGGAGAAACGGGGTAATGATCCATTGACAGGATCTGAAGGCAAGCAGCACCCAGCCGAAAGCGTCACAGGTGACGGTGATGGGGCGACTCACGTCGAGAACCGCAACGTCGGAATGCTAATCAGTTTCGGACCTTGGGAGGCTTGGTGATGTGGGAGCCAGACCCAGGCGATATCCTTTTTTGTCAGCTGCCGCAGGGGAGCCACTCAGCTCACTGAGGTTTTGGTACAAACTTTCCAAGTAGTTCACCATGCCCAAGAATCATTGAGACCTGGCACATCGGTGGGGGCTGCCATCTCGAGATGGCAGCTCGCTCAACGGGGTCGTGTATTTAGAGGTGGAAAAAACATGTCCAACATAGTGACCTCTGAGACACGTACGGCATTCTTGGGATTCGCGTCAGGTTCGCTTCCGCGCCCGATCCAGGACGTGGCGGAGGTTCAGGTCGCGCTCGGCAATGTCCTTCCCTTAAACTAGGATATCATCACGATGATGGCACATGCAGGTCTGAGCATATCTGCTCCATGTTCGCTGGAACACCTTCGCTAGCGGAATGATGCGAATGGATTCGCAGGAACTTGAATCTGCCAAAACGGATTTTTTTTTTTTTGTGGCGAAGGTCGTTCAGGTCAGAGACGCTTTGTCCCAACGGGATCTGCCAAAACGAGTCTTAGGTCTAGGACCGGAAAGATGGTGGCTTGCCGACCTGAGCCGCCCGTCCTCAACAGACCGCATGGGGTAGTGTGGTCGCTGATGGCAAGGTTTAAGTCTTCGGGTTGATTAACACACGTTTTCGTTCTTGGTCTTTCTTTATCGTGGCAACTTGGTTGAGACCCAATCGGGTGGGGCTCGCTAACGCTTCTTGCAGTACTCCCCTTTTCGACATCCATCTTGTTAAGCATCGCTCAACCCTGTCTTTCATGGCGTGAGACACCCTGGTGAGGTGCGCGGACCACGGGTTGTATATTTGGTGTCAATGGAAAATAGGGTTATGTCAGTGGTAACTTCCCAGGTCATCGTTGAACGGTCGTGGTATTCTGCAACTGGGTTAAACGACAGTTGCCCTTTGTGACCTGCGGTCGAAGGACACCCAGGCCAAAATCTTGGCACGCACGGTTTGCCCAGCTGGGTTTACCAAGTCAGAGTTTCAAAACATAGTAAAAACCAGGTTTCTCGTGGCCTTGTGCAGGCATGCAAGTTTATGTGGCCCTCCCCGCAGCAGACCTTAGATTTCTCCTTAGCGTGCAGGGTTAGCATTGTCAGCAACCAGGGCTCATTATTCCTTATCTTTTTGAAAAGATTCATTGACAAAGCGTTGACCTTCGCACTGTGTCTTACATTGCAAGGAGGTTACCATCTTTGACAGTCACGGATACGGAGGGTTAGGGTGGTGGGCGGGGTGTCTGTAGGAGGGTAACACATGGGAGGTCCTCGGGCGGATTTAATTGGATCTGCATCATAGGATTCAGCTATGTTGGGCTGTGAGTTCGTAACAGATATCAGATTGTCCAGCAGGTTTAGATCTGGGTCTTGGAAATCTGTGCCTGGTCTCCCACGGGGGAAACGGATATAAACTACTGGCGGCAGAGAAGTGATTTAGTTTGTTACAAAGTTTTACAGGCCCTGCCATAGGCGGGGCACGTCGACAGTCTGTGGTGCATGTAGTTACTGTTTGGGCATCTTTTTTGGGCACTTACAGGACCAGGGTTGGCACGCGGCAGAAAAAGCATTGTTTCCCCATCAGGCTGTGGGTCTCCTAAACCAGCCAGGTTGACAGATCCTCCATATGCCCGAAGTCCCGGTGGTCGTCTGGCATTACAAACGACCTCAGACAATCGCAGGCATGCAGGGCTTTTTCCAACGTTGATCCAGATCCTTAAAAGCTCACATCGCAGCTTTACTCGTCACGCATCGCCAGCTTAGTGCAATCACTGTAATGTTGTATGCAGTAGAGTACCCGAGCTTACTGTATGTCACCAAGCGGCCCGGGGCGAGATAACCACTAATCAGCAATAAAACGTCAACGGTTCTCCGGCAACTGTTCCTTGTGATGAACGTGCCCTCTCTAGAAATGCGGTTCTGGGTAGGTCAAATATTCGCAAAATCTCCCTAATACTTACGTAGCAGGCAAGCGGGGTGCTGGGATTCTGCAGGAGTAGTCACCGCGTTGTTGTGTCAGGACCGCTGGAGCGTAGGTGAAAGTTGTGGCTCTTATTTCATAGAGCATCAGGTCCGACATGGGTTGAGAGTAGGAGGAGGCTTTAAGGGAGTCAGGATCAGCACGGTTGTGCGACGTTGACAAAGTGTGTAAAATAAAATTCGAACGTGGTGCAGCGCCTCGAGATGTCAGCATCAAAGACAAGCTGCGCGGCTTTCTGCAAGGGACGCCTGGCTAGAGAGATAAGCACAAAGCACAAATCCAAAAAAAAGAAAATAAAAACCCGATAGACAGGGAGACGCAAGTGTCTTCAGCACTTCTGACCACCATGTAAATAAGCAATTCACAAACTCTTATAGTGGGCAACATCTTTTAATTATAGCACAGGGTTTACTTAATCTTCAAGCACTGGCTACTTCTTTTACTGAGCTGTACCCAGGAAGGGAAGGCGTTATGATTGATGTTAAACTTTGGCGGGGTTTTAGGGGACTGAGGTAATATATTATTGGGTTGCATATTAACATCTATAATCATAATATGATTGTTTTAATCTGCAATTTGAGAAGGAGAGGAGAAGGTTAAATTGAAAGTGTCAGTGGGGGCAGTTGAAAAAGGAGACTATGAAGGCATGAGGGGGGAGCTGGCAGAGTAGATGGAAAGGGATCCTAGCAGGAAGACGGTGGACAGCAATGGCAGGAATAGGAATTTAGCGGCATAATCTGGAAAGATGCAGGATCATTTCATTCCAAAAAAAAGAGAAGATTTAGGGGAGTGGTGGCAACCATGGCTTACAAGAGAAGTTAGCGTTAGATAAAACTAAAGTAAAAGATGTATAACCAGCAAAGAGTACCGGAAGCTAGAGGTCGGGAAACTTTCATTAGGACAACAGAAGGAACAATATGGGCAATAGGGCTGAAAAAGATGAAGTACGAGGAAGCTGGCCAGGAATATAAAAAGGACAGTAAAAGCTTCTTTAGATATGTTATGGGAGAAAAAGAGTAGCAGTCCAACATGTGGGTCCCTTGAATGCAGACATGGGTGAAATTATTATGGGCAACAATGAATTGGCAGAAGAGTTGAATAGGTACTTTGGATCTGTTTTCACCAAGGAGGACACAAACAATCTCCCAGATGTACTGGAGAACAGAGGATCTAAGGGGGTAGAGGAACTGAAAGAAATGTTCGTTAAGTGAGAAATAGTATTGGGTAGGCTAATGCGACTGAACGATGATAAATCCGCTGGGCTGGAGGTCTGCATCCCAGGGTCCTCCGGGAGGTGGCTTCAGGAAGATGCTGAAGTCAATTATTAAAGAGGTAATAATGGAGCATTTGGATAGCATTAAAAGGATTAGGGTCAAGTAAACATGGATTATGAAAGGAAAATCATGCTTGACTAATCTTCTGGAATTTTTTGAGGATGTGGCAAGTAAAATGGATGAAGGGGTGCAAGTGGATGTAGTGTATCTAGATTTCGAAAGCCTTTGATAAGTCCCCGCACGTGAGACTGGTGACTAAAAATTAGAGAACTGGTATTGGGGGGGGGTAGGGTGTTGACATGGAAGAAAATTGGTTGGCAGACAGGAAGCAAAGAGTGGAGTGAACGGGTCCTATCTGAATGGCAGGCAGTGGGTTGAGGTGGAGTGCCGCAAAGCTCGGTGTACTGGGCCACAATGTTTTTTACCATTTATTAATGATTTGGAAGAGGGTAATTAGGAGCAACACTAGCAAGTTTGCGGATGACAAAAAGCTGGGTGGCGATGTGAACTGTAAAGAGGTTGTTAGGATGTTTCAGGGTGACCTGGACAGGTGAGTGAGTGGCAGATGCATGGCAAAGCAGTTTATTAAAGATAAATGTGGGGTAATTCACTTTGGCGGCAAAAACAAGGGGGCAGATTATTGTCTCAATGGGGTTAGATTATGTAAGGGGGAGGTGCAGCGAGACCTGGGCGTCCTTGTACACCAGTCACTGACAGTTGCTTACAGGTAACAGCAGGCAGTGAAGACAATGCTAATGGAAGACAAGAGGTTTCAGTTTAGGAGGTAAAGGAGGTTCCGCGCTGGTGAGAGAAAAGGCGTCAAGAAACTTCAAATTCCTGGGCGTGCATATTTTCGAAGATAGCTGTGGGGAATTTGCTGTTCCTGGATGTACCAGATTTGGCTCCTGCACCTTCAACATGATGGCAGCGGAGAGATGAGTGTGTGGCCAGGATGGTGGTGGGTCCTTGATGATGTTGTCAGCCTTTTTGAGGGCAGCGGACTGTGATAAATCCCTTCGATGGTGGGTAGGTCAGGCGATGATGGACTGGGCAGTGATCATAACTTTCTGCTTCTTTTCCGCTCCTGGACACTCCAGTTGCCGAACAAGCCAAATGCACTAGTCGTGTTGATCTCTACTGTGCACTATAGAAGTTCAAAGAGAGTCCTCTTGACTTACCGACTCTCTGCATCTCCTCAGGAAAGTAGAGGCGCTGGTGTTGCGTTTTTATAATTGCATCAGTTGTGCTGGGAGCAGGAAAGATCTTCGAAAAATATGCACGCCCCGGAATTTGAAGTTCTTGGAACCATTTCACAGCGTCGTGATATAAAACGGGACTGTCGGTCCCTATTCCTACCCCTTCCAAAGTCCACTATCAGTTTTCTTGGTTTTGTTGTGTTGAGAGCAGGTTATTGTGCTGGCACCATTTGGACAATCGATCGATCTCACTTTATACTCTGACTCGTCACGAATCAAAATGAAGCAATAAACAGCCAGAATATCAATGGGGCAGGGGCGTCTCTCCATAGTTTTCCACGGCCCCTCGGCTGACTCAGGACGGGAGGGTGGGTGGTGAGCTTCTAGCAGGAAAAACACCACACTGTGGCTCTTGATGAACCCACCTGGCTCCTGGAGTGGGATGGGGGTCTACATAAGCCATCTTAACTCAATTCTGGTGGATTGGTTCTGTCTTTCCAGCGGAGATCCACTAGGTTGCAGGAAATTGTACTAGGCAGGTTTGCTGTATCTAGCGTGTGCCTAGTTGTCATGCATTACATGTTATCAATGGTATGCAACCTAACCGGGAGGTGACTGTTTTGTTGAATACCATTGAACGTGGAGAGTGTGTTTTTGTTGGGGGAGATTTTAATTGTACCCTCGAGGCGAGAGATTGCTCTGGCCTTCAGCGTGACCCGGCAGCAGTCAAGACTCTAAGAAAGCTGGTTGACTATTTTGTGCTGGTCGATGCGTGGTAGAATTTCCAGCCTGACTCTAGTGCCTTCTCGTACAGGTTTGAGGATGGTGGTTCACTTATTGACCACTGTACGTTTCTAAGGCCTATGTCTAGGACAAGGGGTCATAGTTTAAGGTTAAGGGCGAATTATTTTATGGGACGAGATGAGAAATCATTTTCACCAGAGAGTGGTGAATCAATGAATTCTCCACCACAGAAGGTTGTGAGGCCCAGTTCCTTGGCTATATTTAAGAGGAGTTAGTGTGCCCTTGTTTCCCACCCCCCCCCCCCTTCCACATGGCTAAATGGATGGGAAGAAGGCAGGTACAGGGGGTATGAGAGAGAAGGCAGGTACAGGATACATGTATCTCGGTAGCCCTCCATGGGCGCAGGTGCCGTGCTCGGAACACTACTGGGTGCGAGTGGACTTTATCCCAGGCTCGCACACGAGCAAGGTCCATGTATTGGGCATTTTTAATATCCAGCTGCTGGAGGATCTCCGAATCCAGGATTCAGTTCCAGGAAGTTCTGGGTGAAGTGGAGAGAGAGAAAGCAGGGGCATTTCCTTTCCCTAAGGCAGTGGTCGGGATGTGGGGAATGCCTACGTCCGTCTGTTTTGCCAGGACTATGTGAGGGGGGTCGCCCAAGGGGCGGAACAGCGAGATCAGATGGCTTGAGAGAGAGTTGCTCGACTCGGTGTCACGCCTGGATCGAATGGTGGGGACTCGCGTGAGTGGTGGGGAGTACCAGGAAAAGAAGGGAGCACTGCGGGTGACACCAGTTAGGTAGGTCCCGGGGAGCGTATGTGAGGTCACGAGTCCAGATGTCGCACAATCTGGACTGAGCCTCCCCATTTTTCTTTTCTCTGGAGAAGGGGCGAGGAGCCCGCAGGCAGCTCCTTGAGTTGTTGTGGATGATGGCTCCTCTGTCACAGATCTAGATGGGGGGGGGAGGATAATGGGGATGTGCAAAAAAGGTCCTGTGGGAAGGTGTACCCGTAGTGTGCAAAGAGGTGGCTGAACGCCTTGATGATCCATTAACTCTGGAGGAGCTCACTGTTACCCTGGCATCTGAGTTGGGATGATCAGCCATGATCATATTGTATGGCAGTGCAGGCTCGAAGGGCCGGAATAGCCTGCTCCTGCACCTAATTTCTATGTTTCTATCATCTCGGGGGGGGGGGGGGGGGGGGGGGGCAAGTCTCCAGGGCTGGATGGGCTGATGGTGGAGTTTCTTAGAGCCTTCCGGATGTCCTGGGGAGGTGACCATATGAAGCTCCTTGGGAGCGGATGGTGACACGGGGAGATGCCCTTCTCGTGGCGCAGGGCAGTCATTGTCCTGCTGCCCAAGACTGGTTGATCTCCACCTTTTGAAAAACTGGCGCCAGTCTCTCCTACTCGCAGCACGATAAAGTCTTTGTACGGGCATTGGCGAATCGCCTGGGTCCCAGTTGTTGTCCCGAGTGATCCACCCAGACCAGTCCTATAAAGATTTTATAGATATGTGAAGAGAGAAAAAGATTAGTTAAAACAAATGTAGCGTCCTTTGCAGTCATAAACTGGTGAATTGATCATGGGGAACAAGGACATGGCAGACAAATTGAATAATACTTTGGGTTCCATCTTCACTAAGGAAGTCATGAATGGATTAAAAGCGATAATTCCCCAGGAGGCCAAGATAGGCGTGCATCCCAGAAGTTAGGTAAGGAAGTAGCCCTAGAAATAGTGGATGCCTTTGTGATAAATTTTTTCAAAAACTCTTTAGATTCTGGAGTAGTTCTGAGGATTGGGGGTAGCTAATGTAACCCCACTTTTTAAAAAGGGAGGGACGAGAGAGAAAACTGGGAATTACAGACCAGTTAGTTCTAACATCGGTAGTGGGGAAACTGCTAGAGTCAGTTATTAAAGATGGGATAGCAGCACATTTGGAAAGTGGTGAAAATCATTGGACAAAGTCAGCATGGATTTACCGAAAGGATAAATCATGTCTGACGAATCTTATAGAATTTTTCGAGGGATGTAACTAGTAGAGTGGATAAGGGAGAACCCAGCTGGATGTGTTATATCTGGACTTTCAGAAGAGCATTCGACAAGGTCCACATAAGAGATTAGTATACAAACTTAAAACACACGGTATTGGGGGTTCAGTATTGATGTGGATAGAGAACTGGCTGGCAAACAGGAAGCAAAGAGTAAAGAGAAGCAAACGGGTCCTTTTCAGAATGGCAGGCAGTGACTAGTGGGGTACCGCAAGGCTCAGTGCTGGGACCCCAGCTAATTACAATATATGTTAATGATTTGGACGAGGGAATTGAATGCAACATCAAAGTCAAAAGGGGTTTATTGTCATGTGTACCTGACAGGACAATGAAATTCCTGTCCAGGCAACAGAGGATCGAGTGGTCTCCATGACCGATCGTGGGAACGCCGCTGGCTGTCATGTTTCTCTTGAATTCGCCTCTGCACGGTGGCAGGCTCCAGCACCCGAGGTTTCAGCTGGCGCTGGGCAATCGGGATGGTGGATCTGGTTGTTCTGGACATCAGACGCTGAGCAGGTGATCCTATGGCCGGATCCCTGGAAGCATTCCTGAGGTTCAGGAGGTCCAAATACAAATCAGAGTTGGATAGTCTCGCCTGTTCCATCAGAAGCTTGGCGCTGTGGACGGCCCGTTCTGCCAGGCCATTGTTCTGTGGGTACTCTGGGCTGCTGGTGAAATGCACGAAATTCCACTTGTCGGCAAAACTTTTCAATTCTCGGCTGGTAAACTGCCTGCCGTTGTCAGTCTGCAGCCTGACAGGGGTCCCAAAAGCGGAGAAGTGTTTCCGCAGCTTTCGGATCACTATCTCCGATGTGAGGGATGTCAGCAAATCCACTTCGAACCAGTTTGAGAATTTTAAGTCGACCAGGACAAGGTAGTAGTTACCACGCCACTCGAAAATGTCGGCAGCCAGCGAGGACCAAGCCAAGGCAGGAGCTGGTTGTTGCAGCAGGGGCTGTCGCTGCTGGTGTGGAGCAAGACTGTTGCACGTGGAGCAGGCAGAAACTCGGTCTCGGATATATTTGGCCATTCCAGGCCAGTAGCATTGGCACTGAGCATGGGCGAGTGTCGCATCGACCCCAGGGTGTCCGCTATGGGCTGCACAATAGTAAAAGTCAAACAGGGAGGACGGGACTACAACTTTATGTCCCTTGACGATGACGTGAGTCTGGAGCACCAGTTCGTCGTGGACCAGGAAGAAAGGCTGCGTTTCAGACGGCGCAGCGGAGCGCTTTGTTGGCCACCCTGCTTTAATCACAGAGGCAAGCCGCTGCAAAACTGGATCGGCAGCGGTGTGCTCGGCCAAAACCTGTAGCTGCTTGGTGGGAATAAAGTTAACGCCCAGTACGAGCAAATCCTCTGTTTCTTAGGGGTGGCGAGCGCAGGAGGTCCGCGGGGCGCGCGATAGGGTGTCCACAATGTGCATCTCGGTGCCCTTCTTGTAGATTATATCGAAGTCGAAACGCTGGAGCTGCAGCATCATACGCTGCAGCCTGGCAGGGGCAGCGTGAATCGGCTTGTTCAGGATTGTCACCAGTGGCTGGTGGTCGGTTTTGACGGTAAATCTGTTGCCAAACAGGAAGTCTCTGAACTTGGAGCAGGCAAACACCACCGCGAGCAGCTCCTTCTCGACCTGAGCGTATCGCTGCTCGGTGTCCGTCATGGTGCGGGAGGCATAGGAGAAAAGGTGTAATGATCCATTGACAGACTGAAGGCAAGCCGCACCCAGGCCGAAGCGTCACAGGTGACGGTGATGGGGCGACTCACGTCGAAGAACCGCAACGTCGGAATGCTAATCAGTTTCGACTTGAGGCAGTCAAAGGCCTGCTGGTGATGTGGGAGCCAGACCCAGGCGATATCCTTTTTTGTCAGCTGCCGCAGGGGAGCACTCAGCTCACTGAGGTTTGGTACAAACTTTCCAAGGTAGTTCACCATGCCCAAGAATCATTGTAGACCTGGCACATCGGTGGGGGCTGCCATCTCGGAGATGGCAGCTGCCTTCAAGGGGTCGTGTTTTAGAGGTGAAAACATGTCCAACATACGTGACCTCTGAGACACGAAACCGGCACTTCTTGGGATTCAGCTTCAGGTTCGCCTTCCGCGCCCGATCCAGGACGTGGCGGAGGTTCAGGTCGCGCTCGGCAATGTCCTTCCCATAAACTAGGATATCATCCACGATGATGGCACATGGCAGGTCTGAGAATATCTGCTCCATTGTTCGCTGGAACACCTCGCTAGCGGAATTGATGCCGAATGGCATTCGCAGGAACTTGAATCTGCCAAACGGTGTGGCGAAGGTCGTCAGGTCAGAAGACGCTTTGTCCAACGGGATCTGCCAAAACGAGTTCTTAGCGTCTAGGACCAAAAAGATGGTGGCTTGCCCGACCTGAGCCGCCACGTCCTCAACAGACCGCATGGGGTAGTGTGGTCGCCTGATGGCAAGGTTTAAGTCCTTCGGGTTGATACACACACGTATTTCGTTCTTGTCTTTCTTTATCGTGGCAACCATGGTGGAGACCCAATCGTGGGCTCGCTAACCGCTTCTAGCACCCCCCTTTTCGACCATTCTTGTTTAAGCATCGCCTCAACCTGTCTTTCATGGCGTGAGACACCCTGTGAGGTGCGCGGACCACGGGTTTTGTATATTTGGGTCAATGGGGGGGGGGGGAAAAAAAAAAAAAAAAATAACAATTAAAAAAATATTTTTGGTATGTCAGTGGTAACTTCCCCAGGTCATCGTTGAACAGGTCGTGGTATTCTGCAACTGGGTTAAACGACAGTTGCACTTTGTGGACCGTGCGGTCGAAGGACACCAGGCCAAAATCTTGGCACGCACGGTTGCCCAGCAGGGTTACACAGTCAGAGTTCAAAACATAGAAAACCAGGTTTCTCGTGGCCTTTTGCAGCATGCAAGTTAAAGTGGCCCTCCCCGCAGACCTTAGAATTTCTCCACCATAGGCGTGCAGGGTAGCATTGTCAGCAACCAGGGGCTCATTATTCCTTATCTTTTTGAAAAGATTCATTGACAAAACGTTGACCTTCGCACCTGTGTCTTACTTTGCAAGGAAGGTTAACTTCATTGACAGTACAGATACGGAGGGATCAGGGCGGTGGGCGGGTGTCTGTAGGAGGGTAAACACATGCGAGTACCTCGGGAGGATTAATTGGATCTGCATCATAGGATTCAGCTATGTTGGGCTGTGAGTCGTAACAGATATCAGATTGTCCCAGCAGGTTTAGACTGGGTCTGGAAATCTGTGCCTGTCTCCCACGGGAACGGAATAAACGACAGGCGGCAGAGAAGTGATTTAGTTTTTTACAAAAGTTACAGGCCTTGCCATAGGCGGGGCACGTCGACAGTCTGTGGTGCATGTAGTTACAGTTTGGGCATCTTTTTTGGGGCACTTCACCGGACCAGGGTTGGCACGCGGCAGAAAAGCATTGTTTCCCATCCGAGGCTGTGGTCTCCTAAACCCAGCCAGGTTGACAGATTTATTGCCCGAGTCCCGGTGGTCGTCTGGCAATACAACGACCTCAGACAATCTGCAGGCATGCATGGCTTTTTCCAACGTTAGATCCAGATCCCTTAAAAGCTCACATCGCAGCTTCCCAGTAACTATAATGCGACTGAACGATGATAAATCCGCTGGGCTGGAGGTCTGCATCCCAGGGTCCTCCGGGAGGTGGCTTCAGGAAGATGCTGAAGTCAATTATTAAAGAGGTAATAATGGAGCATTTGGATAGCATTAAAAGGATTAGTCCAAGTCAACATGGATTTATGAAAGGAAAATCATGCTTGACTAATCTTCTGGAATTTTTTGAGGATGTGGCAAGTAAAATGGATGAAGGGGTGCAAGTGGATGTAGTGTATCTAGACTTTCAGAAAGCCTTTGATAAGGTCCCGCACGGGAGACTGGTGACTAAAATTAGAGAACATGGTATTGGGGGTAGGGTGTTGACATGGATAGAAAATTGGTTGGCAGACTGGAAGCAAAGAGTAGGAGTGAACGGGTCCTTTTCAGAATGGCAGGCAGTGGTGAGTGGAGTGCCGCAAAGCTCGGTGACTGGGCCACAACTGTTTACCATCTATATTAATGATTTGGAAGAGGGTATTAGGAGCAACACTAGCAAGTTTGCGGATGACAAAAAGCTGGGTGGCAATGTGAACTGTAAAGAGGTTGTTAGGATGTTTCAGGGTGACCTGGACAGGTTGAGTGAGTGGGCAGATGCATGGCAAATGCAGTTTAATATAGATAAATGTGAGGTTATTCACTTTGGCGGCAAAAACAAGGGGGCAGATTATTGTCTCAATGGGGTTAGATTATGTAAGGGGGAGGTGCAGCGAGACCTGGGCGTCCTTGTACACCAGTCACTGACAGTTGGCTTACAGGTACAGCAGGCAGTGAAGAAAGCTAATGGAAGACAAGAGGATTCAGTATAGGAGTAAAGAGGTTCCACGCTGGTGGAAAGGGTCAAGAACTTCAAATTCCTGGGCGTGCATATTTTCGAAGATAGCTGTGGGGAATTTGCTGTTCCTGGATGTACCAGATTTGGCTCCTGCACCTTCAACATGATGGCAGCGGAGAGATGAGTGTGTGGCCAGGATGGTGTGGGTCCTTGATGATGTTGTCAGCCTTTTTGAGGCAGCGACTGTGATAAATCCCTTCGATGGTGGGTAGGTCAGAGCCGATGATGGACTGGGCAGTGGTCATAACTTTCTGCATTCTTTTCCGCTCCTGGACACTCCAGTTGCCGAACCAAGCCAAAATGCAACCAGTCAGTGTGATCTCTACTGTGCACCTATAGAAGTTCAAGAGAGTCCTCTTTGACATACCGACTCTCTGCAATCTCCTCAGGAAGTAGAGGCGCTGATGTGCTTTCTTTATAATTGCATCAGTGTGCTGGGAGCAGGAAAGATCTTCGAAAATATGCACGCCCAGGAATTTGAAGTTCTTGACCCTTTCCACCAGCGTCCCGTTGATATAAACGGGACTGTCGGTCCCTATCCTACCCCTTCCAAAGTCCACAATCAGTTTCTTGGTTTTGTTGGTGTTGAGAGCCAGGTTATTGTGCTGGCACCATTTGGACAATCGATCGATCTCACTTCTATACTCTGACTCGTCACGATCAAAATGAAGCAATAACCAGCCAGAATATCAATGGGGGCAGGGGGTCTCTCCATAAGTTTCACCGCCCCTCGGTGCTCAGGACGGGAGGTGGGTGGTGAGCTTCTTGCAGGAAACACACACTGTGGCTCTTGATGAACCCACCTGGCTCCTGGAGTGGGATGGGGGGTCTACATAAGCCATCTTAACTCCAATTCTGGTGGATTGGTTCTGTCTTTCCAGCCGGAGATCCACAAGGTGCAGGAAATTGTACTAGGCAGGTTGCTGTATCTAGCCGTGTGCCTAGATAGCATGCCATTACATGTTATCAATGTGTATGCACCTAACCCGGGAGGTGACTGTTTTGTTGAATACCATTGAACGTGGAGAGTGTGTTTTTGTTGGGGGAGATTTTAATTGTACCCTCGAGGCGAGAGATTGCTCTGGCCTTCAGCGTGACCCGGCAGCAGTCAAGACTCTAAGAAAGCTGGTTGACTATTTTGTGCTGGTCGATGCGTGGTAGAATTTCCAGCCTGACTCTAGTGCCTTCTCGTACAGGTTTGAGGATGGTGGTTCACTTATTGACCACTTGTACGTTTCTAAGGCCTATGTCTAGGACAAGGGGTCATAGTTTAAGGATAAGGGCGAAGTATTTTAGGACCGAGATGAGAAAATCATTTTTCACACAGAGAGTGGTGAATCTATGGAATTCTCCACCACAGAAGGTTGTTGAGGCCAGTTCATTGGCTATATTTAAGAGGGAGTTAGATGTGGCCCTTGTGGCTAAATGGATGGAGAGAAGGCAGGTACAGGGGGTATGGAGAGAAGGCAGGTACAGGATACTTGTATCTCGGTAGCCTCCATGCGGCAGGTGCCGTGCTCGGACCACTACTTGGTGCGAGTGGACTTTATCCCAGCACGCACACGAGCAAGGTCCATGTATTGGCATTTTAATATCCAGCTGCTGGAGGATCTCCGAATCCAGGATTCGTTCAGGAAGTTCTGGGTGAAGTGGAGAGAGAGGCAGGGGCATTTCCTTTCCCTAAGGCAGTGGTGGGATGTGGGGAATGCCTACGTCCGTCTGTTTTGCCAGGACTATGTGAGGGGGGTCGCCCAAGGGGCGGAACAGCGAGATCAGATGGCTTGAGAGAGAGTTGCTCGACTCGGTGTCTCGCCTGGATCGAACTGGTGGGGACTCGCGTGAGTGGTGGGAGTACCAGGAAAAGAAGGGAGCACTGCGGGACACAGCTTAGGAGGTCCCGGGGAGCGTATGTGAGGTCACGAGTCCAGATGTCGCACAATCTGGACTGAGCCTCCCCATTTTTCTTTTCTCTGGAGAAGGGGCGAGGAGCCCGCAGGCAGCTCCTTGAGTTGCTTGTGGATGATGGCTCCTCTGTCACAGATCTAGAGAGGATAATGGGGATGTGCAAAAGGTCCTGTGGGAAGGTGTACCCGTAGTGTGCAAAGAGGTGGCTGAACGCCTTGATGATCCATTAACTCTGGAGGAGCTCACTGTTACCCTGCATCTGAGTTGGATGATCAGCCATGATCATATTGTATGGCAGTGCAGGCTCGAAGGGCCGAATAGCCTGCTCCTGCACCTAATTTCTATGTTTCTATCAGCTCGGGGGGGGGGGGGGGGGCAAGTCTCCAGGGCTGGATGGGCTGATGGTGGAGTTTCTTAGAGCCTTCCGGGATGTCCTGGGAGGTGACCATATGAAGCTCCTTGGGGAGAGGATGGTGACCGGGGAGATGCCCTTCTCGTGGCGCAGGGCAGTCATTGTCCTGCTGCCCAAGAAGGGTGATCTCCACCTTTTGAAAAACTGGCGCCCAGTCTCTCTCCTCAGCACGCACTATAAAGTCTTTGTACGGGCATTGGCGAATCGCCTGGGTCCCGTGTTGTCCCGAGTGATCCACCCAGACCAGTCCTATAAAAGATTTTATAGATATGTGAAGAGAAAAAGATTAGTTAAAACAAATGTAGGTCCCTTGCAGTCAGAAACAGGTGAATTGATCATGGGGAACAAGGACATGGCAGACAAATTGAATAACTACTTTGGTTCCATCTTCACTAAGGAAGTCATGAATGGATTAAAAGCCGATAAATCCCCAGGGCCAGATAGGCTGCATCCCAGAGTAGGTAAGGAAGTAGCCCTAGAAATAGTGGATGCCTTTGTGATAATTTTTCAAAACTCTTTAGATTCTGGAGTAGTTCCTGAGGATTGGAGGGTAGCTAATGTAACCCCACTTTTTAAAAAGGGAGGGAGAGAGAAAACTGGGAATTACAGACCAGTTAGTCTAACATCGGTAGTGGGGAAACTGCTAGAGTCAGTTATTAAAGATGGGATAGCAGCACATTTGGAAAGTGGTGAAATCATTGGACAAAGTCAGCATGGATTTACGAAAGGTAAATCATGTCTGACGAATCTTATAGAATTTTTCGAGGATGTAACTAGTAGAGTGGATAAGGGAGAACCAGTGGATGTGTTATATCTGGACTTTCAGAAGGCATTCGACAAGGTCCCACATAAGAGATTAGTATACAAACTTAAAACACACGGTATTGGGGGTTCAGTATTGATGTGGATAGAGAACTGGCTGGCAAACAGGAAGCAAAGAGTAAAGAGAAGCAAACGGGTCCTTTTCAGAATGGCAGGCAGTGACTAGTGGGGTACCGCAAGGCTCAGTGCTGGGACCCCAGCTAATTACAATATATGTTAATGATTTGGACGAGGGAATTGAATGCAACATCAAAGTCAAAAGGGGTTTATTGTCATGTGTACCTGACAGGACAATGAAATTCTTTCTTTGCATTGCACAACAGAACATAGTAGGCATTGACTACAATTATATACTTAAATACACACATTAATTAAAAAAATAATAAAATGCAAATAACATCTCCAAGTTTGCCGATGATACTAAGCTGGGGGGCAGTGTTAGGTGTGAGGAGGATGCTAGGAGGCTGCAAGATGACTTGGATAGGCTGGGTGAGTGGGCAAATGCATGGCAGATGCAGTATAATGTGGATAAATGTGAGGTTATCCACTTTGTTGGCAAAAACAGGAAAGTAGACTATTATCTGAATGGTGGCCGATTAGGAAAAGTGGAGATGCAATGAGACCTCGGTATCATGGTACTCCAGTCATTGAAAGTAGGCATGCAGGTGCAGCAGGCAGTGAAGAAAGCGAATGGTATGTTAGCATTCATAGCAAAAGATTTTGAGTGTAGGAGCACGGAGGCTCTACTGCAGTTGTACAGGGTTTTGGTGAGGCCACACCTGGAGCATTGCGCACAGTTTTGGTCTCCAAATCTGAGGAAAGACATTCTTGCCATAGAGGAAGCACAGAGAAGGTTCACCAGACTGATTCCTGGGATGTCAGGACTTTCATATGAAGACAGACTGGATAGACTCGGCTTGTACTCGGTAGAATTTAGAAGATTGGAGGGGGGTGTTATAAAAATTTACAAAATTCTTAAGGGGTTGGACAGGCTAGATGCAGGAAGATTGTACCCGATGTTGGGGAAGTCCAGGACAATGCGTCACAGTTTAAGGATCAGGGGGAAATCTTTTAGGACCGAGATGAGAAAAACATTTTTCACACAGAGAGTGGTGAATCTCCGGAATTCTCTGCTACAGAAGGTAGTTGAGGCCAGTTCATTGGCTATATTTAAGAGGGAGTTAGATGTGGCCCTTGTGGCTAAAGTGATCAGGGGGTATGGAGAGAAGGCAGGTACGGGATACTGAGTTGGATGATCAGCCATGATCATATTGAAAGGTGGTGCAGACTCGAAGGGCCGAATGGCCTACTCTAGCACCTATTTTCTATGTTTCTATGTCCTGCACAGTCCCAGCCCGGTCCATCCTGGACAATATCTATCTGCTCCGCGACCTGATCCATCAGTCCCAGGGGGTTGGACAGTCAGTCGCCTTTCCCTCCCTTGACCAAGAGAAGGCACTTGACAGTGTGGATCACGACTACCTAGTTGGGACTCTGCAGGCGTTCGGATTTGGACCAGACTTTGTGGCCCAAGTCCGGCTTTTGTACGCTGCTGTGGAATGCCTGTTGCGGTCAACTGCTCTTTGTTGGCCCCCATTCACTTTAGGAGGGGGATACAACAGGGATGTCCCATGTCCAGCCAGCTGTATTCGATCTGTGTAGAGCCATTCCTGTGCCTTCTCCAGTGGCGGTTGGCAGGCCTGACTTTACCGGGGCCGGGGGTGGAGCTGGTTCTCTCGGCCTACGCCGATGATTTCATTTTGATGTGCACCGACCCTGTTGACCTGTGGAGGATGAATGAACGCCAGCAGGTTTTCTCGGCTGCATCCTCCGCCAGCATCAACTGGGGGAAGTGTTCTGGTCTCTTGGTGGGTCAGTGGCAGGTGTGCTCCCTGCCGGAGGAGATGACAGCTTATGCGTGGAGCACCACGCACCTCCTCTATCTACCTTAGTCCCACTGAGGGGTCTTGGCCGGCGAACAGGCAGGAGCTGGAGACGAAAGTCATCGCCTGGCTAGGGCGTTGGTCAGGCCTCCTTGGTGTGCTCTCTTACCGGGGAAGAGCATTGGTCATAAACCAGCTGGTGGCCTCTATGTTGTGGTACAGGCTGGCCACTCTGGTCCCGCCCTCTTTATTTGTCACCATGATCCAGAGGAGGTCAGTGAACTTCTTCTGGGGAGAGAAGAATCATTGGGTCTCTGCAGGGGTTCTGAGTCTCCCGTTGGAGGAGGGCGGTCAGGCACTGGTTTGTGTCTGTACCCAGGTGACGGCTCTCTGTCTCAGAACCCTGCGGGGGTTTATGTATTCCAAGTGTCCTCCTAGATGGCACGTGCTGGCAACGCACTTTTTCCACCAGGGTCACTGCCTTCATGAGGGCACACAGCTCCCAGTAGCGGGCATCAGTCGATGCACCAGGCAGGAATTGCCTGGCTTTTATTAAGATACACTTATGCCAGGAATCTGGTCACCTTCAGCCACGGCGTTCCACAGGGGAGGGGGTTGTTGTGGCTTCGAGGGTGGTCGGTCCTCACCCTGTCATGGTGGGTCTCAAGGAGAGGCGGGTGCGTGGAGCGATTCCGGCCGAGCTTACCCCGCTCTGTTGGAATTGCTCATAGGTCCTACGGCCCGGATCCTTCTTAAGAGCCGGCCCTGCACAACATGAGCCGCATTTCCAAGATGCCCAGCATGCCATTCCGTGACGCGGAGAGGCGTGTACTGTACAGGCTACTCCTGCACATTCTGCACCTCGCCCTTGTCTTACATCCGGACACGCCCTGGCGGTCCGTGTTACCACCTGATGGTGGGAGTGGTCGTCAGTGGAGGTCTCTCTATAAGGGAGTCCTCCCCCTTTACATTGGGGACCTGGGGTGGACAGTGTTGCACATGGCTGTGGCCTGTAACAGGTGCTTCAGCCGGTTCAGACTCGCCAGCCGCCTGTCACTTCTGCGGCGAGGAAGAGACCGTGTTCCATTTGTACATGCAGTGTGAGAGGTTTCAGCCCCTATTCGACTATCTGAAGGGCCTTTCCTCAAGTTTTGGCTACATTTTAGCCCCGCACTCCTGATATTTAGGCACCTGGTACAGAGGGGAGAAGGTTGGGAGGGAGGGGAGGATCTCCCTGTCCGTCTGCTCCTGTGCCTGGCCAAGGTGGCCATTCGCAGCGGGTAGTTGATGGCCGCACCAGGGTTGACTGCCTGCCCCTTTTCCGGGCCTTTGTCTGTGCCCATGTGTCCTTGGTGAGGGAACACACAGTGTCCACGGGGACTTTGGAGGTCCGTGAATACTGGTCGCCACGGAAGGTCGAGTGTTGAGTAGATAATGTTGGCGTTATATTAATTTGATGATCATTTGTTTGTAAAACTGTCAACATAAGCAGCCTTTGATTGAGCTAATTTGTATATTTAATTTTATGTTTCTGAATAAAAGTATTTGTATAATAAAAATAAACAGTGTGGTGATCCGTTGCACTGCAGGCTCGTCTGATATAGAAACATAGAAAATAGGTGCAGGAGGAGGTCAGTCGGACCTTCGAGCCAGCGCCCCCATTCATTGTGATCATGGCTGAACGTCCCCAGTCAATAACCCGTGCCTGACTTCTCCCTATATCCCTTGACTCCACTAGCCTCTGGAGCTCTATCTAACTCTCTCTTAAATCCATCCAGTGACTTGGCCTCCACTGCCCTCTGTGACAGGGAATTCCATGAATTCACAACTCTCTGGGTGAAAACGTTTTTTCTCACCTCAGTCTTAAATGACCTCCCCTTTATTCTAAGACTGTGGCCCCTGGTTCTGGACTCGCCCAACATTGGTAACATTTTTCCCGCATCTAGCTTGTCCAGTCCTTTTATAATTTTACATGTTTCTATAAGATCCCCCCCTAATTCTTCTAAACTCCAGTGAATACAAGCCTAGTCTTTTCAATCTTTCCTCATACGACAGTCCCGCCATCCCAGGGATCAACCTAGTGAACCTACGCTGCACTGCTTCAATCAGAAGGATGTCCTTTCCCAAATTAGGAGACCAAAACTCAACACAATACTCCAGATGTGGTCTCACCAGAGCCCGATACAACTGCTCTTCACCCCTATACTGAAATCCTCTTGTTATGAAGGCCAACATTACGTTAACCTTCTTCACTGCCTGCTGTACCTGTAAGACAACTTTCAGTGACCGGTGTACAAGGACGCCCAGGTCTCGCTGCACCTCCCCCTTACCAAACCTAACCCCATTGAGATAATAATCTGTCCCCAATTTTTGCCGCCAAAGTGGATAACCTCACATTTATCTATATTATACTGCAATATGTGGACAACACTCCCACCGTGTAATGAGCCACAGGCTCCTCTGATATGTGGACAACACTCCCAACGTGTGGTGATCCACTGCACTGCAGGTCCGTAGATCTTATTGGCGAGGCCTGCAGTACAGAGGATTACCACACGGTGGGAGTGTTGACCACAGTTTAGCCGGGCCTGCAGTGCAGCGGATAACCAGACGGTGGGAGTGTTGTCCACAAACTGGACGGGACTGCAGTGCAGCGGATCACCACACGGTGGGAGTGTTGTCCATAAATGGACGGGCCTGAAGCGCAGTGGATCGCCACGTCTTTTTAAATTGTACAAATACATATATTTCAAAAAATAAAAAATAAACATATAGACTATAAACACAACGAAAGACTGCCTATGTTGATAGTTTACAAACGTTCAACAGATGAATATATCGCCAACTTTATGTGCCCTTCACAATAAGAGGAGTTGAGTATCGGAGCAAAGAGGTCCTTCTGCAGTTGTACAGAGCCCTAGTGAGACCACACTCGGAGTATTGTGTGCAGTTTTGGTCTCCTAATATGAGGAAGGACATTCTTGCTATTGAGGGAGTAGGTTCACCAGGTTAATTCCCGGCATGGCAGAACAGCCATATGCTGAGACAATGGAGTGGCTGGGCTTGTATACTCTGGTGTTTAGAGGGATGAGAGGGGATCTTACAGAGAAACATAGAAAATAGGTGCACTAATATATAGTGGAATACACATTTGGAAACAATTAAAAAAGACACTAAAATTGGGTAATTTACCACTAATTCCCATTGTAAACAACCCTACATTTAAACCCTCAACGATGGATAAAGGTTTTTTACAATGGAAAAATCACGGAATTATAAAGATGGGTCATCTCTACAAGAAAGGTACATTCCTCTCATTTTAGGAGCTACAACAAATTTATGGACTTCACTCAAATGACTACTTTAGATACCTACAACTTAGAGACTATGCTAAATCAAATACACAGGACTATAGAAATAGAAAGACAGAAATTCTTGATGAATGTTTGAACAAACTCCCTAACACAGAAAAATTGATATCTTATATTTATAATATCCTATTAGATAACGATGCACCGATGACAGAAATATATAGGCAATCATGGGAAAATGAACTAGGCCAACCAATAAGGCAAGATATTTGGGACGAAAGCTTACAACATATACATCACTGTTCGTTAAATGGTAGACATTCTTTAATACAATTTAAAGTATTACATAGATTGCACTATTCAAAAACAAAATTAAATAGAATTTTCCCAAGCATATCTCCTATTTGTGAAAAATGTCAGCACTCAGAGGCTAACTTAATGCACACATTTGTAAGTTGTATAAAAATTAATAATTTTTGGACGGAAATTTTAAAGATAATTTCGGAAGTTGTCAACATCCAATTGGACCCCGATTCAAAACAAATAATATTAGGAATATTAGAACAAAATCAAATATTTGCAACAAGCCAAAGAAACTTTATTGACTATAGTTTAATAATTGGGAAAAAATTAATATTAAAATTTTGGAAAGGCCCTATAACCCCCACAATTAAAATGTGGATTATGGAAATGTCGGAGACCCTACATTTGGAAAGATTAAGATTTGTCTTAATGGACAAACAAGAACTATTTACTAGAATATGGTCTCCATTCATTGACTATTTGAAGGGGCAAACCGGTTCGGCACGAGAACCTGACTGAAACAAGAATCAAGGATTAGATGAAGAATTACATTTTCTAATTCACGGACATATCTCCAATGATGTATAATTTCCTGATTATTCCATCCTCTTTTAATTTTTTGGGGTTTTTTCTCTCCCTCTCTATTATTTTCTATCTATATAAAAATAAAAAATAGAACTCTCCCACTCTCACTCTCCCCTCTCTCCCCCCCCTCCCCCTTTCTCCCCCTTTTCTCCCCCTCCCTCTCTCCCTCTCTCTCCCCCTCACGCTCTCCCTCCCCCTCTCTCTCTCCCCCTTCTCTCTCTCTCCCCATCTCTTAGTTCAGAGATACAGCGCGGAAACTGACCCTTCGGCCCACGGAGTCCGTGGTGACCAGCGACCGCCCGTTCACACACTAGTTTAGTTTAGAGATACAGCGCGGAAACAGGCCCTTTGGCCCACAGGGTCCGTGCCGACCAGCGATCATCGCACACTAACACTATCCTACAAACACACTAGGGACAATTTTTTTTTTACATTTACCAACCCAATCAACCTTTGGAATGTGGGTGGAAACCGAAGATCTCGGAGAAAACCCACTCACTCTCTTTCTCCCCTTTCTCTCTCCCCCTCTCCCCCCTATCTCTCTCACCCTCCCTCTCTCCCCCAGCACCCTGTCTTCTATTATGTAGTGCAGCAGCTTTGTTGAGAACTTTAACAAAGGGCTCCCGCTTCACCCTTATTCTCCAAGTAACCCCTGAAAATAAAAATTGGTGATATTACCAAAGGTCGCTCATTTTCTCCCCGACATTATCCAACATCAATAGCTTTGAAGACAAATAAGAAAGAACAATTATGACATTACATCTCTGTTTTTGCAAAATTAGAGCACATGGTATTGGGGGTTGGGTATTGACATGGATAGAGAGCTGGTTGGCAGACAGGAAACAAACAGTAGGAATTATTATGAAATAGCGGCACATTTGGATAGTAGTAACAGGATTGGTCCGAGTCAGCATGTATTCATGAAGGTGAAGACATGCTCGACTAATTTTCTGGAATTTTTTGAGGATGTAACAAGTCGAATGGATAAGGGATGAGCCAGTGGATGTGGTGTATCTAGACTTTCAAGAAGCGTTTGACAAGGTCCCACACAAGAGAGTAGTGGGTAAAATTAGAGCACATGGTATTGGATGTACAGACATGGATAGAGAAGTGGTTGGCAGACAAGAAGCAAAGAGTAGGGATAAACAGGTTATTTTCAGAATGGCAGGCAGTGACTAGTGGGGTACCGCAAGGCTCGGTGCTGGGACCACAGCTATGTACAATATATAATAATGATTAAGACGAGGAAATTAAATGTGACATCTCCAAGTTTGCGGATGACGCAAAGCTGGGTGGCAGTGTGAACTGTGAGGAGGATGCTATGAAGATGCAGGCTAACTTGGGCAGGTTGTGTAAGTGGGCAGATGCATGACAGATGAAGTTTAATGTGGATAAATGTGAGGTTATCCACTTTCGTGGCAAGAACAGGAAGGCAGATTATTTTCAGAATGGTGTCAGGTTAGGAAAAGGGGAGATGCAACGAGACCTGCGTGCACTTGTACATCAGTCAATGAAAGTGTAGGTGCAAAGAGGTCCTTCTGCAGTTGTACAGAGCCCTAGTGAGACCACACCTGGAGTATTGTGTGCAGTTTTGGTCTCCAAATTTGAGGAAGGACATTCTTGCTATTGAGGGAGTGCAGTGTAGGTTTACAAGGTTAATTCCCGGGATGGCGGGACTGTCATATGCTGAGAATGGAGTGGCTGGGCTTGTACACTCTGGAATTTAAAAGGATGAGACGACATCTTATTGAAACATGTAAGATTATTAAGGGATTGGACACGCTAGAGGCAGGAAACATGTTCCTGATGTTGGGGGAGTCCAGAACCAAGGGTCACACAGTTTAAGAATAAGTGGTTGGCCATTTAGGACTGAGATGAGGAAAAATCTTTCCACCCAGAGAGTTGTGAATCTGTGGGATTCTCTGCCATAGAAGGCAGTGGAGGCCCGGTTCACTGGATGTTTTCAAGAGAGAGTTAGAGCTCTTAAAGATAGCGGAGTCAGGGGATATGGGGAGAAGGCAGGAATGGGGTACTGATTGAGGATGATCAGCCATGGTCACATTGAATGGAGGTGCTGGCTCGAAGGGCCGAATGGCCTACTCCTGCACCTATTGTCTCTGTTGCTGTGTTTCATCTCCTCTCTCCCTGACCCCAGGCACGGCTACCTTGACAAACACACGTCACGGTTCTTGGTATGTTCAAGCGCTCATGCATGTTTTTGTTTCACACACTAAGGACACGCATGTGGCAGATATGTTGGTTAAGGTAAGTTTCTCCCCTCTTCCCCCGCCCACTCTCCCTCCACACCCTCCCTCCCTCACCTCCGCCTCCCCCCCCTCCCACACCCTCCCCGTTCCCCTCACTTCCTCCCCTCCCCTTAGCCCCCCCCTTCACACCTTCCATCTTCCCTCCTCCTCCTCCTCCTCGACTCTGCCTGCCCCGCCGGCGGTGCTTCTTTTCCACACCACCTGCGGGCCTGGGCCCCCACTGCGACGGTGGGACAGGCACAGCTGAGCTGGAGTCGGCGCCCCCTCCCACCCTCCCACCCAGGAGCGGCCGGAGATGAGACGAGGACGGCCCAGTGGCGGCTGGTTCGGGACGAGACGCAGGTCTGCACCCATGCAGCGGCACGGCCGCCGAGAGTGTTTATCCCGAGCGACCAGTGCATGCTCATCGGAATACCGAACTCGTTTATTCCCCTGTCCCCCACTGGGGGGCAGCACCGGATATCCGGCATCAGCAGCAGCGCCGCATATCCGGGTCACATAACAGCGGGCAGGGTCGCCTCTGATGTAACAGCACGCCCGATCCGGGCACCGTTGGGGTTAAAACCTGTATCGCCATCGCTTAAAGGGGAGGGTGGCCGATTAAAGGGGAGGGCGGCCGATTAAAGGGGAGGGCGGCTGATTAAAGGGGAGGGCGGCCGATTAAAGGGGAGGGCGGCCGTTTAAAGGAGAGGGCGGGATATCAGCCAACAATATTCCAGTCCCCAGGGCAGTGACGTTTACACCAAAGGTGTTCACACGATCACATTCAGTCCGGATCTGGTCCCTGCAGACTCTGCAGCTGGTTCCGTCCATCTTCACTGAACTTTTTCTCTTCCAGCCTGAAACAAGTCGAGGAATAAAGAGGAAATAAACAGATGAAACAACAGTGTCAATAACTGGGACTGGGGTTAATATTTCAACAACACTTACAGAACAAAATCACAGGAGAAGCCCACGGATCCACTGAGATTTTATCACATTAAACATTAACACAAACACTCACATGATCTCCTCCAGACTCGGGTGGTTCAGAATGAGGCGGCAGAGAGCGGGGACACATCGGTCTGTGAGGGAGTTGAGCCCCAGCCACTGATAAAGATTTGGAAGACCCTGGATCATACAGAGCAATAGCTCTTTTAAATACTGATCAAAAAATACTAACTAAAATTTTATCTCGGAGGCTAAATTTAGTGATTAATAAATTAATACATCATGACCAAACAGGTTTTATTCCAAAACGCTATTCATCCTATAATCTGAGACATCTATTCAATGTCATGTACTCAAAAAGAGTGAATGATATTGAACTAGCTGTCATATCCTTAGATGCTGAAAAAACATTTGACCAGGTTGATGGCCATATTTATTTAAAATAATGCAGAAATTTCAACTGGGGGATAGATTTTCCAAATGGGTAAAAATCATATACTCGAATCCAACTGCAAGAATATTAACAAATCAAATACTATCAGCAAAATGTAATCTCTTTAGGGGTTGTAGGAAAGGATGCCCGTTATCACCATTACTATTTGCTCTGGTGATAGAACCATTAGCTGAAATGATTAGATCAGAACCAGAAATATGTGGATATAATACCAAAACTACAATGAATAAAATATCTCTATACGCAGATGACATCTTAATTTATATTACAAAACCGGAGATTAGTATTCCCAATCTATTTAATGTTATTTTTGTTAAATATTTTTATTATAGAAACATAATAATAACAAAGTACATTATTTTGCATTGATGAAAATACATGATATTAATGATGATTAATGATGAAAATACATGATATTAATGTCATTAGAAACGGGAATAGTGCCGGAGGATTGGCGTACTGCGCATGTTGTTCCATTGTTTAAAAAGGGTTCAAAGAATAAACCTAGCAATTATAGACCTATTAGTTTGACGTCAGTGGTGGGCAAATTAATGGAAAAGATACTTAGAGATAATATATATAAGCATCTGGATAAACAGGGTCTGATCAGGAACAGTCAACATGGATTTGTGCCTGGAAGGTCATGTTTGACAAACCTTCTTGAATTTTTTGAAGCGGTAACTAGGGAAATTGATGAGGGTAAAGCAGTGGATGTTGTCTATATGGATTTCAGTAAGGCCTTTGACAAGGTTCCCCATGGAAGGTTGGTTCAGAAGGTTCAATCTTTGGGTGTTAATGGCGGAGTAGCAAGATGGATTCAACAGTGGCTGAATGGGAGATGTCAGAGAGTAATGGTGGATGGCTGTTTGTCAGGTTGGAAGCCGGTGACCAGTGGGGTGCCTCAGGGATCTGTGTTGGGTCCACTGTTGTTTGTCATGTACATCAATGATCTGGATGATGGGGTGGAAAATTGGATAAGTAAGTATGCAGATGATACTAAGATAGGTGGTATTGTGGATAATGAAGTAGATTTTCAAAGTCTACAGAGAGATTTGGGCCATTTGGAAAAGTGGGCTGAAAGATGGCAGATGGAGTTTAATACTGATAAGTGTGAAGTGCTACATCTTGGCAGGACAAATCAAAATAGGACGTACATGGTAAATGGTAGGGAATTGAGGAATGCTGTGGAACAGAGGGATCTAGGAATAACTGTGCATAGTTCCCTGAAGGTGGAATCGCATGTAGATAGGGTGGTAAAGAAAGCCTTTGGTGTGCTGGCCTTTATAAATCAGAGCATTGAATATAGGAGTAGGGAAGTAATGTTAAAATTGTACAAGGCATTGGTAAGACCAATTCTGGAGTATGGTGTACAATTTTGGTCGCCTAGTTATAGGAAGGATGTCAACAAAATAGAGAGAGTACAGAGGAGATTTACTAGAATGTTGCCAGGGTTCCAGCAACTATGTTACAGAGAAAGGTTGAACAAGTTAGGTCTTTATTCTTTGGAGCGCAGAAAGTTAAGGGGGACTTGATTGAGGTCTTTAAAATGATGAAAGGGATAGACAGAGTTGACGTGGATAAGCTTTTCCCATTGAGGGTAGGGAAGATTCAAACAAGAGGGCATGACATGAGAATTAAGGGACAGAAGTTTAGGGGTAACGTGAGGGGGAACTTCTTTACTCAGAGGGTGGTGGCTGTGTGGAATGAGCTTCCAGCAGAGGTGGTGGAGGCAGGATCGATTTTAACATTTAAAAGTAAAGTGGATAGGTATATGGACGTGAAGGCAATGGAGGGGTATGGTCTGAGTGCAGGTAGATGGGACGAGGGGAAAACAAATGGTCGGCACGGACTGGAAGGGCCGAGAGGGCCTGTCTCCGTGCTGTAATTGTTATATGGTTATATGGTTATATGGGTATATATTCGTACGGTTATATGGTTATATATTCGTACATTGATTTTAAAATTTAAGACTATATATTTTATATAATTGAAAATACTTGATACTAATAATACCTTCATGATATTAGTGATATATTCATACTGTTGATAATATTTGTATTGTCATTGATTTTGAAATTTAAGACCATATTTTATATAATTGAAAATACATAATACTAGTAACACCTTCATAACATTGATGATATATTCACACTGTTAATAATATTTGTATTATCATTGATTTTAAAATTTAAGATTATATATTTTATATAATTGAAAATACATGATACTAATAATACCTTCATGATATTAGTAATATTTATATTCGTATTGATATTAAAAATTTAAGATTATGTGTTTCTATATATTTTTCTAAACATTTTATAAAAGTAGGAAAAAATAGAGAAAAAGAGTGTAAGAAGTATGATGGTGAATGGAGTATTAATCATTAATCCGTCCTTGGAGATAAAGTCATGATTTATTATATATGCTTCTTCATCCATTCTAATATTCAGGCCTCAGTCAAGCCCTCATGCCGAACCATTATGACCCTGTAAATATTTAATAAATGGAGACCAAATCTCTCTGAAGAGATCTAACCTGTCCATTAGGACAAGCCTCAATCTCTCCAGATGAAGTGTCTCCGACATTTCTGTGTTCCACATTTTGATTGTTGGGGATGTAGGGCCTTTCCAAAATGTTAGTATTAATTTTTTCCCAATTATTAAACCGTAGTCAATAAAAATTCTTTGGTTCATTGTTACTAGTTGGTCTGTTTCTAGTATTCCAAGTATTATTAACTTGGGATCAGGAGTCAAAATTATATTGACAACATTCGAAATTATCTTAAATATTTCTATCCAGAATTTTGTAATTTTTATACAGTTAGTGAATGAATGTGATAAATTTGCTTCTGAGTGTTGACATTTATCACATATGGGGGATACTTTTGGAAAGATGTTATGTAATTTAGATTTGGAATAATGTAATCTATGTAGTATGTTTTTTAAACTGTATAAGGGAATGTCTATATATTTCTTTGATGGCATTTATCATTTTTTCCGAATCAATGTCTTTCTATTTCTAATGTATTTGCAGAAACATATTTCTGATTTGTAAACTTTCATCCCATAGTTCAATGTAATATGGCCTTATAATTTGGCAAATAAAATTAACTAGTTCATTTTCCCAAGACTGAAAAGTAATCAATATTCAATACCTTCAAATTCTATATATACAAGGATTCTTTAACCCCAGTTGATAGAAAGGCAGGAACTAAATATCACTAAAAATTCCAATAGAATATTGTATATATATGAGATCATTTTTTCAAATGTTTCCCCCATCCGACAAATGTCTACTCAAAATGCCACTATAGCACATTCCTTTGTCTCTTGACATTTTGAATGAATTGTTTATCAATTGAAGCATTCATCTAATAGCCAACATTCAAAAATGAAACGCTACATCTGATTCCTCTAGGCATTCTATTTCTAATTTGGTCTCCGTTTTCAACTTTTACAAGCATATGTGCAACATAAGAAATGGTTCATAATTTCAAAAATATGAGATAGGATTTAGTAAATATCTAAAATATTCTTTAGTGTGTAGTGCACCAAAAATATGAAGTTGTACATGTAAGTTTGTACTGTAACTCTTGAAATGAAAGGAAAGAGTTTTCCTTATAAAGATCACCCATCTTAGTAATTCCCTTATTTTTCCATTGTAAAAAAGTTTTATCAATCATTGAAGGTTTAAACGTAACATTATTTACGATGGTAAGAGATAATTGTATAGATTTTAGTTTTAATGTTTTCTTTATTTGTTTCCAGATGCGGATTCCGTTTTCTATTATCGGATTTTCACTATAACTTTTCTTAGCTAAGTTAGTATCAGCAAATATTATAGAGCTAATTTCAAAGGGAGAACAATCTTCTTTTTCCATATTTAACCAAGTTGGTTGATTATCTATTTCTTCTAGCCAAAAATTCATATTTTTAATATTGACTGCCCAGTAATAAAACATAAAATTTGGTAATGCTAATCCTCCATTTATTTTAGGTTTACATAAATGTTTTTTATTTATTCTATGGCTCTTATAATCCCAGATGAAGTTAGTAATTAGGGAATCTACCTTTTTGAAAAAAAATTTAGGGAGATATATCGGAATTAATTGAAAGAGATATAATAATTGTGGGAGAAAGATCATTTTTATTGTATTAATTTTACCTAACATTGAAATAGGTAAGCTTTTCCAATATAAAATATTCTTATTTAATTTATTCAATAATGGGGGGAAGTTAGATTTGAATAAAGAGTCGAATCTTTTTGTTACGAAAATCCCAAGATATTTAATTTTTTCGTTTGTTATCTTAAAAGGGAATTGTTGTAATATATGTAAGTTATTCACCGTTATTGGCATAAGTTCACTTTTATTCCAATTAATACTGTATCCTGAGAAAGATCCGAATTCCGTTATTAGTTTTAACAAATTTCGGATACTTGTTTCTGGTTCAGTGATATAAAATAATACATCATCCGCATATAAGGAGATTTTATTTTTAGTGTCTCTAGTATCATATCCATGTATTTCCGGATGTAATCTCACCCTCTGGGCGAGAGGTTCTATTGCGAGTGCAAACAATAAAGGAGATAAAGGACAACCTTGTCTACAACCTCGAGATAAATTGAATTTAGTTGATAACATTCGGTTTGTTGTTATTCTAGCTGTCGGATTTGTATATAACAAGTTTAGTACATTTTCTGGGTATAGAATTAATTGGAATAATAGTGAAATTATGCCTATAACTGGAATAAAATTAAATATATTAGAACAATTCCCACTTAAAATAATCACGGACAAACTCAAATATCTAGGAATTAATGTACCTAAATTGTATAACTGTCTATTTAAATATAATTACCCTCAATTATTAAATAAACTAAAAAAAAAAATTTATATTGGAAAACACTACCTATATCAATGATCGGTAGAATAAATGCTAAAAAAATGATTTTTTTTTTACCACAATTGTTATATTTATTTCAAGCCATCCCTTTATATCTCCCTAAAATGTTTTTTAAAAAAAATAGATACTTTGGTTAATAGTTTTATTTGGGACTATAAAAACCATCGAATAAGTAAAAAACATCTATGTAAATCTAAAATAAATGGTGGACTAGCACTACCAAATTTCTTATATTATTTCTGGGCAGTTCAGATTAAGAATATGAATTGTTGGTTGGTAAATTTAGATCATGAACCAAGCTGGCTAAAGATGGAAAAGGAAGACTGTTTGCCTTTTGATGTAGGCTCGATTCTTTTTGCACCAAGGGAAGTACAAAAAAAATGTATGGGGACAACCCTATAATTTATAGCAATAGACGTATTTGGAAACAAATAGTTAAGACCCTACATATGGATAATTTGTCACTTTGTTTGCCAATTATGAATAATTCCTTGTTTAGGCCCTCTGTATTGGACAAGGGGTTTAAACACTGGAATGATTTAGGAATTAAAAGGATAGAACACCTTTACAAGAAAGGAAAATTTCTTTCATTTCAAGAGTTACAGGATATCTATGGATTGCAGTCAAATAACATATTTAGGTATTTACAAATTAGAAACTATATTAAGTCAAATACGCAAGACTATAAAAATAGAAAACCAGGATTATTAGATGAATTGTTTAATAAACACCCAAATACAGAAAAATTAATAGCGTATATATATAATACTATTTTGGAAATGGAAATCCCAACTTCGGAAATATATCGACAAACATGGGAAAATGAAATAGGTTTATCTATAACAAAGGAAACTTGGGAAGAAAGCCTACAATGTATACATCGCTGCTCATTAAATGCTAGACATATATTGATACAATTTAAGGTATTACACAGATTACATTATTCAAAAACGAAATTAAATAGAATTTATTCTAACATTTCTCCTATTTGTGATAAATGTCAGAACTTGGAAGCTAATTTAACGCATAGTTTTGTAACATGTATAAAACTTAATTATTATTGGACAGAAATCTTTAGAGTTATCTCTGAAGTTCTTAAAATTAAACTGCACCCAGATCCAAAATTAATAATATTAGGATTTCCGGATTCAAATCTAATATTAACAGTAAACCAAAGAAATTTCTTGGATTACTGTTTGATAATAGGGAAATTAATATTGAAATTTTGGAAGGGAACATTATCCCCCAAAATTAAAATGTGGACAGTGGAAATGTTGGAGACGTTGCATTTGGAAAGAATCAGATTTGTCCTAATGGACAAATACGAACTCTTTGAACAGATATGGTCTTCATATACAGAATATTTGAAGGGGTAGCTATTCTTGGCATCACAACTCAATGGGTACCCGGCAGGATCAGATTAAAATAACTTTCTGTTTTTCTTTTTGATTTGTATACGTCTCTATTGATATCACTATTTGAAATTGTGTTATTCACTATTAAGATGTATACTATAATCTCTCTTTTTTTAATATATATATAATACTTTCTTTTAATTAAATACATATAACAAGAATATATACTTTTTTTTTCCTCTCTCTCTCCTCTCTTTCTATATAATCAAAATTATTATTTAATCACTATTCTTATTGATTAAAATCTATTCTTTTCTTTTTCTACTTTCTAAAAAACTAGAAGTTTATAAGAATTACTCGTAACATTCATATATTTATTGAAATAAGTTGGTTGTGTATTTGAAAAGTTGTTATACCGTTGTTATGATGGATTACTTCTAATAAAAATATTACTGCAAAAAAGAAACAACAGTGTCAATAACAGGGACTGGGGTTAATATTTCAACAACACTTACAGAACAAAATCACATAAGAAGCCCACGGATCCCCTGAGATTTTATCACATTAAACATTAACATAAACACTCACATGATCTCCTCCAGACTCGGGTGGTTCAGAATGAAGCGGCAGAGAGCGGGGACACATCGGTCTGTGAGGGAGTTGAGCCCCAGCCACAGATTTGTCAGTGAGGGGTTTGTACTGAGAGCGGAGACGAGATCATCGGCTCCAGAATCTGTGAGACCGACACTGTTCAGCCTGGAGATGAGAGAGAGTAAGGGTGAGGGACACAGAGAGACAGGAGACGGTGCAAATCCCCAGTGGTTATCAGTGAAACAATTACTGATCATATTAATGTTCAGTGTCAGACACCCAGTGAGTGTAAAGACAATCTCTCACAGTCTGGGACTTACCCCAGTCTCTGTATTTTACAGTCCGGGTTCCTCAGAGCCGCAGACACCAGTTTCACTCCGAAATCTCCCAGGTCGTTGTATCCCAGTCTAAACACAAACAGACAGAGTAAGAAACAAACTGATACAAACCCCGGCGAGGCTGAGATAACTAACTTCTCCCAAACGGATATTTCTGGAAGCACCTCAGCGAATGAATGAATAAATCTCTGTGGTTGTGGTGTTTGGTGACTTTCACCATTTATTCCCATTTCCCGACGACCAGGAAACGTTCCCCATGCAGAGAAAGGCTGCAAATCGCCTGACCCGGGGGGGGAGGGAGGGTAAAATAGGAGGGGTGTCACCCGTGCACAGTGACGGCTGCTCGGCCCCATAGAAGGGGTGCTGGAAGGAATAACAAAATAGTGAAACAATTTTACAGTTCAATGTTAGCGTCAAACAGACAGTTACCTCAAGCGTTGACACTTGTGCAGAGCCGGTCCCAGCCGCTGGAAACTTTCACACTGTTCGATTGTATCACAGAGCCAGATGGCATGAGACAGGACCGCACAGTCAATTGGGGTCAGTCCCAGGTAACTGAATGAAAATGTTTTCACAGATCCCAGTGTCTGCTGAGCCAGTGCAGGATTCTGAGAAAAACAGGTAGTGCATCGTGTTCAGGAAGCTCCATTTACCAGCTTTACTCCTTGTGTTTCCAGCCCGGCGTTTAACCTCCTCCTTCACCCAGTCAATGACTCGGCAGATTGTGTGATGGGGGAATTAACCCAGAAACTCCTCCAGGATCCAAGTTGACCGTGGGGAGGAGAGACCAGCGACAAAACGGAGAAATACTTCAAATCACCCGTCTGTCCTGCTGTGGGCTTGTCTTGATATCTCCACGATCTGTAGTCAGGAATTGTGCGAGTGCGGTTACAAACTCTTGGATGGTGAGGTGCGGGAAGGTGTACACCATGCTCCGGGCTGAATCCTCTCTCTCCAAAAGTTCCATCAGGAACCCGAACAGGAACTGGGAAGGCTGCAGATTGTATTTGATCAAATCTCCATCTGTGAATACGATGTTCTTCTCAGCCACTCCAGTGAAGGCCATCTGACCAACCCTCAGTAACACCTCACGGGGGCTCTCAATCTCGCGGCCGTGGTTTTTCAGGATGTGGTAAATAAAGTAGCAATATAGTTGGGTGATGGTCTTGGGAACTCGCTGTGGGTCCCGGTGTGTTTGTGTGAAGAAGGGGCCCAGTGCCAGGCCGAGGATCCAGCAGTAGGAGGGGTTGTAGCTCATGGTGTACAGGATCTTGTTCTCCTTCACGTGTTTGAAAACAGCTGCTGCCACCGCCTGATCTTCAAAATACCTGGTGAAATATTCCTTCCGTTCCTCACCAACGAATCCCAGGATTTCAGCCCAGACACTGATCTCTGCCCTTTCCAGTAAATGTAATGCAGTGGGGCGGGTGGTCACTAGCACTGAACACCCTGGGAGCAGCTTGTGCTGGATTAAACTGTACACAATGTCAGACACTTCACACCGGAATTCAGGATCTGGGCATTGGTGCTGAGGTTCTGTGTCTCTCCGACTGTCAGCAAAATCGATTCTGCCCTTGAATTCATCCAGACCGTCGAATATAAAGAGCAATCCCTCTGGCTTCTTCCAGACCTCTTCCAGGATATTCCCAAAGTAAGGATACTGATCCAGAATCAGTTCCCTCAGGGTTACTCTGTCTTTAATCGTGTTTAAATCCCGGAATTTGAAACTGAAGACAAACTGGAATTGTTGGAATATTTTCCTGGTGGCCCAGTCATGAACAATCTTTTGCACCATTGTTGTTTTTCCGATCTCCGGCCGCTGATGCTAAATTCCCAGATCTGGATTTACTTCAGGAAAAGCAGTCCTGATTTTTTCCAGTTTTCCCCAGAGACATTCCTCTCTCCACATTTCGTGATCCCGGCCTCTTTCCAGCAGCTCATGTTCCACCATTGTCCGATCTCGAACAGTGGAGATGATTGTGAGCTCAGCGTACCGATCAAGCAGCTGGTAAACATTAACCTTCTCGTTCATCAGGATGGTGTTCACGCTCAGTGTTTCAGTCTGTGCTCGTAGAGTCCCCTTGTGTTGCAGTTGAACATCTTGCACGGGAACAGGCAGATAATGGACACAATGTTAGGTGGCTCAACTCAAAATTCAACATTCATGATTACAAGAATGAGTTCAATGCTCCTGAATTAAATCAGTTAACTGACGAATTTCAGTGAAGTGAGGTAAACCTGGTTACAGACAAGCGAGATGACAGCAAGCCACGGCTGAGAAAATCACCAGCCAAGCAGATTGTGATATTAACTGTGCTGTGAAAGTGAGATCGTTCTCCGGACAGTTCACTGGTCCCTGCATGTCCTGCAGTTGATTCTCCCGTGACAAACATAGCTTGCATTTCTTTTGGGTTTGAACACAGACTTTGACAAACCCAGTGTTGATGCGCTGGGCACAGACAGGGTGAAGGGCATTGGGTGTTCTGTCAGAGGGACACCTGGAGGGAAATACCCAGCAGGTCCGGCAGCACACAGGGCTCTCACATAACTTTTTTTCCCTGTTGCCATCTGGGCAACCTTGACAGCTTTTTCGGTTGCCAAATGACAGTTTAGGTAGTCATTTAAGACAGTTTGCATGGCGCGTGCAATAATGTGCTCGGACGAAGTGCGTAGTTACCAGTCGGAATTATGCTCCATGAAGCATTCACATATTATGTTCAAGAAGGAACTGCAGATGCTGGAAAATCGAAGGTAGACAAAAGTGCTGGAGAAAGTCAGTGGGTGCAGCAGCATCTCTGGAGCGAAGGAAATAGGCAACGTTTCAGGCCGAAACCCATAAGTCTGAAGAAAGGTTTCGGCCCGAAAAGTTGCCTATTTCCTTTGCTCCATAGATGCTGCCGCATCTGCTGAGTTTCTCCAGCACTTTTGTCTACCTTCACATATTATTTCTGCTTTAAATAACTCACAAACTAAACATATTCACCAATCAAGACATGATATATACCACAATGACATGCAGCTACATTATAATACAATATCTCAACTCTTTTCACACATTGCAATTAATGTGATTTCTATTAGTTCTTTCCACTTCCAAACAAAAATGTGGTTGGATTATTCAGCGTATGATCAACATGTGTCAATAAATCCTGGACCATGGTTAACCATGCACACTACAGATTGATGCAAGCATGTTTTCTGTGAAGGATCGAAAATTACCATGACATGGCCATAGCATGGGTCGTTATTGCTATTGGCACAGAAACACTCTCGCTTCCCACATAATTTATCCACAACAAAATATACAGGTTGCAAGGGAATTTCTAAAGGCATTTTATGATAATAGCTGTTAAAACTGACTGTACCCATCTGACTGGTTAAACATTACACTAACTGACAAGAGATGGCCAAAGGACAAAACTGCAGCAAATGGTCTTTTGGTAATATGTTTAAAGGTGTCAAAACGCCACATTACCGGACATTCAGATTAGATATACATGTTGTGAACAGCAATGAAGATACCCAGTTTGAACGCATCAGATTTTTAAAAATTAATTAATAAACGCTGGTTCCATCATTCCCACTTCAGAATTAACGTTAAAATTTCAACTGAAATATCTCCTGACCAAATTTGTGATGTATATGATCGACTGTAGAAATAAAACCTGGATAAATCCTACGTATAGTTGTGAATGTTGCTCATTAGATAACTACAGTACTGATACCCCATATTAAGAGCATTGATTTGCCGTTAAAATGAATTCTGTAATAACGTGTCAACAGTAGCAGTGACAATAGAACACTGCGGTTTTAATGTTTCATGTGTTCACAATTTAATTAATCCATCTTTATGGACTAAAACAAATAATAACATTGGGATTTAAAACACATTTGATTGCATTCCGTTATGAAACATAGTCAATGTTCGCTCTGAAGACATTTCCAGCACAATAGGGTCAGGGAGGGGGGGGGGGGGGGGGAGTGTGTGAATCAGTGCAGGTGGATAGATGGCCGTGGGGGGGGGGGGGGGGGGGGTTGGGGGGGAGGGGGTGGGGGGGGGGGGGGGGGGTGGTTGAGAAGGCAATCGGTGCGGAATGGATGGATTGAGACAGGTGAATTAGTATGTGTTGGTTGGAGTATGTAAAATTGTGAGGGGAGAGCACGGGGATGTCAGTGGTGTTGAATGGGGGGGTTCAGTACTGGATGGATGGAGGGGATCAGTAGAGGATGAATGGGGGGTCAGTACAGGATGAATGGAGATAGACAAAAATGCTGGAGAAACTCAGCGGGTGAGGCAGCATATACGAAGGAAATAGGCAATGTTTCGGGTCGAGACCCTTCTTCAGACTGTTCCCCCCATCCTTCTTGAATGGGGAGATCAGTACAGGATGGATGGTGTGGGGAATCAGCGCAGGATGAAGGGGAGATCAGTACAGGATGAATGAGGGGGTGTCAGTACAGTGTGGATCGGAGGGTCTGTGCAGGATGAATGGGTGATCACTACAGGATGAATGAGGGGATCAGTACAGGATGAATGGGAGGGTCAGTACAGGATGAATGGGTGATTCAGTAAAAGATGAATGGGGATCAGCAAAAGATGAATGGATGATCAGTACAGGATGAATGAGGGGGATCAGTACAGGGTGAATGAGGGGATCAGTACAGGATGAATGAGGGGAGCAGTACAGGATGAATGGGAGGATCAGTACAGGATGAATGAGGGGATCAGTACGGGATGAATGGGTAGATCAGTACAGGATGAATGGGAAGATCATTACAGGATGAATGGGGGTGATCAGTACAGGATGAATTGGAGGACCGGTGTAGGATGGATGGGTGGGTGGGTGGGTCAATGCGAGGTGGATAGGGTGATCAGCGCAGGATGAATAGATTGGGGGGGAAATGGGGAGGGGAGCACAGGGGATGTCAGTGAGGACTGAATAGAGGGCGGAATGGGGATCAGTGCGGGATGGAGAGGAGGGGTCCCAGGATAAGGGGGGGGGGTGTGGAGGGGGGCGTACAAGAGAGAGAGAGAGAGAAAGAGAGAGAGGGGAGGTGGGGAGGAAGGAAGGTCAGCGCTCTTCGGACAACATCGCCCCGCTGCCTTGGCCGTCCCTAACAAAGACTGCCAAGTGCCGCGCCAATGGGGGAGGCTGTTGGGACCTCGCCACCGCCTCCCCTCCTCCGCCAGCCAACAGCAAGGTGCAGGGCCAAGCAGTGCTTTGGGATCTTTAGTGCAGCTGCTTCAGACGGCGGAAGGAGGCCTCCCCCTCCCTCGTTCCTCCCGCCCTCGGCGTTCAGGAGGGGTTGTTCTGAAAGTGGCGTTGGCAGAGTGGCAGGCAGCAGCCGCTATCAGGGCGGGTGGGGTGCGGGAGGAGGAGGGGGCGATGGAGCCGCTGTCGCGGCCACTGCTGTCGCTGTTCGGGGCCCGTCATTCGCTCCGACCCTTCGTCACCACGCACTTAATATCTTTGCCCCGCAATACAGCCGCTGCCGAAACAAAACGTCACGTTCCCTTTCTCCAGAGATGCTGCCTGACCCGCGGAGTTACTCCAGTTTTTTGTGTCTATCTTCGGTATAAACCAGTATTCGCAGTGTAAGCCGGGTAAAATGACTCGGCGATTAGGTCACCCGGCGGCCTTTGGGTGATCATTGGCACCCGGGCAACCGCTAATTTCGAAACCTGGCACATGTGGGGAGGGGGGAATTAGCATGGGAAGAAGGAGGTGGGCAGGGAGGAGGAGCAGAAGGGGGGAGAGAGAGAGAGAGAAGGGGGGCAGAGGGAGAGGTAACGGGAGCAGGGAAGGAAGGACGAGAGGGAGGGGTGTACGGGAGGGGGAATGGGAGGGGAGAGGCAAGGAGAGGGGAGGGGGAGGAGGAGGGGATTGGGAGTTGGGGAAGGGGAGAGAGAGCGAGTGGGAGAAGGGGGGTGGAAGGGGAAAGGTGATGCTGATCATTGAAACGTATTGCGATCAATGTTGAGTCCAGGAGGCTGTGACGCATTGTACTGGGAGATGAGTTACTAATCTGTGATTCACACACGGTTTGTGTGGTGGACCAAAGACAGAGGGGACAGAGTGGGACTGGGATGACCAGAAATGACAGTCAATTGTTCAGAGTCATCGGTGAAAACTGCAAGTCCCTTCAACTAGAAAGACATTTTGTTTCCCTGCATGGTTGGAAGCAAGGTGGGGAAAGGATAGGTGTACATGGGGAAGTGACATTGGAAATGGAATGGCTGCTGGACATGGAAGAGCAGGCCAGGGAGTCAGGAAGGAAGCAATGCATTTGACATACAGTGGAGGTAGGGATGATGTATCTAGAGGTGGAACATTATTGTGAGTTGACAACAATTGTGAAAAATCATCAACTGGGCGAGGAGGATTGTCGGGCAGACTGTGAAGACCAGGGAAATGCTGTTCTTGCCCTTGTCCAGGAGCAGGAGGGGAGTGGGAAACAGATCAGATTCATTCAGGTTTCTGTCCACGGTGGTGGAGGGAACATCATGATTCAAGACAATAGACATTGTGAACTTTCAGGAATGTTCTCAGAATGTATATATTTTCACACCAGTACCCTGCCAGGGGTGTGTGGGGTTATACAGTGTGTCAGGACCCATCTACGAGTGTGTGGGGTTGTATAGTGTGTTAGGACTCTGCCAGGAGTGTGTGGGGTTACACAGTGTGTCAGGACCCATCCAGGAGTGTGTGGGGTTACACAGTGTGTCAGGACCCATCCAGGAGTGTGTGAGGATACACAGTGTGTCAGGACCCATCCAGGAGAGTGTGGGGCTAGACAGTGTGTTAGGACCCTGCCAGGAGTGTGTGGGGTTACACAGTGTGTCAGGACTCTGCCAGGAGTGTGTGAGGTTACACAGTGTGTCAGGACTCTGCCACGTGTGTGTGGGCATCACTGCACACACATTCTCTCTGGGAGTGTACTGGATTTCACAGATCTCTTCCACAACCTGATACATTGCAAAGCCTTGTACAATTAATGCCCGGAGGAGTTGAAATAATGCAATGTAATGGTTCCAGTGTATGTCAGAGATCGAGTGAGCCAGGAACTACTGTCTACCTCTTTGGCTACGCTTGGACTATCCTAGATCGGAATTTCCTCGTTTTTCCCTCATAGTCAATCTATACTGTAAATGGCTCGATTATAATCTTGTATTGTCTTTCTGCTGACTGCATAACACACCACAAATACTTTTCACCTCAGTACATGTGACAATACACTAAACTAAGCTAAACCTGAATCTACAGACAAAGAAGCAATGCATAGTGAATCCCCGAGTCAGTCTAACAATTGCTTAGTCTTTGATCGTCTGATTTCCCATTCTGCAAAGCTCTGAACAGTTTCCGTATTACATCAATTCTAACAAGTCGATGGTGTGACTCTACATTTCAACACTCACCTTCCATTTGAGAGGGTAATTCAGATAAACCTCTGGTGATGTTTGCGTATTCTTCTGGATCAGGACCTGTTGAAATAAACGAGCATTCATTAAACCAGACTTGAATAACATCATTAACTTCAGTGTTTCAATGTGATATTCAGTTCAGTGTGTTGATTTACCGTACCAAGCTCCTGGATTTCTTTCAGTATTTTGTCCAGCTTTGGCAATTCATTCTGCATTTTCACATAGGATTCCCACATCACCCGCCGGGCACGGTTGTCATTCCCCATCACCAGACTGAGGAAGAGTGTGGAACTGTCTCTGCGGTTTCCCTTTACCACGAGCTCAGCGACACTCTGTGAAGAACAACAATGAATATATTGAGAAGTGAGTGAGACAATGCTAATGGGGAGGGAATTAGCTGTTCAGTGATGGGATATTCTGGTAGTTTTGAGCATAGTGGCAGGCATTGGATTGCATCTTCATACACCCATGACACTGCGCTGACAAACTGTGTACTCCCAGAGTCCTGACAGTGTGAAACTCGCTTCACACCTGGCAGTGTCCGAGAACTCAACAATGTACAGCACGGGAACAGGCCATTCAGGCCAATGATGGCTGTGTTGAAATTGACGTGAAATTAATCCAATTCCTTTTGGCCTCAGATGGACTATATCCCATTAGGAATGGACGTGGCCAGTCCAACCTGCATTTCTTCCCACTTTGCATTTTGAAGCTATTATGTTCTTTCATCTACATTCTTACCCTCTTTGAGCCGGCATTCGCTCATTGACCAGATAACGTTTTTATTTCTATACCTACCCCAGTTTTACCCGATCAAAGACATTCCTCTCTTGTACATTTCCTGCAGCTCATCCCCCTCTCACTGCACATTATCTCGGCTTCTCTTCCCACTGATGCATAAATAACTGATGTTTGTTGATATTGTAGATTTTAGCAAATGTACTTGTGTTTATTTTATTTGTCAATTGAATGATAATTGAACAGTTCAATGTCTTAGAATAATTCAGCAGGTCGGACAGCATCTCCAAAAACAGTTCTTTTGTGCAGCACATTGTGTATTATTTTGTAAACCAGCATCTGCTGTTCCTTTGTGTTGATGCCTAATGTCCTCTGTGGTTTCATGAACTGAACTAAATGTCACCAGTGAAACTGATAACACTGGAAAAGTATTATCATTTCTGTTTCTGGTTTACAAGTTTACTGCTCCCGATCATTGTGCTAAGATGCATGTGTAGGAAGAACAGCTGGATCAGAATGGAACATTCCCAGAAATCCCCAAGTCACAGGTTTTATTCCTGATACCAGATCTACAGGACGTAAACTGATCAGAGATCAGTCTCCATTGCACTGTTCAACCAGGGGGTGCGAGGTGAGTGGGACTGACATTGGTCACTCTTCCCCCCAATGCCGTCAGTTCTGTGACAGGAAACAGAAGTCACCATGTTCCTTCCACATAGCCCGAGTTCTTGTTCATTGAAACATCCCTGCCGTCGCATCATGAAGCCGAGACTTTCAACCCCTTCTTCAATCGCCTGTTTCAGTCTCTCCCGATAGAATGTTGTCAGTTGGAACAATTGGCAGTCGCTCAACTGTGTCAGGAGCTCAGAGAATGTAGGCGTTAGATCTGTGTATTCAAAGAGTGAAATTTAACACCATCTGAATCAGTCCCCTTGGCTCCAGCTACAACAGCAACCCTCATCCTGACTGTTCCTGCCCCCTAATTAGAATGGTCAAAACAGAATATCGGAATAAGATAATGTGCTGGAGGAACTCATTGGGTCAACTATCATCTCTGGAGAATATGGATAGGTGACGTTTCAAGTCTGGACCTTTCTTCAGGCTGATTGTGGTGGTGGTGAGTGGGGAGAAATGTGGACAAGAGGAGGGACAGGTCAAAGTCTGGTAAGTAAGCTGGATACAGGTGAGGGGAGTTTTTGATAGGCTGATAACTGGAGAAAGACCAGAGATGGAAAGACAGTTGTGAAACAAATGGTGTGAAGAGTTGCAAATTGTGAAGCGAGATGAATTCATGTATGTGGAAAGGGAGGGGGAAGGGAGAAATCTGCATGAGGAGTAAAAATAGTTCGCAACCGGAAAATCTAATAGGTCTTGGAGAATAAAGCTTAAATGTTCAGCAAGTCTATGCTTTGTCTCGCTAATTGCTCTTCCCATTCCCATAGCAACCTCTCTGTCTTTGGAAACATGCTCACTGGAAGAACAGAATCTCAAAATCCGCTTGGGTAGCCTACAATCTAATGGTACAGACATTGAATTGTCCAATTTTAAGTAAAAATCCAAACCACACACCCACATTATCCCCCTCCCCCCTCTCTCCGCTGTCTCGCACCGAATTCTCCCCTCCCCATTTCCTTCCTCCGATATTCCTTTCTTTATTTTCATAATATCCAACACTCAATCCTTCTGCCGAACACCTTGATTTTTCATCTCTAGCCTTTGTTCAACCTACCTACGAAAAAAACTCCTCAAGAATATCTATCTCACTTGCCAGGCTTTGTGTTGCCGTTCCTCTCTACCAGCTTAGGGCTGCCCCCCTACAATCAGTCTGAAGGATCATGGAGGCTGAGGCAGCGTGTGAGCAGGGAAGGGTTGGATAGCATCTGACCCAGGGAGGATGTGACAGTGTCACCCAGGGAGCATAGGCCCCAGGGGGGTGGGACAGCGTGTGAGCAGGGGAGGGTTGGACAGCGTCTGACCCGGCGAGGATGTGATGGTGTGACCCAGGGAGCATAGGCCCCAGGGGGATGGGACAGCGTGTGAGCAGGGGAGGGTTGGGCAGCATGTGACACGGGGAGCATGGGCTCCAGGGGGATTGGGCAGTGTGTGAGCAGGGGAGGGTTGGGCAGCGTGTGACCCAGGGAGCATGGGCTCCAGGGGGATTGGGCAGTGTGTGAGCAGGGGAGGGTTGGGCAGCGTGTGACCCAGGGAGCATGGGCCCCAGGGGGATGGGACAGTGTGTGACCCAGGGTGGGTGGGCACCGGGGGAGTGTGATCATCTCAATAGCCGGAGTTCAGACAGAGAACAAATCACAGCAGAAAAACACAGTAGACGAATGCACTGATGAAGTGTGCAGATGTAGTTGATGCCAGCTAATTTTCCTGGGATTATCTTTCATATGCATGAACGGGGTGGAAGATTGCAACCTTCACGTGATCTGCCCTGTTTCAACGAATGCAATCAACCTGGCGTGCACAATCAAATAAGACCAAATAGAACAAGTTGTCCTACAACTTTAGGCTGTGCATACAATACGCAAGAAGAAGAAGAAGAAGAAGATATGCATGAACCACCCATCCTACTCACGGATAATTGAAACGCCTTGCAATTACTCTCCCTCAACCAAGTCTGTCCCACACATCACAATAGACAATAGACAGTAGACAATAGGTGCAGGAGTAGGCCATTCGGCCCTTCGAGCCAGCCCCACCATTCAATGTGATCACGGCTGATCATCCCCAATCAGTACCCCGCTCCTGTCTTCTGCCCATATCCCCCGACTTCGCTATCTTTAAGACCCCTATCTAGTTATCTCTTGATAGTATCCAGAGAACCGGAATCCACTGCCGTCTGAGGCAGAGAATTCCACACTCACAACTCTCTGTGTGATAAAGTGTTTCCCCGTCTCCGTTCTAAATGGCTTACCCCGTATTCTTAAATGTTGGCGCCCTGGTTCTGGAGTCCCCCAACATCGGGAATATGTTTCCTGCCTCTAGCGTGTCCAAACCCTTAATAATCTTATATGTTTCAATAAGATCCCCTCATCCTTCTAAACTCCAGAGTATACACGCCTAGCCACTCCATTCTCTCAGCATATGATAGTCCCGCCATCCCATGTGAACCTATGCTGCACTCTCTCAATAGCAAGAATATCCTTCTATTAGGGGACCAAAACTGCACACAATACTCCAGGTGTGGTCTCACTAGGGCCCTGTCCAACTGCAGAAGGACCTCTTTGCTCCTGTACTCAACTTCACTTGTTATGAAGGCCAACATGCCATTCGCTTTCTTCACTGCCTGCTGTACCTGCTTGCTTACTTTCATTGACTGATGAACAGTCCGGTCGGTGGGGGCACTGCGAGACGGTTGCTCTGCCAGCAGCGTGTTAGTCATTTCTGCTTTTTTTGTTTTTTTTCAGTATGTCCAAATGTTTGTTTTAGTGTCTCTCGCTGTGTCTTGTGTGGGGGGTGGTGTGGGGGGGCAAGGGGGAAACCGCTTTCGGTCACTCCCTCCACGGAATGGAACTGTTTCCATGTCGCCTCCCTCGCGGCCTAACACCAAGAATTGGTGCGGCCTTTCCTGGAGTCGGGCCCGGAGCTTCATCGTGGACTTTTTCCGATTGCTGGCCTGAAGCTGCAGTCTGTAGAGCTTCTAGCCGTGGGCGCGGCGTGGACTTACCATCCGGAGGAGGATACCTCGCCGGGGATCTCTGGAGAAGAGCTCAGACCACCGGCCTGCGGCCTACATCATCCAAAAATTCACAACTCTCTGGGTGAAATAGTTTTTTCTCACCTCAGAGGTAAATGGCCTCCCCTTTATTCGAAGATTGTGACCCCTGGTTCTGGACTCGCCCAACAAAGGAAACATTTTTCCTGCATCTAGCTTGTCCAGTCCTTTTATAATTTTATATGTTTCTATGAGATCCCCCTCATCCTTCTAAACTCCAGTGAATACAAGCCTAGTCTTTTCAATCTTTCGTCATATGACAGTCCTGCCATCCCAGGGATCAATCTCGTGAACCTACGCTGCACTTCCTCAATCACAAGGATGTCCTTACTCAAATTAGTAGACCAAAACTGTGCACAATACTCCAGAATGCCGCTGACAAAGTTCCTACAGGATATGTTCATATCCTATCCATGTTACTGTATTCCTACCAGCAGAAAAGGGTTAACAGGAATTTGAAACTACTTTATGCACATTATACAGTACAAGGTTGTCAAACCAGTTGGTCTTAGTTTCAGCAGCGAGACCGCTCCCTGTTCTGAGGAATGTGAGGATTGGAATACACACTGTGGGCAGGCAGCTGCTTGCACGCAGATACTGAGCACTGCACTCACAGAACTACAGCCGCACCTCGCAAATCAATATTCACCCGACCAGCTGGAACAAAGCAAGGAAGAAAGGTAATGCTACGCTTGTTATGGGAGATTTCAACATGCAGGTAGACTGGGAAAATCAGGTTGATACTGGACCCCAAGAAAGGGAGTTTGTGGAGTGCCTCCATGATGGATTCTTAGAGCAGCTTGTATTGGAGCCTACCAGGGAGAAGGCAATTCTGGATTTAGTGTTGTGTAAAGAACCGGATTTGATAAAGGAATTTAAGGTTAAGTTTAATCTACATTTGGAGAGGGAGAAGGGTAGATCGGAGGTATCAGTGTTGCAGTTGAATAAAGGGGACTATGGGGTCATGAGGGAGGTTCTGGCCAAAGTTGACTGGAAAGATACCCTAGCAGGGATGACAGTGGAACAAAAATGGCATTTATTTCTGGGAATAATACAGAAGGTGCAGGATCAGTTCATTCCTAGGAGGAAGAAAGATCCCAAGGGGAGTAAGGGCCGACCATGGCTGACAAGAGATGTCAGGGACAGTATAAAAATAAAAGACAAGAAGTACAACGTAGCAAAGATGAGAGGGAAGCAAGAGGATTGGGTAACGTTTAAAGAGCAATAGAAGATAACTAAAAAGACAATACGAGGTAAAAAGATATAGATACGAAGGTAAGCAGGCCAAGAATATAAAGCAGGACAGTAAAAGCTTCTTTAGATATGTGAAGAGGAAAAACATAGTTAAGACTAAAGTTGGACCCTTGAAGACTAAAAAAGGAGAATTTATTATGCGGAACAAGGAAATGGCAGATGAGTTGAACAGGTAGTTTGGATCCGTCTTCACTAAGGAGGACACAAACAATCTTCCTGATATACCAGTGGCCAGAGGATCTGGGGTGACGGAGGAAATGAAGGAAATCCACATTAGGCAGGAAATGGTGTTGGGTAGACTGATGAGACTGAAGGCTGATGGTCTGCATCCCAGGATACTTAAGGAAATGGCTCTAGAAATCGTGGACTCATTGGTGATCACTTTCCAATGTTCTATAGATTCAGGATCAGTTACTGTGAATTGGAGGTAGCTAATGTTATCCCACTTTTTAAGAAAGGTGTGACAGGAAACTGGGAATTATAGACCAGTTAGCCTGACTTCGGTGGTGGGGAAGATGCTGGTCAATTATAAAAGATAAAATAGCGGCACATTTGGATAGTTTTAACAGGATCGGTCTGAGTCAGCATGGATTTACGAAGGGGAAATCATGCTTGATTAATCTTCTGGAACTTTTTGAAGATGTAACTAAGAAAATGGACAAAGGAGAGCCAGTGGATGTAGTGTACCTGGACTTTCAGAAAACATTTGATAAGGTCCCACATAGGAGATTAGTGGGCAAAATTAGGGCACATGGTATTGGAGGCAGAGTGCTGACATGGATAGAGACGTGGTTGGCAGACAGGAAACAAAGTGTAGGGATCAACGGGTCCCTTTCAGAATGGCAGGCAGTGACTAGTGGGGTACCACAAGGCTCGGTGCTGGGACCACAGCTATTTGCAATGTACATCAATGATTTAGATGAAGGGATTCAAAGTAACATTAGCAAATTTGCAGATGACACAAAGTTGGGTGGCAGTGTAAACTGTGAGGAGGATGCTATGAGAATGCAGGGTGACTTGGACAGGTTGGGGGAGTGGGCAGATGCCTGGCAGATGAAGTTTAATGTGGATAAATGTGAGGTTATCCACTTTGGTAGCAAAAACAGGAAGGCAGATTATTATCTAAACAGCGTCAAGTTGGGAATAGGTGAAGTACAACAGAATCTGGGGGGTCCTTGTACATCAGTCTATGGAAGTAAGCAAGCAGGTACAGCAGGCAGTGAAGAAAGCGAATGGCATGTTGGCCTTCATAATAAGAGGAGTTGGGTATAGGAGCAAAGAGATCGTTCTGCAGTTGTACAGGGCCTTAGTAAGACCACGCCTGGAGTATTGTGTGCAGTTTTTGTCCCCTAATTGGTCCCACAGCACAGGAGAACGCTGACTAACCTGGTGAAACATCGTAGTGCTATCGCATACCATTGTGCGCAAATGGAAAAACAAAGGAAGAAGGAAAGGAAGGAAGGAAGGAAGGAAGGAAGGAAGGAAGGAAGGAAGGAAGGAAGGAAGGAAGGAAGGCAGGAAGAAAAAAAAATATAACAAGATGACGTAGACATTTCCAGGAATGCCGCTGACAAAATTCCTACAGGTTATGTTCAAATCCTATCCATGTTACTATATTCCTACCAGCAGAAAGAGTTAACAGGAATTTTAAAAGTACTTTATGCACATTATACAGTAGAAGGTTGGTCTTGGTTTCAGCAGGGAGACCGCTCCCTGTTCTGAGGAATGTGAGGCTTGGAATACGCGCTGTTGCCAGGCAGCTGCTTGCACACAGATACTCAGTGCTGCACCCACAGAACTACAGCCGCAAGGAGGAAAGGTAATGCTACGCTTGTTATGTGAGAATTCAACATGCAGGTAGACTGGGAAAATCTGGTTGGTACTGGACCCCAAGAAAGGGAGTTTGTGGAGTGCCTCCGTGATGGATTCTTAGAGCAGCTTGTATTGAAGCCTACCAGGGAGAAGGCAATTCTGGATTTAGTGATGTGTAACGAACCGGATTTGATAAAGGAACATGCGGTTAAGGAGCCATTAGGAGGTAGTGACCAGAATATGGTCACGTTTAATCTACAATTCGAGAAGGAGAAGGGTACATCGGAGGTGTCAGTGTTACAGTTGAATAAAGGAGACTATGGAGCCATGAGCGAGGAACTGGCCAAAGTTGACTGGAAAGATACCCTAGCAGGGATGACTGGAACAACAATGGCAGGTATTTCTGGGAATAATACAGAAGGTGCAGGATCAGTTCATTCCAAAGAGGAATAAAGATTCCAAGGGCAGTAAGGGGCGACCGTGGCTGACAAGGGACGTCAGGTAAGGCATTTAGAACGGATGTGAGGAAACACTTTTTCTCACAGAGAGTTGTGAGTCTGTGAAATTCTCTGCCTCAGAGGGCAGTGGAGGCCGGATCTCTGGATATGTTCAAGAGAGAGCTAGATAGGGCTCTTAAAGATAGCAGAGTCAGGGGATATGGGGAGAAGGCAGGAATGGTGTACTGATTGGGGATGATCAGCCATGATCACATTGAATGGCTGTGCTGGCTCAAAGGGCTGAATGGCCTATTCCTGCACCTATTGTCTATTGTCTATTGAAACAATTTTAAAACATATCCGTGCGCAGTCAACACATCCTTGTGGAATTAAGGTGAGACTATACGCAGCTCAGATTTATTTCTGGTCTTTGTTTCCAATCAATATTTAAAACGTAAAATGACATTCATATTAGCGGCCCAGGAATCAGTAGCGTGGGGTTACAATTGTGCTTGCACTGGGGACATGCGTGTTGCTGCTGTTGTCTGTTACAACGGTATGGATCCCCGCACCTTCAATCTGGAGTAAGGACAGTGCACTGTGGCTGGGAGCGGAGAGAGGTTTACGTGGATAGGTCAGTGACTGTAAAGAATATGGCGTTTGTAGCAACGTGGGAACATTGGAAAGTGTTTTGAGAGTCACGGTTGAATTTTAATCATATACTCCATCAGTTAATAATGTATCCAAATTGGATGGAGAACTACTTCATTTTTCCACTTCTGAAGACATCCGATAATTAAATTATGTTGCCATTTCCTCACAGTAAATTCCAGTTCCAATCTAAAACCTGGATCCCTCTAACATAACTTAAATCAGACAAACAATGAAGTGTTCAAAAAAGCTCCGTGAGTAATTGGCATAGGAATTAAACAATCACTTTCTGTCAGTTTTCAGGCAAAATGATGCAATCATCTTCCAAGTCGTCAAGTCAAGAGAGTTTATTGTCATGTGTCCCAGATAGGACAACAAAATTCTTGCTTGCTGCAGCACAACAGAGTATTGTAGGCATTCCAGTTCTCTGAGGAGATAACATTACGAATAGAAAAGCGGGAATTAGGTAGTACTTGGACTTTCAGATGGCTTTGTCAGACGTTGTGTGAGTCCAGATAGTCGATTACCTACTAAGGCTGGGTTGATTGGATCAGATATTGTGTGTGTTGGTTCACCAGGTAGCGTTTTCCTTCGCATTCAATTGTTGCTTGATGGATATCTTAATATTGTTCATTCCAGAACCACAGAAGCTTGGAACGCTTGTCGTCATCATGGCGGAAGGTGGCGATTGGGGAAGGGATGCAGTGACATTTACATTGAGTCAACAGAAAGGTTTGTAGAGCCTTCTGTGAAATATAAATGTTGCCCTGACAATGGGTGCGGAGCTGTTGCAAATACTGAGGTTAACAAAAGAAGTGGAAAGTAGGAAATAACCAATCTGCATCTTTCCTTGTAGTTACAAAATAAAGCGTAGATACATAGAAACATGGTGGCTAAACAATATAGTAGCCAGAACATTAATAACGCATATGGGGATGTATAGATAGTTACACAAAATCACTGTATCTAATGGGTGGCCTACTGACCCGTCCGCCACATGTGTGGTACGAGTCCACCTCTCCTTCTGGTCTCCAATTGGAGGCATGGGTTTGGATCCCACTTCTGACACCATGTAATGAGTCGAGTTGGACACACATTAAGATACAACACATATTTATTAAAGTCCACTTACAGCATCGGTCTGCAGGACATTACAGTAACCAACAGCTACTCAGACTGAATTGCGAAGGCTAGCTCTTGGTAATATAAATCGCATATTAGGCGGAGCAACCACTAACAAGCGCTACAATTGGTTAGTAGGAAATAACCAATCTACAGGGAAGGGGCTGAGCAGAGAAAATTTACATCTGCAGAGACAGCGCTGTCACATATGGGCGGATGCAGGAACTGTGTGATAATCGCTACATTTTGGTTTGTGTTATCACAAAAGTTAAGTCAGAATACCAATGTCCAGAATCAAGGGTCATACTGTGCAGAAATGGGCCTTTGACCCACGATGGGTCTGGCAACCATCAATTCCTCTACACTCTCACCAACGTCTGCAGATGCGCCCTAATAAGCATTTTATCAAGGTTCATGACAGCATGGTTTTGTAAGAAAGATCTGCAGATGTTGGTTTAAACCGAAGATAGACGCAAAAAGCTGGAGTATCTCAGCGGGACAGGCAGCATCTCTGGAGAGAAGGAATGGGTGACGTTTCGGGTCAAGAAGAGGAAGGGTCTCGACCCCGAAATGTCACACATTCCTTCTCTCCAGAGAGGCTGCCTGTCCTGCTGAGTTACTCCAGCATTTTGTGTCTATCTATGGTTTTGTAAACGCTCCATTCAAGACCTCAATTAGTTGCACCGAGTTGTGAATGTAATTAAACCAATGTCCCTCCCATTGACTCTATCTACACTTCCCGCTGCCTTGGCAACCCACTGGCATAATGAAGGATGAGTCTCACTCCGATCACCGCCTCTTCTCCCAGCTCCCATCAGCCAAGAGATATTGGTGTGAAGACGCGTACCTCCAGATTCTCTGGAATTCTCTGCCACAGAAGGTAGTTGAGGCCAGTTCATTGGCTATATTTAAGAGGGAGTTAGATGTGTCCCTTGTGGCTAAAGGGATCAGGGGGTATGGAGAGAAGGCATACAGGATACTGAGTTAGATGATCAGCCATGATCATATTGAATGGCGGCGCAGGCTCGAAGGGCTTACTCCTGCACCTATTTTCTATGTTTCTATGTTTCTATTCAGTGAGAGTTCCTTCCAAGCTATAATCAGGCAACTGAACCTGTTAGCGAATGGTTCTGTCCGCCCGATTGGAGACCCTCGGACTATTATTAATCACACTTTACTGGAATTAATTTACACTGAATGCCACTCCCATTTTCTTGTTCTGTGCCTTGTGGTTGACTCAATTCTAATCCATAAGAAGGAACTGCAGATGCTGGAAAATCGAAGGTAGACAATGGGGCTGGGACCAGGGTTACTTACCCCCAATTTGCAGCTCCAGCCCTTGTTACCCCCTCCCAACGGGGAACAAGGGCTGAAGAGGGCCGGGCGTAGAGAGGGACATTGGGACACGGGATGATGTGACGGCTTTGTGTCCAGGTGGAGATGGAGCTGGAGATGCTGGAGATAGAGATTGGGGGTAAGTAACCCTAGCCCCAGCACCATCCCTAGCTCCAACCCCAGCCACAACCCAAGCACCAACCTTAACCCTAATCCTAGCCCCAGCCCTAACCCTAACCCCAGCCCCAGCCCTGACCCTAACCACAGCCCCAGCGTTAGCCCGAATTCTAGCTCTAAAGATAGTTTTAGTCATCTCCATCATGTGATGCCCCCAAACTTGATCATCTCCACCATGCTGCGTCATATCCATCACATGAGTATTTTATTCTCATAATGTGTAAAATAATACAACAATGACCATAATTATCCATTGTAATTGATAAATGAACAATATGCCTCTGCCTATTCATCTGAATATTGTTTTAGAGGAAGCTGGTGAAAAGTTATGTGACGGTTACCATTCTTGCTGAAAATCACAATTTTTTCCGGCAGTAAACTGTTACGAAGGTTTAAAATTAATGCGTTATTAATGAAAAAAAAGGTTTTTTTTTTGCTGGTTTATTTGAGGAAAATACTCTATTATTTGAAAGACTGCGACAAAAAAATTGATATTATATTCTTGGTTATATTTTGCAGTTTTATACATCATAAAAATGCGACATATGACATTACTGAAGAATCACCCTGCACAGGCAGGTTAGAATGATTTTACACAGATTAAAAGAACAAATCTTCCAGTTGTTATTTTCACTTTAATTGAATCTTTCCTGAAGTAGTTGTACAAAGAGATGATTCATACCAGGTACTCCTTATTCTCATACAAGCTGTAACTTTCCATTCTTTCTCCTCTGTTCTTTTCCCTCTGATAAGAACTGTGTTCTCTCCACCTCCAGTGATTAATCTGATCTGGTCACTCTCTGGCTACGTTATATGTAACGTCCTTCTATGCATAAAGAGCCCGCCCCAACTGTTCAAAATAATACGGCTAGAAATATCTAGACAAAATAATGTAATTTGCCAATAGTACCTAGCCTAAATCTAAATGGCTCCTACACAAATTTTACTTTGGACTAGACTAAGTGGGACCCGTTGGGTCCCATGTTCACTGGGGATGGCTGGTCCCCCAATGCAATATTCCACCTCTCCACCACTTCCAATATTGGTTGCCAATGGGGTTGGGGGCTTTCTGGAGCACTAGTATGGGTGATGTGGGCTGAAGGGACTGGTTTCTAGAGCGCTAGTATGGACATCATGGGCCCAATGGATTCTTGGGCTGGCGTGCTGTCACTCAAGGCTGGTGTGCTGCCAGCTCACTCACTTATGCTGGTGGGCTGGCAGTTGCCTCACGGCTATTCCTTGAAATTCCATTTCAGGCAGGGTGCAAGACCATCAAACTCAAGTGCAGTTTCATGCCACTTCAGGCAGGGTGCAAGGCCACCAAACTCAAGTGCGGTTTCATGCCACTTCAGGCAGGGTGCAAGGCCACCAAACTCAAGTGCAGTTTCATGCCACTTCAGGCAGGGTGCAAGGCCACCAAACTCGTGCAGTTTCATGCCACTTCATGCAGGGTGCAAGGCCACCAAACTCCAGTGCAGTTTCATGCCGCTTCAGGCAGGTGGCAAGGCCACCAAACTAAAGTGCAGTTTCATGCCACTTCAGGCAGGGTGCAAGGCCACAAAGCTCAAGTGCTGTTTCATGCCACCTCGGGCAGGGTGCAAGGCCACCAAACTCAAGTGCAGTTGCCTGCCGCTTCAAGCAGGTTGCAAAGCCACCAGATTCAAGTGCACTTTTCAATAAGGCAATACCCACTTTTCAATAAGGCAACACCCAATTTTCAATAAGGCAACACCCACTTTTCAATAAGGCAAAACCCATTTTTCAATAAGGCAAAAAACACTTCTCAATCAGCAAAAAAACCACTGTTGCATTTTCAAACCAAAACCAGCTATTGCATTTGCAATCCAAAAACAGCAATTGCATTTGAAAACCAAAAACAGCCATCGCATTTGCAAAACAAAAACAGCTATTGCAATTGGAAACCAACAAGCGCAATTGCATTGGCAAACGAAAAACAGCTCTTGCATTTGCAAACCAAAAACGGCTTTTGCATTTTCAAACCAAAAACAGCTTTTGCATTTTCAAACCAAAAACAGCTTTTGCATTTTCAAACCAAAAACAGCTATTGCATTTTCAAACCAAAAAACAATTTTGCATTTTCAAACCAAAAAAAAACACTTTTGCATTTTCAAACAAAAAAAACACTTTTGCATTTTCAAACCTAAAATCACTTTTGCAATTTCAAACCTAAAAACACTTTTGCATTTTCAAACCAAAAAACACTTTGCATTTTCAAACCAAAAAAACACTACACTATATTTCTACACTACACTAAAAACACTACATTTTCAAACCACATTAAGGGCACTGACAGGTCAGTAAAGCCACTCACAGTTTAGTAGGCATGTGTTCAGTGTTATTCACACCTCAGACTGAGAGTCGTGACCTGTCGCTCCCCCATCTTGCAGAGAACTGAGGCAGTCCACACTTCGGGGTTTTATAGTCCTTCCCCCCTCCCACCAGAAGGGGCATGCCCTTCATGGCATGATTGACAGGAGAGAGAATCTCAACATTTTTAAAACATTAATAAGTCTTTTATTTTTCATCGATGGGAAATATCCTCTTGTCCTGCACAGCGGAGGGGGACTCTGCATAAGATGGGCAAAAATCACAGCCGTAAGTGGTAGCATTTTTTCTAAAATCTGCAGTGCAAACAGGAAGTGGTCAAGATCAGAGTTTTAATTATATAGATACCTGGAGATAACATAGCAACCGATTCTAGGGCAGCTTCTTCCACGCTATTTTTGAATTGGTGAACGAACCGCTCAGAAGCTAGGGATGTATTCCTCTCCTCTCAATTTACCTTTTTACCGATTTACGTCTGTCCCATCCAGGGCATTGCACTTTCTCTAAGGAACTGCTGCGCTACAATGCTGCGAACCACATTCTGCACTCTATATCTCCACCTATGCTCCATCTGTTCTTGAATTCCAACTGATTGTATCTGTGTTTGGTATATCTGATCTGTTTGGATTACATGCAAAAAACCCAAGCTTTCCACAGTACCTCGGTACATGCAGCGTTAATGCACGAATAGTTAAAATGAATGCACGACTGAGGAGATCCAGATATTCGAGGTTCAAGGGTCGGAGATCCAGATATTTGGACAATTTAGATCCTTTCTGGGATAGAGGTGATCTGTAGATGAGGAACCTGAACTGGAAGGCGACTGACATCCTGGTGAGCAGTTTTGAAAGTGCTGCAAAGGAGGGTTTAAACTGATTGGCTGGGGGACAGAATCTAGAGTAGTATTCTGACAGTTCAAACTGCGATATCAGTTGATGAGCACTCTGTGACCAACGACAATTCAATTAGCTTTGAAACCCTGTGTAAAAAAATTCTGGCATTCAATGTAAAATTCTACATTGGGTGGTGGAAGTCCACCTTTGACAGTATGAGATAGGAACAATCTTTGGAGTAAATAGTATGTGGGCAAAGGGACATCTGAAAGGGGAAGTTATAAAATTGTGATAGTCAGATTTCAAAATATGCATGTTGTTAGTGAAGCACAAGTGAGGAAACCAGGATGATGAGAGAAATGGAGGCTCTGGTTAGGGAAAAGGGGACATGGGTTTGGTATCAGCTGCTCGGATCAATGCTTTCCTGGGAGAAGTGTGATAGGTTGAGGAGCAAACATAAGAAAACAATCAGGAGGGGAAAAGGGTGTGCATGGTTGTACTTAAATTAAGGGGAAGCCAAATAGATTTTACAAATATATTAAAGGAAAATGGGTAACTGGAGAGTGAAAGGATACCCTCAGTGGTCATCTATGTGTAGAGCTGCAGGAGGTGGGCAAGGTCTTCAATTATAATTTCTCCACTGACGCTGACACCGTCCTGAGAACAGTGATCTATATGGATTGACGGGAAAACCTGCAACAAGGAGGTAAAGTGAATATAATTGAATAGTTGGGTTGTGGATTTAATATTTACATGATGGTGTGGTGGACATGGACTGGATAAAGGCCCAAAAGTACATTAGGAGATGAATACAGAATTAGACCAGCATGGACAATGGGCTGTGGGGGGTTGGGCGGAGGTGAATGTCATGTGGCTGTTGTTGGGACACATGGAGCAGGTACAATGAGTCCAATCCTGTCTCCAGTCCAGATGTTCCAGGAAATGGACTGGGAGACTCCATGAAATGTCACGAGCTGTTGGTTAGAATAGGTCCATTCACAAGGTGCCTTCTCACAATCTGACTATGCGAGGTGAGCATCACCGTCCTGACACACATGTGGCACAGTGGTGTTACAGTTGCACAGTGGTGTTACAGTTACAGCACCAGAGACCCCAGCTCGATCCTAACTACACGTGCTGTCTGTGTGAAGTTTGTACCTTCACGTGGGTTTTCTCCGGGTGCTCCGGTTACCTCCCAAATTCCCAAGACATGCAGTTTCTATGTTAATTTGCATCTGGCAAATTGTCCCTAGTGTGAAGAAAAGGAGTTGTGCAGGTGATTGATGACCGGCGTGGATTTGGTTGGGCCTGTTTCCTCTAAACTAAATTAAACTAATCCAAGTGAAGCCCAACAAATTGTAATTGATCCCGTCGACTGTTACCCTCCGCAGTGTTCCCTAGTTGAGTTAATCAGTGAAGGCAAGTGCCCATATTCACGCCCCATAGACACTCGAGAATAGGGTGTGGACTAGGTGCTCCTTCATTCTTCATTCTGTAATAAAGCGGCCAAAGGAGCCTGAAGCAAACACATTTGGAATTACATTTGGGTTGTTGAAATATTTGCCGGCCAATGTTCATTTTCAACCTTTCAATCTCTGACATTTCCAAAGCTTCAATCATAAACATCCCCCTACTATTTTTGCTGAACACATGTTGGCTGTTCCACCTTCACTAGAATAGATACAGACATGCTGTCTCTATGTCCACAGATGTTCAACAGAAACACAAGGAGACTCTGCGAGCACAGACTGAAACACTGAGCGTGAACACCATCCTGATGAAGGAGAAGGTTCAGGATTTCCAGCTGCTTGATCGATACGTTGAGCTCACAATCATCTCCACTGTTCGAGATAGGACAATGGTGGAACATGAGCTGCTGGCAAGAGGCCGGGACCATGAAGAGTGGAGAGAGGAATGTCTCCAGAGAGAACTGGAAAAAATCAGGACTGATCAATTGTTCCACAGCAGATTTTCCCGGAGTAAATCCGGATCTGGGAGTTCAGCATCAGTGGCCGGAGTCACGGGGATTGGAAAGACAACAATGGTGCAAAAGATTGTTCATGACTGGGCCACGGGGAAAATATACCAACACTTCCAGTTTGTCTTCAGTTTCAAATTCTGGGATTTGAACAAGATTAAAGACAGAATTACCCTGAGGGAACTGATTCTGGATCAATATCCTTACTTTAGGAATACCCTGGCAGAGGTCTGGAAGAAGCCAGAGGGATTGCTATTTATATTCGACGGTCTGGATGAATTCAAGGGGAGAATCAATTTTGCTGACAATTGGAGAAACACAGAATCTCAGCACATGTGTCCAGATCCTGAGCGCCGGTGTGAAGTGTCTGACATTGTGTACAGTTTAATCCAGCACAAGCTGCTCCCAGGGTGTTCAGTGCTAGTGACCACCCGCCCCACTGCTTTACATTTACTGGAAAAGGCGGAGATCAGTGTCTCGGCTGAAATCCTGGGATTTGTTGGTGAGGAACGGAAGGAATATTTCACCAGGTATTTTGAAGATCAGTCGGTGGCAGCAGCTGTTTTCAAACACGTGAAGGAGAACGAGATCCTGTACACCATGAGCTACAACCCCTCCTACTGCTGGATCCTCGGCCTGACACTGGGCCCCTTCTTCACACAAACACACCGGGACCCGCAGCGAGTTCCCAAGACCATCACACAACTATATTGCTACTTTATTTATAACATCCTGAAAAACCACGGCCGTGAGATTGAGAGCCCACGTGAGGTGTTACTGAGGGTTGGTCAGATGGCCTTCACTGGAGTGTCCAAGAAGAACATCGTGTTCACAGATGTAGATTTCATCAAATGCAATCTGCAGCCTTCCCAGTTCCTGTCTGGGTTCCTGATGGAACTTTTGGAGAGAGAAGATTCAGTCTGGAGCGTGGTGTACACCTTCCCGCACCTCACCATCCAAGAGTTTGTAGCCGCACTCGCACAATTCCTGACTGTAGATCCTAGGAATATCCTGAAACTCCTGTCTGAAGTCCACAGCACGACAGACGGGCGATTTGAAGTATTTCTCCGTTTTGTCGCTGGTCTCTCCTCCCCACGGTCAGCTCGGATCCTGGAGGAGTTTCTGGGTCCATTTCCTAATGAAACAACCTGCCGAGTTATTGACTGGGTGAAGGAGGAGGTTCAACGTCAGATTAGAAATGCAGGGAGTGAGTTTGGTAAAAGGAGGCTCCTGAACATGCTGCACTACCTGTTTGAGTCTCAGAATCCTGCACTGGCTCAGCAGACACTGGGATCTTTGGAAACACTTTCATTCAGTGGACTGGGACTGACCCCGATTGACTGTGCGGTCCTGTCTCATGTCATCAGGCCCTGTGATACAATCGAACACCTCGATCTGATGAGCTGCCGCATTCAGTGTGAAGGTCTCCAGCGGCTGGGACCAGCTCTACACAAGTGTCAGTACTTGGGGTAAGTGTTTACTGTTCAATGTTTGCGTCAAGTGTCAGTACTTGACGCAAACACTGAACTGTAAAATTGTTTCACTATTTTGTTCTTCTGTCCAGCACCCCTTCTATGTGGCCGGCAGTCACTGTGCACGGTGAGGGGGGTGCACCCCTCCTATTTTACCCTCCCCCGGGTCACCGGCGGTCGTCTACACTCCACCCTCCTCCCCCGGGTCACGCGTATTGCCTGCCGCGGTTCTCTGCACGGGGAACATTTCCCGGTTGTCGGGGAATGAGAATAAAAGGTGAAAGTCACCAAACACCACAACCGCAGAGATTTATTCAATAATGTGCTGAGGTGTTTCCATAAATATCCGTTTGGGAGAAGTTATCTATCTCAGCCTCGCCGGGGTTTGTATCAGTTTGTTTCTTAATCTGTTTGTTTGTGTTTAGACTGGGATACAACGGCCTGGGAGATTCCGGAGTGAAACTGGTGTCTGCTGCTCTGAGGAACCCGGACTGTAAAATACAGAGACTGGGGTAAGTCCCAGACTGTGAGAGATTGTGTTTACACTCACTGGGTGTCTGACACTGAACATTAATATGATCAGTAATTGTGTCACTGATAAACACTGGGGATTTGCACCATCTCCTGTCTCTCTGTGTCCCTCACCCTCACTCTCTCTCATCTCCAGGCTGAACAGTGTCGGTCTCACAGATTCTGGAGCCGAGGATCTCGTCTCCGCTCTCAGTACAAACCCCTCACTGATGGAGCTCGAGCTGACATACAACTTCCTCACAGACCGATGTGTCCCCGCTCTCCGCTGCCTCATACTGAACCACCCGAGACTGGAGCGGATCGAGTGAGTGTTTGTGTTAATGTTTAATGTGTTAAAATATCAGGGGATCCATGGACTTCTCCTGTGATTTTGTTCTGTAAGTGTTGTTGAAATATTAACCCCAGTCCCTGTTATTGACACCTGTTTAATCTGTTTATTTCCTCTTTATTCCTTGACTTCTTTCAGGCTGGGGGAGAATCAGTTCAGTGCAGATGGACGGAACCAGCTGGAGAATCAGCGTGGAACCAGACCTGGACTGAGAGTGGACGTGACAACATCTCGGGGTATAAACGTCAGCCCCCCCCTCCAGCTGTTCATCCCCTTCAGCTGCCCTACCCTCCCACTCTCCCCCCTCCGATCTCTCCCCCCACTCCTGCTCTCCCCCTCCCTCCCACTCTCCCCCTCCTGCTCTCAACCCCTCCCGCTCTCCCCCCCTCCCGCTCCACCCTCCCGCTCCCCCCCCACTCTCCCCCCTCCCTCTCCCCTCCTCCCACTCCCCCCCTTCCACTCTCCCCCCTCTCGATCCACCCCTCCCGCTCCTCCCTCACCCTCCCCCTCCCGCTCCTCGGATCTTACAGAAATTTACAAAATTCTTAAGGGGTTGGACAGGCTAGATGCAGGAAGATTGTTCCTGATGTTGGGGAAGTCCAGAACAAGGAGTCACAGTTTAAGGATAAGGGGGAAATCTTTTAGGACCGAGATGGTGAATCTCTGGAATTCTCTGCCACAGAAATTAATTGAGGCCAGTTCATTGGCTATATTTAAGAGGGAGTTCGATGTGGCCCTTGTGGCTAAAGGGATCAGGGGGTATGGAGAGGGCAGGTAAGGGATACTGAGTTGGATGATCAGCCATGATCATATTGAATGGCGGTGCAGGTTCAAAGGGCCGAATGGCCTACTCCTGCAACTATTTTCTATGTTTCTATGTTTCTTGGCTCCCCATTCCTCCCTCTCCCCATCCCACGCTCCCCACTCCCGCTCCCCCCCGCTCCCACTCTCTCCCCTCCCGCTGTCCCCCCTCCCACTACCTGCTAGGACTACCCGCTGTCCCCCCTCCCACCCCCCCTAGGACTACCCGCTCCCCCCTCTCCCGCCCCCCCCCCCCCCCCCCCCCCCCCGCTCCAGCAAATCCAACAAATCAAATTTCAAGCAGAGTGCAGGCCAGCAACTCCAATTTCATAGCATTTCAAGCAGAGTGCAAGCCAGCAAATCCAATTTCATAGCAATTCAAGCAGAGTGCAGGCCAGCACATCCAATTTCATAGCATTACAAGCAGAATGCAGGCCAGCCAATCCAATTTCATAACATTTCAAGCAGAGTGCAGGCCAGCAAATCTAATTTCATTGCAGTTCAAGCAGAGTGCAGGCCAGCAAATCCAATTTCATAGCATTTCAAGCAGAGTGCAGTGCAGCAAATCCAATTTCATAACAATTCAAGCAGCGTGCAGGCCAGCAAATCCAATTTCCTATCTCCTACCAAATCATTTATAGCAAGTACTTTGCAGACTCACAGTTCAGTTGATTCACTGCTCAGAATCTTTGTTGTTGACTCTCCCTCGCAATCTTCCAGAGTGAATGACTCACGTCCAGGCATCCAGGGTTTTATAGTCCTGCCCACCCCCCCCCCCCCCCCCGGGAATGGGCGTTACCTTTATCGTGGTGCTTGACAGGTGAGAGGACCAATCAGCTGATCTGAAGATTGTTAAACACTCATAACTTTTTTATTTTTCATTGATCGGAAAAAATCCTCAGGGCTGCCTCAGCGGTGGAGGACTGTGAGTAAGATGGCAAAAAATCAGCATTTTTTCTAAAATTAATGTACAGCGCAGACAGGAAGTGGTCAAGATGAGAATTTTAGTTATTTACATATAACTAAAAGCCTCATCTTGCCACTTACTTGTCAGGCTTCGACCTGTCCCTCCTCTCGTCCACATGTCTCTCCCTTCCCCGCCATCTGAAGACTTGAAATGTCACCTATCCATATTCTCCAGAGATGCTGTTTCACCCGCCAAGTGGCTGCAGCACATTGTGTCTTATTCCAATACCCTGTTTCGATCCATTCTAATAGTGTGGGGTGGGGGGGGGGGAGTGGGGGGTGGTGGAACAATCAGGATGACTGTTTCAGCGGAAGCCAAGGGGACTGATTCCAATGGTGTTTAGTTTTTCTCTTTGAATACACAGATCTAACGCCTACATTCTCTGAGCTCCTGACGCAGTGGAACGACTACCAATTGTTCCAACTGACAAAATTCTATCGGGAGAGACTGAAACAGGCGATTGAAGAAGGGGTTGAAAGTCTCGGCTTCATGATGAGAAGGCAAGGATGTTTCAACGAACAAGAACACGGGGTAAGTGGAAGGATCACGTGACTTCTGTTTCCTGTCACAGAACTGACTGCATTGGTGGGAAGAGTCACCAATACAGTCCCGTCACCTCCCACTGAATAGTGCAATGGAGGCACTGATCTCTGATCAGTTTGTGTTCTGTAGATCTGGTATCAGGAATAAAACCTGTGACCTGGGGATTTCTGGGAATTGTCCATTCTGATCCTACACATGCATCTTAGCACAATGGTCAGGGAACAGTAAACTTGTAAACCAGAATTAGAAATCGATAATACTTCTCAAGCAACATCGGTTTCATTGGTCACATTGAGCTCAGTTCATTAAACCACAGAGGGCATTAGGCATGAGCACAAGGAACTTCAGATCCTGATTTACAAAAAAACACACTATGTGCCGCACAAAATAACTCAGTATTTAGAGATGCTGTCTAACCTGCTGAATTACTCTAAGACATTGAACTGTTCACTTATCATTCAATTGGCAAATTAAATAAACAAAAGTACATTTGCTTAAATCTGCAAAATAAACATAATGTGATGTAAATATTCAGCGGGTGGGTTATTTGGGCATCTGTGGGAAGAGAAGCCGAGTTAATGTACAGGTAAAGGAGGGATGAGCAGCAGGAAATGTGCAAGTGATCGGATAAAACTGGGTTAGGTGTAGAGATAAATTGTCTGGTCAATGAGTGAATGCGGGCTCAGCGAGGGAAATAATGTAGATGAAAAATCATAACTGTTTTAAAATGCAGAGCAGGAAGAAATGTAGGTTGGGCTGGACGCATCCATTCCTAGTGGGATGCAGTCCATGTGAGGGCAAAAGGAATTGGATTAATTTCACGTCAATTTCAACGCAGCCATCATTGGCCTGAATGGCCTGTTCCCGTGCTGTAGTCTGCTGTGTTCTAGGACACTGCCAGGTGTGAAGCGAGTTTCACACTGTCAGGACTCTGGGAGTACACAGTTTGTCAGCGCAGTTTCATGGGTGTATGAAGATGCAATCCAATGCCTGCCACAATGCACAAAGCTACCAGAATATCCCATCACTGAACAATTAATTCTTTCCCCATTAGCATTGTCTCAGTCACTTCTCAATATATTCATTGTTGTTCTTCACAGAGTGTCGCTGAGCTCGTGGTAAAGGGAAACCGCAGAGACAGTTCCACACTCTTCCTCAGTCTGGTGATGGGGAATGGCAACCGTGCCCGGCAGGCGATGTGGGAATCCTTTGTGAAAATGCAGAATGAATTACCAAAGCTGGACAAAATACTGAAAGAAATCCAGGAGCTTGGTACGGTAAATCAACACACTGAACTGAATATCACATTGAAACACTGGAATTAACAATGTTATTCAAGTCTGGTTTAATGAAAGCTCGTTGATTTGAACAGGTCCTGATCCACAAGAATACATGAACATCACCAGTGGTTTATCTGAATTACCCTCTCATATGGAAGGTGAGTGTTGAAATGTACAGTTCACACCAATGACTTGTTAGAATTGACGTAACACTGAAACTGTTCAGAGCTTTGCAGAATGGGAAATCAGACGATCAAAGGCTAAGCAATTGTTAGACTGACACGGGGATTCACTATGCATTGCTTCTTTGTCTGTAGATTCAGGCTTAGCTTAGTTTAGTGTATTGTCACATGTACTAAGGTACGGTGGAAAGCTTTTGTTGCATGTTATCCTGTCAGCAGAAAGACAATATGTGATTATGATCGAGCCATTTACAGTATAAATAAACTATGAGGGAATAACGTTTAGTGCAAGGTAAAACGTGGAAGTCCGATCAAGGATAGTCCGAGTGTAACCAAAGAGATAGATAACCAAAGAGTCAATGAATTGATTTAAATGAAGGGTATTGAACACATTCCTGTAGTTTTTAATGTTGAGATTTGAGTTGAGCAACCTAACATTGTGTCCATTATCTACCTGTTCCCGTGGAAGATGTTCAACATAAACACAAGGAGACTCTGCGAGCACAGACTGAAACACTGAGCGTGAACACCATCCTGATGAAGGAGAAGGTTCAGGATTTCCAGCTGCTTGATCGATACGTTGAGCTCACAATCATCTCCACTGTTCGAGATAGGACAATGGTGGAACATGAGCTGCTGGCAAGAGGCCGGGAACATGAAGAGTGGAGAGAGGAATGTCTCCGGGGAAAACTGGAAAAAATCAGGACTGATCAATTGTTCCACAGCAGCTTTTCCCAGAGTAAATCTGGATCTGGGAGTTCAGCATCAGTGGCCGGAGTCCCGGGGATCGGAAAAACAACAATGGTGCAAAAGATTGTTCATGACTGGGCCACGGGGAAAATATACCCACACTTCAAGTTTGTCTTCAGTTTCAAATTCCGATATTTGAACAGTATTAACTGCAGAATAACTCTGAGGGAACTGATTCTGGATCAGTATCCTTACTTTGGGAATATGCTCGGAGAGGTCTGGAAGAAGCCAGAGGGATTGCTGTTTATATTAGACGGTCTGGATGAATTCAAGGGTGGAATCGATTTTGCTGACAGTCGGAGAGACACAGAACCTCAGCACCAGTGCCCAGATCCTGAATTCCGGTGTGAAGTGTCTGACATTGTGTACAGTTTAATCCAGCACAAGCTGCTCCCAGGGTGTTCAGTGCTAGTGACCACCCGCCCCATCGCATTACATTTACTGGAAAAGGCAGAGATCAGTGTCTGGGCTGAAATCCTGGGATTTGTTGGTGAGGAACGGAAGGAATATTTCACCAGGTATTTTGAAGATCAGGCGGTGGCAGCAGCTGTTTTCAAACATGTGAAGGAGAACGAGATCCTGTACACCATGAGCTACAACCCCTCCTACTGCTGGATCCTCGGCCTGACACTGGGCCCCTTCTTCACACAAGCACACCGGGACCCGCAGCGAGTTCCCAAGACCATCACCCAACTATATTGCTACTTTATATACAACATCCTGAAAAACCACGGCCGTGAGATTGAGAGCCCCCGTGAGGTGTTACTGAGGATTGGTCAGATGGCCTACACTGGAGTGGCTGAGAAAAACATTGTGTTTACAGATGGAGATTTGATCAAATACAATCTGCAGCCTTCCCAGTTCCTGTCCGGGTTCCTGATGGAACTTTTGGAGAGAGAGGATTCAGCCCAGAGCGTGGTGTACACCTTCCCGCACCTCACCATCCAAGAGTTTGTAGCCGCACTTGCACAATTCCTGACTCCAGATCACGAGGATATCAAGACACTCCTCATTGAAGCCAATGGCATGAAAGACGGGCGATTTGAAGTATTTCTCCGTTTTGTCGCTGGTCTCTCCTCCCCATGGTCAGTTTGGATCCTGGAGGAATTTCTGGGTAAATTCCCTCATCAAACAATCTGCCTAGTGATTGACTGGGTGAAGGAAGAGCTTAAACGCCGGGCTGGAAACACAAAGAGTAAAGCAGTTAAACGGAGCCTCCTGAACACGCTGCACTACCTGTTTGAGGCTCAGAATCCTGCACTGGCTCAGCAGACACTGGGATCTGTGGAAACAATTTCATTCGGTGGACTGGGACTGACCCCGATTGACTGTGCGGTCCTGTCTCATGTCATCAGGCTCTGTGATGCAATCAAACAGCTCGATCTGGAGAGCTGCCGCATTCAGTGTGAAGGTCTCCAGCGGCTGGGACCAGCTCTGCACAAGTGTCAGTACTTGGGGTAACTGTCCGTTTGACGCTAACACTGAACTATAAAATTGTTTCACTATTTTGTTGTTCCGTCCACCACCCTTTCTATGGGGCCAAGCGGCCGTCACTGTGCACGGGGAGGGGAGGGCACCCCTCCCATTTTACCCACCCGCCTCCGGGTCGCCGGTGGTCGTCTCCACTCCCCCCCCCTCCTTCCCCGGGTCACCGGTGATCGAACCCTTCCCCCAGGTTACACATGTTATCTGCTGCCGTTCTCTGCACGGGGAACATTTCCCGGTCGTCGGGAAATGAGATTAAATGGTGAAAGTTACCAAACACCACAACCACAGAGATTTGTTCAATAATGTGCTGAGGTGCTTCCATAAATATCCATTTGGATGAAGTTATCTATCTCAGCCTCACCAGGGTTGGTATCAGTTTGTTTCTTACACTGTCTGTTTGTGTTTAGACTCGGAGACAACGACCTGGGAGATTCCGGAGTGAAACCAGTGTATGCGGCTCTGAGGAACCCGGACTGTAAAATACAGAGACTGGGGTAAGTCCCAGACTGTGAGAGATTGTGATTACAGTCGCTGGGTGATTGACACTGATCATTAATATGATCAGTAATTGTGTCACTGATAAACACTGGGGATTTGCACTATCTCCTGTCTCTGTGTCCCTCACCCTCACTCTCTCTCTCATCTCTAGGCTGTGGGCTGTCGGTCTCACAGATTCTGGAGCCGAGGATCTCGTCTCCGCTCTCAGTACAAACCCCTCACTGAGGAAGCTGAACCTGAGGCAAAACTCCATCACAGACTGTTCTGTCCCCGCTCTCCGCCGCCTCATACTGACCCACCCGAGTCTGGACCGGATCAAGTGAGTGTTTGTGTTAATGTTTAATGTGATAAAATATCAGGGGAACCGCAAGCTTCTCCTGTGATTTTGTTCTGTAAGTGTTGTTGAAATATTAACACCAATCCCTGTTATTGACACTGTTGTTTAATCTGTTTATTTCCTCTTTATTCCTCGACTTGTTTCAGGCTGGGGGAGAATAAGTTCAGTGCAACCGGGAAGAAGGAACTGAGGTCGCTGCAGGAACCCAGACCCGGACTGAGTGTGATCATGTGAACATCTCAGGGTGTGAACGTCACCGCCCTGTGGACCGGAATATTGTTGGCCAATACCATGCGCTCCCCTTTAAACGGCCGCCGTCCCCTTTAAACAGCCGCCCTCCCCTTTAAACGGCCGCCCTCCCCTTTAAACGGCCGCCCTCCCCTTTAAACGGCTGTCCTCCCATTTAAACGGCCGCCCTCCCCTTTAAACGGCAGAGAAGATTAAAAATGACTCTGGTGGATTCCACACCAGGGCATCGGAGATGTCCTCATTCTTCAGGGAATGGGGGTTCCCCTCTTCTACTACAGATGAGGCTCTCACCAGGGTCTCTTCTATACCCCGTAACTCTGCTCTCACTCCCCATCCCCCCACTCGTAACAAGGGCAGGGTCCCCCTTGTCCTCACCTTCCACCCTACCAGCCATCGCATACAACAGAATATCCTCCGACATTTTCGCCACCTCCAACGGGATCCCACCACTGGCCACGACTTCCCATCTCCTGCCCTGTTTGCTTCCCAGAGACCTCTCCTTCCATAACTCCTGGGTCAACTCGTCCCTTCCCACCCAAACCACCCCCTCCCCTGGCACTTTCCCTTGCAACCACATGAAATGCTGTACTTGTCGCTTTACCTCCCCCCTTGACTCCATCCAAGGACCCAAGCAGTCTTTCCAGCTGAGGCATAGGTTCACCTGCACCTCCTCCAACCGCTGCTCTACGTGTCTGCTGCTTTACATCGGTGAGACCAAGTGTGGGTTTGGCGATCGCTTCGCCCAACACCTCCGCTCGGTTCACAACAATCAACCTGATCTCCCGGTGGCTCAGCACTTTAACTCCCCCTCCCATTCCCAATCCGACCTTTCTGGCCAGGGCCTCCTCCATGGCCAGAGTGAGGCCCTCAGCAAATTGGAGGAGCAGAAACTCAATTGGGCAGTTTACACCCTAGCGGTATGAACATTGACATCACCAATTTCAGGTAGTCCCTGCTCTTTACTCCCCTTCCCAGCTCTCCCACAAGCCCACTGTCTCCGCCTCTCGCTTTCTTATTCCCGCCCCCCCCCCCCCATACTTACATCAGTCTGAAGAAGGGTCTCGACCTGAAAGGTCGCCTATTTCCTTCCCTCCATAGATGCTGCCTCACCCGCTGAGTTTCTCCAGCATTTTTGTCTTCCTGGTGGAAAGCAAGGATGTAAGACTGCAAAGAGAAGTTGATCACCTATTAATTATGCCAAAAATGTAAAATGCGCATAGAACTATTGTGTCACGAGTGTTTTGAAAATTTGCTAGCGATGTGAATCATTGAAACTCTTTGGGTTGTGTCAGTGTATTGCACCACATCCTGAATATAATGGCGTGTTTGAGAAACTCACCACCACTGTACGGGATATTCTTTGTGACTGCGCTATAATTATAGAGAGCGGTGTAGATTGGTTACTTCTTACTAACCAATTGTATTGCTTGTTAGTATTATATATGCGGTTTATATTATCAGGTCTGCTTAAGTAATTGGCAAAGATACTAGAGCGGAGCAAGATAGACCACTCCTGCAAAATCTAATGGACTGATGTGAAGTACGCAACGGAGCTGAACTTCCGCCATTTCAGTAAACTGACCCGACTTCAGCTATGCCTCTCGCAGTGTAATCAGCATTGCAGGGGAACAAGTTGTGTTTACTATGTTTATAGTATGTTTATAGTGTCTTTGCTTGGACACCATGTAATATTATGTTTATTGGTAATTAGTCTTGAGTACCTGCTAGCTTACTGTAACACCATGCAGATGAACGCTGTTAGTGGACTTTAACAAACATGTGTTGTACCTTGACGTGCTTATGACTCAACTCATTACAAGCAGTACAGCACAAGAATGGACCCTTCAGCCCACAATATTTGTGCATGAAAACATTTGTGTATCGGCTGAAGTAACCCACTCATCCATTCCTCTCCCTACCTTGTACTCTTGCTCACTAAAATATCTCTCGTATGCTAGAATGAAGAGGACATTCTTCACCGCCTCTTGAATCGCCTCTTCCAGCCTCTGGCGGTAATGATTTGTCAAATCCAGCAGCTGTGAATCATCACACCTTTCCAGGAGGTCCGTCATCGAAGACATTGGAGGAGCTGCGATGAATAAAAATAATGGAATTATCAAGGGTTGTGTGTTTTCCTCCACCGATAGCTGCACTTTGAGTGTCACCACCCCATTCTGCTAAAAGGCAGACCACATGATGGAGATGAGGCGCTCCGATCTGCGGGTTGCTGTCAGGCCACGCGCCGCTGTCTACACGCTCACTGCACGGAGGGAGACCCGGCTGCGATCCTCGGCTTGCCCTGACAATGGTCCCCAGGCTGTTGCTGTAACTTATTCCCTGCGGCATCCAAACAATGTGCTAATTCACAACAATTGTCCCCGTCCCACTGTTCAATCCCACGGGTGCATTCTCTTCTTGATTCTGGATGAACCCAATGTCGAAACCTTTTGGCAGAATACACCGTTGCAACTCGACTTATTCTCGCCCTTTAGTTTTAGGGTTAGCATTCAGAGTTCAGAGGCACAGTATGCAAGCAGGCCCTTCCCCCCACCGAGTCCACGCCAATCATCAATCGATCACCCGCTCACTAGTTTTATGTTATCTTGCGTTCTGCATATTAGGAGCACATTTACACAGGGCAATTGACGTTCATGCCAGCATGCCATAGGGATGTAGGAGTAAACACACGACATCATAAGAAAAACGTGCAAACTCCACACAAACAGTGGCTGTAGCAAAAGGATTTGAGTATACGAGCAGGGAGGTTCTACTGCAGTTGTACAGGGTTTTGGTGAGACCACACCTGGAGTATTGTGTATAGTTTTGGTCTCCAAATCTGATGAAAGACATTCTTGCCATAGAAGGAGTACAGAGAAGATTCACCAGACAGATTCCTGGGATGTCAGGACTTTCATATAAGGAAAGACTGGATAGACTTGGCTTGTACTCGCTAGAATTTAGAAGATTGAGGGGGGATCTCAAAGTCAAAGTCAAAAGAGTTTATTGTCATGTGTCCCTGGCAGGACATTGAAATTCTTTCTTTGCTTAGCACAACAGAACATAGTAGGCATTGACCACAAAACAGATCAGTGTGTCCATATACCATTATATACGTAAATACACACATGAATGAATAAATTGATAAAGTGCAAATAACAGATAAAGGGGTATTAATATTCAGAGTTTTGTCCGAGCCAAGATTTAATAGCCTGATGGCAGTGGGGAAGTAGCTATTCCTGAACCTGGTCGTTGCACTCCTCAGGCTCCTCAGGATCTTATAGAAACGTACAAAATTCTTAAGGGGTTGGACAGGCTAGATGCAGGAAGATTGTTCCCGATGTTGGGGAGGTCCAGAACAAGGGGTCACAGTTTAAGGATAAGGTGGAATTCCTTTAGGACCGAGATGAGGAAAACATTTTTCACACAGAGAGTGGTGAATCTCTGGAATTCTCTGCCACAGAAGTTTGTTGAGGCCACTTCATTGGCTATATTTTAGAGGGAGTTGGATGTGGCCCTTGTGGCTAAAGGAATCAGGGGGTATGGAGAGAAGGCAGGTACAGGATACTGAGTTGAATGATCAGCCATGATCATATTGAATGGGGGTGCAGGCTCGAAGGGCCGAATGGCCTACTCCTGCACCTATTTTCTATGTTTCTATGTTTCTATGTGATTAGAAGCAAACCAGAGTCTCCGGTGCAGTGAGGTAGCGGTTCTACCAGCTGCATTAATGTGCTGACACTTACTGTATTATTGTCACATGTACTGAGAAACAGTGAAAATATTTTGTTTGCATGCTATCCAATCTAATCAGGTAATACTATACATAAATACGACCAAGCCAATGCATGTACAGCAGGTAGAGCGAAGAGAATGGTGAATTTAGTTTTCTCAGCATAGAGCGATACAGTTTCAGAGAAAACGTCCAACGTCCGCAATGAAATAGTTTGTAAAAATAGGGACTGTGTCCCCCCCACAGGCCGCAACTCACCAATGGAAGGATCTTTCAGCAGTCTGATAACATCATAATAAGAATGCACAAGATTCACAGCAACGTGGGCCTATAAATTCACAACTACTTTACTGAGAAGACAGAGGGTTGTTCTTCTGGCTGGGGGTCTGTGACTTAGGAGTTTGCAGGGGGACCTGGACAGGTTGAGTGAGTGGGCAGATGCAGTATAATATAGATAAATGTGAGGTTATCCACTTCGGTGGCAAAAACAAGGGGGAAGATTATTATCTCATTGGGGTTAGGTTATGTAAGGGGGAGGTGCAGCGAGACCTGGGTGTCCTTGTACACCGGTCACTGAAAGTTGGCATGCAGGTACAGCAGGCAGTGAAGAAAGCTAATGGAATGTTGGCCTTCATAACAAGAGGATTTCAGTACAGGAGTAGAGAGGTTCTTCTGCAGTTGTATAGGGCTCTGGTAAGACCACATCTGGAGTATTGCATACAGTTTTGGTCTCCTAATTTGAGGAAGGACATTCTTGTGATTGAGGCAGTGCAGCGTAGGTTCACAAGATTGATCCCTGGGATAGCGGGATTGCCATATGAGGAAAGATTGAAAAGACTAGGCTTGTATTCACTGGAGTTTAGAAGGATGAGGGGGGATCTTATAGAAACATATAAAATTATAAAAGGATTGGACAAGCTAGATGCAGGAAAAATGTTCCCAATGTTGGGCGAGTCCAGAACCAGGGGCCACAGTCTTAGAATAAAGGGGAGGCTATTTAAGACTGAGATGAGAAAATACTTTTTCACCCAGAGAGTTGTGAATTTATGGAATTCCCTGCCACAGAGGGCAGTGGAGGCCAAATCACTGGATGGATTTAAGAGAGAGTTAGATAGAGCTCTAGGGGCTAGTGGAATCAAGGGATATGGGAGAAGGTAGGCACGGGATATTGATTGGGGACGATCAACCCTGATCTCAATAAATGGCGGTGCTGGTTCGAAGGGCCGAATGTCCTCCTCCTGCACCTTTTTTCTATGTTTCTATGTAACACTGGGGTGCAGAGCTTTAAGCTGAAAGGGGTGGAATTCAAAGGAGATGTGCAAGTGAGGTTTTTTTTTATTGGCAGAAGATAGTGGGTGGCTGGAACGCGCTGCCAGGTGTGGTGGTTGGGGCATATACCATAATGGCATTTAAGAAGCTTTTTGATATGCAGGTGGATATGCATGGAATGGAGAAATATGGAATGTGTGAAGGAAGCGGAGTTGAGTTTCATTTGGCATCGGTCCACATGGACATTGTGGACCATAAATCATTTTCCTGTGCTGTAGATTACTATGCTCTATCCACCTTTGTTGATATACGCACAAAATGGCCACGTTTAGTTTTCCATTTGGCTTTGTTACTTCAAACATGTCTCTTACATCCTGTAATCCTTACGATAAAATGCAATTTTATTTAAATGGCTTGTTTTCATCTTTCTTATAATAAAGCAAGCACATCAGCGCCTCTACTTCCTGAGAAGATTACGGAGAGTTGGTATGTCAAAGAGGACTCTCTAACCTCCACAGGTGCCCAGTAGCGAGCATGCTGACCGGTTGCATCGTGGCTTGGTTCGGCAATTTGCACGTCCAGGAGCGGAAAAGAATGCAGAAAGTCGTGACCACTACCCAGTCCATCAACGGCTCTGACCTCCCTACCATCGAGGGGATCTATCGCAGTCGCTGCCTCAAAAAGGCTGCCAGCATCATCAAGGACCCACACCATCCTGGTCACACACTCATCTATCCGCTGCCATCAGGTAGAAGGGACAGGAGCCTGAAATCTGTTACATCCAGGTTCAGGAACAGGCTCTTCCCCACAGCCATCAGGCTATTAAACTCACCAACAAACAGACTCTGAACTGTAACAACCTATTGCACTTTATCTGTTTATTTATGTGTATATTGAACTGAACTGTTCAGTATTTTTGCTTACAATATTCAGTTGTGCTGCAGCAAGCAAGAATTTCATTGTCCAAACTGGGACACAAGGCAATAAACTCTCTTGACTTATCTTGACTTCAGATTATTTCTCTCTCGCTACTTGGCAGAATGACAAACTCACACTGCACACAGAGATGCTTCGGCCAGACGCAGACGTGTCGACCAACCTGCCCTATCTGAGCCAGCCCTATTTGTCCATGTTTCCCATTATCACTCCAAACCTTTCTTGCCCATGTACCTGCCCAAATGTCACTAAAATCATGTTATTGTACGCGCCTCAAATGGGAACTCATTCCATATTTCCACCTCCCTCTGTGCCCAAAGTCTTTTTTAAAGGGGAAAGGAACCAAGAACTAGACGGCAGATTTAAGATGAGAGCGGAAGAACTTTGCAGAATCCGAAGGATGGTGATGGATGCTGGTGAGAGAATGGCATTGAAGAGCTTTAAGATAGGGTTGTGTATATATATTGGGAATATTGATTTGAAAGATACACAATAGAAACAGAGTATTCAATAGACAATAGACAATAGGTGCAGTGGTAGGCCATTTGGCCCTTCGAGCCAGCACAGTCATTCAATGTGATCATGACTGATCATCCCCAATCAGTACTCTGTTCCTGCCTTCTCCCCATATGCCCTGACTCCGCTATTTTCAAGAGCCCTATCTAGCTCTCTCTTGAAAGCATCCAGAGAACCTGCCTCCACCGCCCTCTGAGGCAGAGAATTTCACAGACTCACCACTCTCTGTGGGAAAAAGTGTTTTCGCGTCTCCATTCTAAGTGGCTTACTCCTTATTCTTAAACTGTGGCCCCTGGTTCTGGACTCCCCCAACATCGGGAACATGTTTCCTGCCTCTAGCATGTCCAAGCCCTTAACAATCTTATATGTTTCAATGAGATCCCCTCTCATACTTCTAAACTCCAGAGTGTACAAGCCCAGCTGCTTCATTCTCTCAGCATATGACAGTCCCGCCATCCCGGGAATTAACCTTGTAAACCTACGCTGCACTCCCTCAATAGCAAGAATGTCCTTCCTCAAATTAGGGAACCAAAACTGCACACAATACCCCAGGTGTGGTCTCACTAGGGCTCTGTACAACTGCAGAAGGACCTCTTTGCTCCTATATTTGATTCCTCTTGTAATAAAGGCCAACATGCCATTCACTTTCTTCACTGCCTGCTGTACCCGCATGCTTCTTTTCATAGAATGATGTACAAGGACCCTCTGATCCCGTTGTATGTCCCCTTTTCCCAACGACGCCATATAACCATATAACAATTACAGCACGGAAACAGGCCCTCTCGGCCCTTCCAGTCCGTGCCGACCATTTGTTTTCCCCTAGTCCCATCTACCTGCACTCAGACCATACCCCTCCATTCCCTTCACGTCCATATACCTATCCACTTTACTTTTAAATGTTAAAATCGATCCTGTCTCCACCACCTCTGCTGGAAGCTCATTCCACACAGCCACCACCCTCTGAGTAAAGAAGTTCCCCCTCACGTTACCCCTAAACTTCTGTCCCTTAATTCTCATGTCATGCCCTCTTGTTTGAATCTTCCCTACCCTCAATGGGAAAAGCTTATCCACGTCAACTCTGTAAATTAGATAGTAATACGCCATTTAGATAGTAATCTGCCTTCCTGTTTTTGCTACCAAAGTGGATAACCTCACGTTTATCTGAATTAAACATCATCTGCCATGCATCTGCCCACTCTCCCAACCTGTCCAAGTCCCCCTGCATTCTCATAACATCCTCCTCACAGTTCACACTGCCACCCAGTTTTGTGTCATCTGCAAATTTGCTAATGTTACTTTGAATCCCTTCATCCAAATCATTGATGTATATTGTAAATAGCTGTGGTCCAGGCACCGAGCCTTGCGGTAACCCACTAGTCACTGCCTGGCATTCTGAAAGGGACCCGTTAATCCCTACTCTTTGTTTCCAGTCTGCCAACCACTTCTCTATCCATGTCAGCACTCTACCCCCAATACGATATGCCCTAATTCTGCCCACTAATCTCCTATGTGGGACCTTAAAATGCTTTCTGAAAGTCCAGGTACACTACATCCACTGGCTCTCCCTTGTCCATTTTCCTAGTTACATCTTCAAAAAATTCCAAAAGATCAGTCAAGCATGATTTCCCCTTCGTAAATCCATGCTGACTCGGACCGATCCTGTTACTGCTGTCCAAATGTGTGGCTATCTCATCTTTTATAATTGACTCCAGCATCTTCCCCACCACCGATGTCAGGCTAACTGGTCTATAATTCCCTGTTTTCTCTCTCCTGCCGTTCTTAAAAAGTGGGATAACATTAGCTACCCTCCAATCCACAGGAACTGATCCTGAGTCTGTAGAACATTGGAAAATTATCACCAATGCATCCACGATTTCTAGAGCCACTTCCTTAAGTACCCTGGGATGCAGACCATCAGGCCCTGGGGATTTATTAGCCTTCAGTCTCATCAGTCTATCCAACACAATTTCCTGCCTAATGTGGATTTCCTTCAGTTCCTCTGTCACCACAGATCCTCTGGCCACTACTATATCAGGAAGATTGTTTGTGTCCTCCCTAGTGAAGACAGATCCAAAGTACCTGTTGGACCCCATCAAAAACGAGATGACTGTTCATCTCAAGGGGTTATCCATGAATAAACTTGTTTCAAACCTGTTCAACTCATCTGCCATTTCCTTGTTCCCCATAATAAATTCACCTTTTTCAGTCTTCAAGGGTCCAACTTTGGTCTTAACTAATTTTTTCCTCTTCACATTCCGAAAGAAGCTTTTACTACCCTGCATTATATTCTTGGCTAGCTTACCTTCGTACCTCATCTTTAAACATTACCCAATCCTCTTGCTTCCCGCTCATCTTTGCTACGTTGTACTTTTTTTTTTATTAAGTTTTTTTTTTAATAGAAGCAAGTACATAATAAGAACATTATTCATAATGCATGTCATACATTGCTAATATTATCAATATTATCAACTATTTAATGACTCTGCTTCTACACACACATATATATATATATATATATATATATATATATATATATATATATATATATATATATATATATATACAGTGGCTTGCAAAAGTATTCATACCCCTTGAACATTTCCACATTTTGTCACGTTACAACCACAAACGTAAATGTATTTTATTAGGATTTTATGTGATAGACCAACACAAAGTGGCGCATAATTGTGAAGTGGAAGGAAAATGATACATGGTTTTCAAATCTTTTTACAAATAAAAAACTGAAAAGTGTGGCATGCAAAAGTATTCAGCCCCCTTTACTCTGATACCCCTAAATTAAATCCAGTACAACCAATTGCCTTCAGAAGTCACCTAATTAGTAAATAAAGTCCACTTGTGTGTAATCTAATCTCAGTATAAATACAGCTGTTCTGTGAAGGCCTCAGAGGTTTGCTAGAGAACATTAGTGAACAAACAATGTTCCTAGGGCATCATGAAGCCCAAGGAACACACCAGACAGGTCAGGGATAAAGTTGTGGAGAAGTTTAAAGCAGGGTTATGTTATAAAAAAATATCCCAAGCTTTGAACATCTCACGGAGCACTGTTCAATCCATCATCCGAAAATGGAAAGAGTATGGCACAACTGCAAACCTACCAAGACATGGCCGTCCACCTAAACTGACAGGCCGGGCAAGGAGAGCATTGATCAGAGAAGCAGCCAAGAGGCCCATGGTAACTCTGGAGGAGGTGCAGAGATCCACAGCTCACGTGGGAGATTCTGTCCACAGGACAACTATTAGTCGTGCACTCCACAAATCGGGCCTTTATGGAAGAGTGGCAAGAAGAAAGCCATTGTTGAAACAAAGCCATAAGAAATCCCATTTTCAGTTTGGCACAAGCCATGTGGGGGACACAGCAAACATGTGGAGGAAGGTGCTCTGGTCTGATGAGGCCAAAATTGAAGCTTTTGGCATAAATGCAAAACGCTATGTGTGGTGGAAAACTAACACTGCACATCACCCTGAACACACCATCCCCACTGTGAAACATGGTGGTGGCAGCATCATGCTGTGGGGATGCTTTTCTTCAGCAGGGACAGGGAAGCTGGTCAGAGTTAATGGGAAGATGGATGGAGCCAAATACAGGGCAATCTTGGAAGAAAACCTGTTAGAATCTGCAAAAGACTTGAGACTGGGGCGGAGGTTCACCTTCCAGCAGGACAACAACCCTAAACATACAACCAGAGCTACAATGGAATGGTTTAGATCAAAGCATATTCATGTGTTAGAATGGCCCAGTCAAAGTCCAGACCTAAATCCAATTGAGACTCTCTGGCAAGACTTGAAAATTGCTGTTCACAGATGCTCTCCATCCAATCCGACTGAGCTTGAGCTATTTTGCAAAGAAGAATGGGCAAAAATTTCAGTCTCTAGATGTGCAAAGCTGGTAGAGACATACCCCAAAAGACTTGCAGCTGTAATTGCAGCGAAAGGTGGTTCTACAAAGTATTGACTCAGGGGGGCTGAATACTTTTGCACGCCACACTTTTCAGTTTTTTATTTGTAATAAAATTTGGAAACCATGTATCATTTTCCTTCCACTTCACAATTATGCACCACTTTGTGTTGGTCTATCACATAAAATCCCAATAAAATACATTTACGTTTGTGGTTGTAACGTGACAAAATGTGGAAAAGTTCAAGGGGTATAAATACTTTTGCAAGCCACTGTATATATATATAGATATATATATATCTATAGATATATTATTTATTATTTATATTATTTATAAATAATATTATTTATAGATAGAAAATAATAAAGAAAGAGAAAAATGATAAAGAAGAATGGAATAATTTACTAATAATACAACATTGGAGATAGGTTCGTAAATTATAAAGTATAGCTTTTCATCTAATCCTTGATTTGAGCTTCAGTCAGGTTCTCGTGCCGAACCAGTCTGCCTCTTCAAATAGTCAATAAATGGAGACCATATTCTGATAAAAAGTTCTTGTTTGTCCATTAAGACAAGTCTAAATCTTTCCAAATGTAGGGTCTCCAACATTTCCATAATCCACATTTTAATTGTGGGGGTTATAGGACCTTTCCAAAATTTAAATATTAATTTTTTTTCCCAGATATTATACTATAGTCGATAAAGTTTATTTGGCTTGTAGTAAGTGTTAGACTTTGTTCTGATATTCCTAATATTATTAGTTTTGAATTGGGATCCAATAGCGTGTTGACAACTTCCGAAATTATCTTAAAAATTTCCATCCAAAAGTTTTTAATTTTTATACAATTTACAAATGTGTGAGTTAAGTTAGCCTCTAAATGCTGACATTTTTCGCAGATAGGAGATATATGTGGAAAGATTCTATTTAATTTCGTTTTTGAGTAATATAACCTAAGTTAGGTCTTTATTCTTTGGAGAGCAGAAGGTTAAGGGGGTACTTGATTGAGGTCTTTAAAATGATGAAAGGGATAGACAGAGTTGACGTGGATAAGCTTTTCCCATTGAGGGTAGGGAAGATTCAAACAAGAGGGCATGACATGAGAATTAAGGGACAGAAGTTTAGGGGTAACGTGAGGGGGAACTTCTTTACTCAGAGGGTGGTGGCTGTGTGGAATGAGCTTCCAGCAGAGGTGGTGGAGGCAGGATCGATTTTAACATTTAAAAGTAAAGTGGATAGGTATATGGACGTGAAGGGAATGGAGGGGTATGGTCTGAGTGCAGGTAGATGGGACTAGGGGAAAACAAATGGTCGGCACGGACTGGAAGGGCCGAGAGGGCCTGTCTCCGTGCTGTAATTGTTATATGGTTATATGGTTATATGGTAATACTTTAAATTGTATTAAAGAGTGTCTAGCATTTAACGAGCATTGATGTATATGTTGTAAGCTTTCATCCCAAATATCTTTCATTATTGGTTGGCCTAGTTTATTTTCCCATGTTTGCCTATATAATTCCGTCGGTGGTGCCTCACTGTCTAATAGGATATTGTAGATATGAGATATTAATTTTTCTGTATTAGGATGTTATTCAAACATTCTTCAAGAGTTTCTGGATCTCTAGTTCTGTAATCCTGTGTATTTGATTTAGCATAATCTCTAAGTTGTAAATATCTGAAATAGTCATTTGAGTGGAGTCCGTAAGTTAGTTGTAGCTCCTGAAATGAAAGAAATGTACCTTTCCTATAGAGATGACCCATCTTTTTAATTCTGTGATTTTTCCATTGTAAAAAACCTTTATCCAACATTGAAGGTTTAAATGCAGGGTTGTTTACAATGGGAAGAAAGAGTGATAGATTATCCAATTTTAAAGTATTTTTTAATTGTTTCCAAATTCGTATACCACTGTATATTATAGGGTTTTCACTATGTTCAATTTAGTGGTAGCGAACTGAATCAAACCAATTTCAAAGGGTAAGCAGCCTTCCTTTTCTATTTTAACCAGTCTGGTTGCTGGTCCATTTCTTCCAACCAGAAGTTCATCTTTTTAATGTTATTTGCCCAGAAATAAAACATGAAGTTCGGTAAAGCTAAACCTCCATTTGTTTTTGAATTACATAAATGTTTTTTGTTTATTCTGTGATTCTTCTTCGCTTTAATTTTTATGCTGTCTCTGACATCCCTTGTCAGCCATGGTCGTCCCTTTCTCCCCTTGGAATCTTTCTTCCTCCAAGGAATGAACTGATCCTGCACCTTCTGTATTATTCCTAGAAACACCCGCCATTTTTGTTCCACTGTCATCCCTGCTAGTGTATCTTTCCAGTCAACTTTGGCCAGCTCCTCCCTCATGGTCCCATAGTCCCCTTTATTCAACTGCAACACTGACACCTCCGATCTACTCTTCTCCCTCTCCAATTGTAGATTAAACCTGACCATGTTATGGTCACTGCCTCCTAATGGCTCATTAACCTCGAGGTACTTTATCAAATCCGGTTCATTACATAACATTAAATTCAGAATTGCCTTCTCCCTGGTAGGCTCCAATACAAGCTGTTCAAAGAATCCATCACAAAGGCACTCTACAAAGTCCCTTTCTTGGGGTCCAGTACCAACCGGATTTTCCCAGTCTATCTGCATGTTGAAATCTCCCTTAACAACCACAGCATTACTTTTATTACATGACAATGTTAACTTGTGCCCTATGTCCAGGCTGCTGTTTGGGGGCCTGTAGATTAGTCCCATTAGGGTATTTTTACCCTTACAATTCCTTAGTTCTATCCATACTGACTCCACATCTCCTGTTTCAATGTCACTCCCTGCAAGGGACTGAATTTAATTCCTCACCAACAGGGCAACCCCACCCCCTCTGCCCACCTGTCTTTGTAGCTCTCCTTCATGCTCGAGAGAAGTCCCCGCGTACTCGAGGCCTCAGCTAGGTCGCGGCGGTTTTTTCAGCAAGCTGAAAAATGCCCGCGAGTAAAAAACGGTCGCCATGGAAAAAATCGATTTTTTTTTTTTTACTCGTAGGTTTAGTCATAGTAGGTCGTAATACAATCGTAGGTAATCAAAGGCAATCAAAAGCAATCAAAGGTGGTCAAAGGTAAAGCTCGTTGAGAGAAAAAGGTAAGTAAACCGACCGGTAACATTAAATGCCCAATAAACTTTATTAAAAGTTGTCTGGCTTCTTAAAAGTGCCTCCACTCCTTCATCCCCCCTTCTCCGGCCTCCTCCCCCCTTCTCCCCCCTTTTCTCCCCCCCCCCCCCAAAGGACTGGACTTACCATAACTGTGCCAGGCGTCTTTTACCTTCCTGTTCATCGCGGGTGTGAATTTCAGACAGTGCTCCCTCGTTTCCCTGGCCCCCGCCTTTGCGATTTGTGTGTGTGTGTGTGTGTGTGTGTGTGTGTGTGTGTGTGTGTGTGTGTGTGTGTGTGTGTGTGTGTGTGTGTGTGTGTGTGTGTGTGTGTGTGTGCGTGCAGATGGTCGATCCGACTCGCGGTTTCATCGCTGACGGTCGATCCAGCTCGAGGTTTTTCAGGCGAGTGCCCTCGAGCTTGAAGATCGAAGACAGTCGCTGAAAAGTCGCGTTAGTGGGACAAGCCCTTTAACTTATTGACCATGGGAAGTTTTCTAACGTTTGTAAGCGATAAGCTGAAGTTTGACAAAGTTTAAAATGTACGAGTAAAAGAAGGTCGGATGAATATCTTACTGTTTTTCTTCAACAATAAAGAAACTATTAATAAAAGACTGTGTGATGAAGATTTATCTTTGGAGAAGCTTTGAGCTTGAAGGACGTGGAAGCTTACATGCGTATCGAAATGACAAATTCCTAAAGCCAAGTGCTCTTAGAGTGGCTAGAGAGACAATGGAGCGATCTCTTGAACGATATAATAATCTGACGCTACACCTTCCACCCAAATCTCTCCACTGGCTTTACATTTCAAGTCATTCAAACTTGTCGCATTACAAGACCTTTGACTCGTTTCCTCTTTAGTCTCATTTTAGCCCTGGTTTCATCTCTAACCATCTGCCAATCAACACCCCCCTCGCCCCTTACCACTTCATCCATATTCAACTTTCCCGTGCCAGGCTCCCACCACTTTTTCCGTGTTCTCTCCCCAACTACAATCAACCTTTTCAGGTTCAGGCCTCTTTTGACCATCCTAATTCCTTGGTTCTCTCTCATTTCCCCATTAAACCTCAAATGACTCACTGGGAGTAGCTTCCCATCCCTGACAAATGTTCACTCATTTTCCCTCATCAGACCTTCAACATCCTTTGTTAACCAAAGCTCACAAGATGTAACTTCTTTGCTTCTTCTGCTAACTGCCACGCTGAGTCTGAACAGTTCTCCCACTTTTAAAAACCTCTAACCATCACATGTTCGTCCCCCTCTAGTAACTGCTCCCAGGCAGTCTTTATACCCATCAAATGACCCTAATGCAGACAGACCTGCCCTATCATTCCTGTTCTCCCTCCGGCTCAGGTCTCTCGCCCTTCCGTTGATCCCCTATTCCCTCTCCCCGTGTGTGCTGCAGGTCTGACAATCTGATCCGATCACATTGTTGGGACATTTATATCTGACGTAATTCTGCAACACACCGTCGTCTGTCCTGGTTGTCGAGGCCACTGGATCTCCTCCCTGGTCCGCTCCATCAGCCATGGTGGTGACTGCCGTTCACGCGTCCTGCTGCTCTGTAATAAACAGATTAAAAGCCAGTATTAGACAACAATTCAAATGAGCAGGACAACACTTTCAGCTGATGACATCACATGCTGTCAAGCGTGTAGGAAAGATGTTGGTTTAAATCGCAGGTAGACACAAAATGCTGGGTTAACTCAGAGGGACAGTCAGCATCTCTGGAGAGAAGGGCTTTTTTTAAATTGGTGACTTTTCGGCTCAAGACCCTTCTTCAGACTGATTCAGTCCCTCCAATATATGCTTGTCTTATCAATAAATCAAACCCCCAAAATAATGGAACAAATATACGCTGGAGACAGCGCTAATGGCAAAGTATCTTTCCACGAAATAAGAACACATAGTCTGGGTAGAACTGGAAATTAGGTTTATTTGGAACAATAAATGAACATATTGGGAGCAGGAATATGACACTTGGCTTATATTGTATATTATTGTATTATATTGTATAATATGGTATTATATTGTATGTATAATATTGTCTTATATTGTATAATATTGTATATTATTGTCTTATATTGTATAATATTGTATTATTATTATAAAGTATTCTATTATATTGTATAATATTGTACATTATTGTATTATATTGTATTATTTTGTCTTATATTGTATCTTGTATATTATTGTATATTATTGTATAATATTGTCTTATATTGTATCTTGTATATTATTGTATAATATTGTACAATGTTGTATAATATTGTATAATATTGTATTATATTGTATATTATTGTATAATATTGTATAATATTGCCGCCGTCCTGTATGTGTATGGCTGCCCAGCCTGCAGCTGTCCGTTTTTTCACCTCTTTTTTTTAATTTTAGTGAGTTAAAGTGTTTTGTTTTTAGTCGTTTTTATGTGGGGGATGGAAGGGGGAAACTGTATTTCTCAGTCCCTACCTGGTCGGGGGGCGGCTTTCCTCTGAGCAGCAACTTCGACCCGTCCTCGCGGCCTTCCATCGGGTCTGGAGCAGCGTTTCCTGAGGGGACCGGCCAGAACCACGGCTTCGGCACAGCGCTGGAGCGCTATCGTGGAGCTGGCGATGCCTTGCCCTGACCGCTGCGCTGGAGCTCCGGACAGCTGGGAGCGGCCAGCCGCTGGCGGCGACGCTGACTTTAACGTCGGGAGCCTGGGATCTCTCGCCGAGATCACCAGTGGTGGAGCTCCGTCCAGCGCTGCCTGTTGGCTTCGGAAGCCATGGTCTCCGGTAAGGATGCGGCCGTTCCAGGCATCCCAAGCCGCTGAGAGGGTTCTCCTGACGCCAAAGCACCATCACCCGGCGAGGAGGGCCTGTAACATCAGCCCCCATAGCGGCGACTGCGGAGGCCTCAATAGGCCCCACTATGGGTGGCAAGGGGATGGGGGACTGGACTTTGTGCCTTCCCTCACAGTGGGAACCATTGTGGGGGGATGTTTTTATGTATACATTTTTTAATTATTGTTATGTTTGTATTCTTTTTAATGTGCTGCAATGGCAACTTGAATTTCACCACACCAATTGGTGTATGTGACAATAAATGAACCTTTGAATATTGTATAATATCGTATAATATTGTATATTATTGTATTATATTGTATAATATTGTACAATATAGTATAATATTGTATAATATTATATATTATTGTATTATATTGTATTATATATTGTCTTATATTGTATTATTGTATAATATTGTATAATATTGTTCCCCTGAAGATCCCTGGGCGCTGGCTGCCTGTGCGGCCCAGCATGCCATCGGGGTGAAGCCTCGGCCGGTCGAGAGTTGACGGTCCACAACGGATTCCCCGGCATCTTCCAGCCTCTGCCGAGGGTGCGCCAGCGCAGCCGGTCTCCATGGACACCGGCGACGGTGGGTGGAGTCTTGACCCTACCTGCAGCGGTGGGGCGAGGGAGGCATCTTGAATCGATCACCTTTGAAGGCAGCCTCAGCCGCCAAAATGGCCGCGGCCGACTGCCACATGGACTACAAAAATGGCCGGCTCAGCCGCATGGCCGCCACGGCCCAACTGCCACAAAATAGGCACATTGTACTAAAGAATGGCTGCCGATGGACTACAAAAATGGGCGCCGCCATCTTTACTACTGGCAAACTCCCATTGAAGTCAATAGGAGTGAAGCCAGAGGCGGCCATTTTAAATAATGGCAGTCTCCCATTGATGCCAATAGGAGTGAAGCCGTAGACGCACATCTTGTCTGCGTTTTGTCATTGGATGTGTTGGTGAAGATTCATGCTGCACATCCATCACAACTCAGTCTGAAGAAGGGTTTTGGCCCAAAACGTTGAATATTTCCTTCGCTCCATAGATGCTGCCGCACCCACTGAGTTTCTCCAGCACTTTTGTCGACCTTCGATTTTCCAGCATCTGCAGTTCCTTCTTGAACGCACATCTTAACTACTGGCAGTCTCCCGTTGAAGTCAATTGGAGTGAAGCCATAGGCAGCCATCTTAACTACTGGCAGTCTCCCATTGAAGTCAATGGGAGTGAAGCAATAGGCGGCCATATTAAGTACTGGCAGTCTCCCATTGAAGTAATGCGAGTGAAGCCAAATGCGGCCATCTTAAGTACTGGCAGTCCGGGCGGGGAGACGCAAGGCCAGGGAGCGAGGACAGCAGATTGACATCCATCCATCCATCGGTGAGTATTTTGTCCGCCGGTCCCCAGTGGACGGCTCTAATCTTGGGGAGGGACTTGGGTTAAAATCCCCCATTGAATGTGATTTGCTCTTGTCTCTCAGCAGCACATTGATTCATTGTTGTGAGTAAATGTGTCCCAGTGATAGTTTGAAGCAGAAAAGTCATGTTGAGCAACAGCTGATGCTGCGTTTTGTCATTGGATGTGTTGCTGGAGATTCATGCTGCACATCCATCACACACACTTGTATAAAGTTGCAACCAACACTTGATGTGTTGAATGAGCTGAGTAGTCTGCTGGGGTCAAAGCAAATGTCTCAGTTTGTTTTACACTTACTAAATGGTTCAATGGTCAGGGAACTATTTCATAATGAAACCGTCAGCTTGTTATTTCCGGTTTTAGATATTTTTGCTGATAAAACTTCCTCAATTGACAAAGACCTTTCTGAGCCTTCTGTAAGGAGAGTTGCACATTTTTCTCGCCCTCTAGTCAAGTCAAGAGAGTTTATTGTCATGTGTCCAAGATAGGACAATGAAATTCTTGCTTGCTGCAACACAACAGAAGATTGTAAGCATAAATAAAGAACAGATCAGTGTGTCTATATACCATAGAATACACACATAAATAAACAGAAAAACTGCAATAGGCTGTGTTTTGTGATTGGAAGTGTTGGTGAAGATTCATGTTGCACACAATGACACAGATCTATACATTTGTAAAGTAAATGTTGGAGTTTGTTTCAGTTACAAAATGGCCCAACGTTGACGGTAATTATTTATAATGAAATTGGGGCATCAGATGTTGAACTTGTTATTCCTGTTTTCATTTATTTTTGGCCAGCAACTTGCTCTGTTGCCAGAGTAAAGGAGTGTTGCTCGTTTTTATCGCCCTCTGGTCACAGCGGAGAGAGTGAACCCAGGAAACGGTGCAGCAGAATGGAAGCACAAATTTATTGACCAGGATGACACGTGACTTTTGCAACTTTTTTTGGGGCATGGAAATTTAAAGAAACATTGCTATTCCAGAAGATCTGAGGAATAAGATAAAATGCTGCCAGTCCCAGTTCTGATAATGGATCATCCACCACTGCACTTTCGACTGTTTTCAGTATTTACTATTTTAATCAATAAAGTAAATGCACTTTGTCTTTATTACACTGTTGGAAAAATTGTAGTGATTTGTGCTTGTCCCGATCCCACACAGCGGTAAGATAACCAAATATGTTTGATTTAGATGCTAGAGGCTGTTTAAAGGTAGGGAGAGATCATCTGTCAACAGCTGGGATAGTTCATGACCAGAAGTAGTAACATTTAATGCAGAATTGTTTCTTTCAGCTATGATAATAGAGAATGTCTGCAAGATAGTAAATGATAATCCCTGTTTGTTGAGGATGAATCAGTTGGAGAGCTGAGTGCTGAGAGGAACAAATGTTTGTCAACGGTTCAGTAGTTCAATATGTAATTGCACAGTGAAATTATTTTTGCACATGTAGGCATCGCCATTTTCAAAGTCCAAATTTGGTCCGCCCGTGAGCTCGATGTCCTGGTGCAGTTCCTGTGAACTGACCTCCTTCTCCTCACACATCTTTGTGGCCCGCAGGGTGACTCCACCTACCGTGAAAGCGCTGTGGGCATGAGCCCAGTTCACCCTCCTATTGGGCCACTCCTCACGCCTGACGTCTCCGGCTCTCTCCCGGTAACACCGTCCAATGAACGTTTTAGGTGGGTTTGGGCAGCGTCCTGTAGAGATGCGACGGATGTTTCTCCAGTGAAATGGGACTGGTGGTGAGACTTCAGTCGGATAACTGATATCATGGAGACCCAGCAGAGTCCAGGACTGGGATATAATCCTTCTATTCTGGAATGGGAACTCCAGGGATGTGGTGGAATGTGCCATGGGGGCATGGGAGCTATAGTTTCCAGCAGAGTTGGGACGTTGGCAGTTGGCCCATGAAATGGTTTATTCCCCGTTCCAGTTAGTGGGGAATTTGGCAATGGGTAACATGGTGGTGTGGAAGTTTTTTTCCTGGATGGCAGGGTTGTGGGAAGAATAGGGCCAACAGAGTGTGACAGTAATTCCCCATCAGTGGGTATTTTTCCTCTTTCTCTGTGAGTTGAAGCCTCCAAACAGGTGAGGTGTGGATGTTGGGGATTGACCGTGTTTGGTCTGGAAGAGCGATATGGAGATCAGGGGTTTTGAAAGCTTCAGGGCTCTGGCACAAATGATGAATTAGCTGCCTTGGATAGATCAGACAAAGTCTTATGGATGACAGGGCAGACATGAAGAGCTAGGTGGTCTACTCCTGCTTTTATTGTTTGCTAATTTGTAGGGGTATACCATCTTGTTTGGATGGGGTGTTTTCCACATCTCTGCTGCACTGTAATGCTGTTTTTTTTAGTTCACAAGGCAATGTCTTCCTTCACATTCAATTGCCACCTGATGGTTCTGTTAATATTGTTTGTTTCAGAGCTACTGAGTTTGGGAACGCCTGTCGACATCATGGCTGAAGGTGGTGACTGGGGAAGTGATTCTGTGGCGTCTACATCAAAGGAACAAAAAGGTTTGTGAGCCTTCTGTGACTTATATATGATACCCTGTCAGTCGGTTGTAGAGCTGGTGCAAGAAATGAAGTTGACACGGAAGTGGGAATAGGGAAGGGCTGAGCACAGAGAGTTGACATCTACAGGGACAGCACTGTCACAGGTGGGCGGATGCAGGAATTGTCTGATAAATCAGCACTCTTTTTGGAAACAAATGATCTGAGTTGCCGAAAAAGTTAAGTAAGAATATCTGAGTCCAGAATCAGATTCTGCACAGTAATGAGCCTTTAACCCGTCTGCCACCTGTCAATTTCTCTACACTAATCCCATTTCTGAGCACTTGGTCTGTCGCCTACTATCCATTTACAGTTCGAATGGACATCCTACAATGTTGTGACAGAGTACCTGCCTCCAACACCACCTCAGGCAGTGTTTCCCAGACTGCACCCATCACTGCTGAAAGATTCTTCCTGAAAGATCATCCTCTAAACCTCAAGGTCCCCGCATTAAATGGATGCCCCCTGGTGTTAGCCATCACTACTATTTGCCATTGACCCTATTTTTCTCATAGTATTCTGTACTTTGGATCACTGCCTGTCCGCTTCAGCTTCAAGGAAGACGACTTAATTCACTCCAGTCTGCTGATAATTGAATTATTCATTTCTGAGCAATATCCTGATGAATCTCCTCCGCATCGTCTCCAGTTCGTAGGCATCCTTCCCACAGTATGGAGAGCAGAATTGCACACACCCCTCCAACTTAAGGCTTAATTAGCTCCCTATAAATTTGCATCAAGGCCTCCCTGCACTTCCATTCAATGCTGCAGCTAATAACAAAAGAGAGGAGAGGGGAGAGAGAGCGGAAGGGGAGAAAGAGGAGGGGGGAGAGAGAGGGGAGAGAGAGAGAGGAGGTGGGAGAGAGAAACGAGGGGAGGGAGAGAGAGAGGAGTGGAGCGGGGCGGCAGCTCGCTGGGACCCGAGCGAGGTCCGGAGCGATCTGAGGACTGTCAAAAGCAGCGGAGGGCCGGCCGATCGTGGCTTCCGCAAGGGGAAGCCTGCCCACCAGCGTGACAGACAAATGGGCGGGGGAGACGGAGAGGAGGTCGTCCCCTCTGACGGCCGCCATGGCCACTTTTCTACCCCATTTGTCCGTGTCCGTGCCCGCGCTGCGATAACGACCGCCGCGGCCATGTTGTAGAATTACAAGGAATCCAGCGGAGCGCGCAGCACGACTTGAGCACGTGTTCAGCGGCTTCAATCCAGAGCCATGGGGGGGGGGGGGGGGGGGGGGGGGGGGAGGGGGCTGGGCCACGTAACTTGTGGAATCGAGTAGCCAGCAGGCTGCGTGTTGAAACCTCTGCGTAGCGAGCCGTGAGGAGCAGAGGCATTGTGACGTCATCCAGCTCGCTTCATCACATCAAGGAGGACTCTCTCTAACTTCTACAGGTGCACAGTAGAGAGCTTGCTGACCGGCTGCATCGTGGCTTGGTTCGGCAACTTGAGTGCCGAGGAGCGGAAAAGATTACAAAAAGTGGTAAACACTGCCCAGTCCATCATCGGCTCTGACCTCCCTACCATCGAGAGGATCTATTGCAGTCGCTGCCTCAAAAAGGCTGGCAGCATCATCAAGGACCCACACCATCCTGGCCACACACTCATCTCCCCGCTACCTACAGGTAGAAGTTGCAGGAGCCTGAAGACTGCAACGTCCAGGTTCAGGAATAGCTACTTCCCCACAGCCATCAGGCTATTAAACTCAACTCAAACAAAACTCTGAACATTCATAGCCCATTATCTATTTATTTGCACTTTATCTGTTTATTTATTCATGTGTGTATATTTATATAATGGTATATGGACACACTGATCTGTTCTGTATTATTCATTCCTACTATATTCTGTTGTGCTGAAGCAAAGCAAAAATTTCATTGTCCTATCTGGGACACACGACAATAAACTCTTGAATCTTGAATCTTAGATTTTCACTATTTGCAACACCCACCCACACTGTCCCCACCTTCCTGAACTCTCTCTGCACCCTCTCTGCTCTCCTGTTCCGCTCTGCACCCTCCACGTCCCAGCCCTGCCCACCTCAACCCTCTCTGCTCTCCTGTTCAGCTCTGCACCCCCACGCCCCAGTCCTGCCCACTTGAACCCTCGTTGCACGCCCCAGCCCTGCCCTGCACCCTCTCCACTCTCCTGAACCCTCTCTACATCCCCTCCATTCTCATGAGCCCTCTCTGTACCCTCCACACCCCATCAAATAGTGAAAGGCCTGGATAGAGTGGATGTGGAGAGGATGTTTCCACCAGTGGGAGAGTCTAGGACCAGAGGGCACAGTTGCAGAATAAGACGTACCTTTAGAATGGATATGATGAGCGATTTCTTGAGCCAGAGGGTGGTGAATCTGTGGGATTCATTGCCACAGACGGCTGTGGAGCCCAAGTCTAGATATTTTTAAGGTGGAGCTTGGCAGATTCTTGATTAGTGCGTGTGTCAAGGTTGTGGAGAGAAGGCAGGAGAATGGGGTTGAGAGAACCGCAGAACTAGAGGGCTCTGTTCCAAAATAAGGACATTAAACAAGTGTAGCTCACCTGTTTATTTTTCTTCAATTGCGTTTCAGGCAGAGATTCAAGTTTTTGTTTTGTTCCACTTAATAACTGTATGTTTTTACAACTATTCTTCAAAGGCTGATGGTGAATTTCATTATGTTGAAGGCACAATTGCATATGTTGTTTATAAGAAATGAGGCAAAGAGCCAATTGAGCCGTCAGGAGAGAGGTTATAATCAGATCAACCGTGTTCTTATTGAATGGTGGGATATCCTTGTTAGGCCGAGGGGCCAACTTCTCTGCTGATTAATATGATGGTATAAAAGCCTCAGGCAAGTAAATTAAATTAATAGAGTAACTCGGCAAGGCAGATTAGAAGTCTGAAGAAGGGTCTCGAACCAAAACATCACCCATTCCTTCTCTCCAGAATTACTGCCTGTCCCGCTGAGTTACTGACCTTTCTGTCCTTGGCCTCCTCCACTGTTAGAGTGAGGACCAGCGCAAATTGGAGGAACAGCACCTCATATTTGGCTTGGACAGCTTACACTCCAGCAGTATGAATATTGCATTCTCTAACTTTAAGTAACCTTTGTTTTCCCTCTATCTGCCCCCCCCCCAGTTCTCCGACCTGTCTGACTGTCCCCGTGATTACAATTTATCATTGTATGTTTCATTGTCATCTTCTCCCAAATAACCATGATCAATTCTACTTTTTCCTTGATCCCTACCCCCTTTGATGTCTTGTTTTCACACCTTACACTTCCTTATCTCTATGTCTCCCTTTCCCTTGACTCTCAGACTGAAGAAGGGTCTCAACCAGGAACGTCACCCATTCCTTCTCTCCAGAGATGCTGCCTGTCCTGCTGAGGTACTGAGTCAGTAAGGCTTTTGATAAGGTTCCCCATAAGCAGCTCCTGTACAAGCTCAACCATGTAGGAATAGACCTCTTAAAATGGATTGAGATCTTTTTGACAAGGAAACACCAGCGAGTTCTCTTGCAGGGAGGGATGTCTATTGAAACTTCTGTGACATCAGGTGTACCACATGGGGACTGTCATGGGTCCATTGCTCTTCCTACTGTATATCAATGACATTCCAAATGCAGTTTCGTCCAGAGTTCGACTCTTCGCAGATGATGCCATAAGATATAGAGAGATTAAAACACCAGAAGACAGCTTGTCCTTACAGAAGGATCGGTATGCCCTCTGAGTGGGGAAAACCTGGCAGATATCATTCAATACAACCAAATGTCATACCATGCATGTCTCACACAAGATCAAACCACTTTTATCAGAATACAACATGGGTAGCCATACATTGCTTGCTGTCAATCATCACCCATATCTAGGAGTCGAATTAAGCAAAGATTTAAGTTGGGCGACACATATTAATAAAGTGTCTAACAAGGCAAATAGAACTCGGCCTCAAGAGAAACTTCATGCATGTTGTACATCTGTCAAAGAGAATGCCTACAAATCCTTGGTCAGGCCCAAATTGGAGTATTGTGGAGCCGTATGGGATCCTTTCAATAACAATAACAAGATCACCCTGGAGAAAGTACAACGCCGAGCAGCCCGCTTTGTATGTCATGACTACAAGTGCAAATCAAGCGTGAATAATATGCTGACTTCTCTCGGATGGGATACACTAGAGCTCCGCAGAATCAGGCTAAGATTTATTGCAATTTACAAGGAGATTCACAAAATCACACCATCAAATCTCCTGTCATCCCAGAGCACCAACTGCCATGAAACAAGACAAAATAACAGTGCCTAAATCATCAACTGGCTAAATTTCAATAAACTTTCATAACATGAGAATTTCAAGTATAGGAGTAAAGAGGTTCTTCTGCAGTTGTATAGGGCTCTGGTGAGACCACATCTGGAGTATTGTGTACAGTTTTGGTCTCCTAATTTGAAGAAGGACATCCTTGTGATTGAGGCAGTACAGCGTAGGTTCACGAGATTGATCCCTGGGATGGCAGGACTGTCATATGAGGAAAGATTGAAAAGTCTAGGCTTGTATTCACTGGAGTTTAGAAGGATGAGGGGATCTTATAGAAACATATAAAATTATAAAAGGACTGGACAAGCTAGATGCAGGAAAAATTTTCCCAATGTGGGGCGAGTCCAGAACCAGGGGCCACAGTCTTAGAATAAAGGGGAGGTCATTTAAGACTGAGCTGAGAAAAAACTTTTTCACCCAGAGAGTTGCGAATTTATGGAATTCCCTGCCACAGAGGGCAGTGGAGGGCAAATCACTGGATGGATTTAAGAGAGAGTTAGATAGAGCTCTAGGGGCTGGTGGAATTAAGGGATATGGGGAGAAGGCAGGCACGGGTTATTGATAGCGGACGATCAGCCATGATCACAATGAATGGCGGTGCTGGCTCCAGGGGCCGAATGGCCTCCTCCTGCACCTATTTTCTATGTCTATGTTTCTATGTTTGCTACCAATATTCCCTTTACCCAAGGACGATAAGGGAATGGAATATGTTACCACCCAACACACGTGCTGCTCCCGATGGTAAGTCATTTAAAAAGGGGATTGAGCAACCAGATCTCCTCAACTTGGTGAAAAAGGCCCACTTCAAAATGTAATCACTACTCTACTCACTCTGACCTGCACCAGATAACCACTGATGAGCTGTTTGCGCAGTAATCAACTAGAAACTGCACTTTCCATTACAATATTTGCTTCCATCTGGGCTTTTATTGACACTTTCCATTAATTTCCATCCATGTATAATATTTCGATGCATTGGATGTGTTGTGTTGCTGTGGTCGGGGTTGGGGATTGAACCTGCCGCACTGGGTGAGGCGGGGTGGGGGTGGGGATTGAACCTTCCGCACAGAGTGAGGTGGGGGTGGGGTGGGAATGGGGATTGAACCTGCCGCACTGAGTGAGGGTGGGTGAGGCGGGGCGGGGCTGGGGATTGAACCTGCCGCACTGAGTGAGGCGGGGGTGGGGATTGAACCTGCCGCACTGAATGAGGCGGGGGTGGGGGAGACGGAGGGGGTGGGGATTGAACCTGCCGCACTGGGTGAGGCGGGGTGGGGGAGGGGGTGGGGATTGAACCTGCCGCACTGAGTGAGGCGGGGTGGGGGAGGGGGTGGGGATTGAACCTGCCGCACTGGGTGAGGCGGGGTGGGTGAGGCGGGGGGGGCTGGGGATTGAACCTGCCACACTGAGTGAGGCGGGGTGGGGGAGGGGGTGGGGATTGAACCTGCCGCACTGGGTGAGGCGGGGTGGGGGAGGGGGTGGGGATTGAACCTGCCGCACTGGGTGAGGCGGGGTGGGGGAGGGGGTGGGGATTGAACCTGCCGCACTGGGTGAGGCGGGGTGGGGGAGGGGGTGGGGATTGAACCTGCTGCACTGGGTGAGGCGGGGTGGGGGTGGGGATTGAACCTGCCGCACTGGGTGAGGCGGGGTGGGAGGGGGTGGGGATTGAACCTGCCGCACTGGGTGAGGCGGGGTGGGAGAGGGGGTGGGGATTGAACCTGCCGCACTGGGTGAGGCGGGGTGGGAGAGGGGGTGGGGATTGAACCTGCCGCACTGGGTGAGGCGGGGTGGGGGTGGGGGTTGAACCTGCCGCTCTGGGTGAGGTGGGGGAGGGGGTGGGGATTGAACCTGCCGCACTGAGTGAGGTGGGGTGGGGATTGAACCTGCCGCACTGGGTGAGGCGGGGTGGGGATTGAACCTGCCGCACTGGGTGAGGCGGGGTGGGGATTGAACCTGTCGCACTGGGTGGGTGGGGGCGGGGATTGAACCTGCAGCACTGGGTGAGGCGGGGTGGGGGAGGGGTCGGGGCGCGGGCACCGGCTGAGCTGATTCAGGGCGCTGGAGATTCAGGGCGGTGCCGCGCCGATGGACCCCGCCCCCAATCACTGTCAATCACCGGGCAGCTCGTCATCGCACTCCTCCTCCTGTCACGTCACCGCTCGGAGGCGCGGCCCGGCTCGCGCGGTGACGGTTTAACGGCCGCGCGCGCGCCGCCACCGGTCACCTGACCTTCCAACAGCCAGCGCAGGTCGCGCCCGCCCCTCAGTTCCCATTGGCTACCCGCGATGTCTGTCACTGGTCTCAGCCAATGTTGGAGGCGGGCCCGTCGAGGGGGCGTGTCCCCAGTAGGGCCCGCCCCCCGGACAAGCGGGTCCAATCCCGTGCGCAGGCGCAGCGCGTCTCCGTTGGCATGCAGCTGTATCTTTGACTATAATCACCATCACTGGTTGTCACAAACGTATCCTACACCCACTGGGAACAATTTGTACATTCACCAATTAAGCCAATTCACCTGCAAACCTGTACATCTTTGTAATGTGGGAGGAAAGCTGAGATCTGTGAAAAAACCCACGCAGGTCGCGGGGAGAACGTGCAAACTCCGTATAGACAGCGCCCGTAGTCGGGATTAAACCCGGATCTCCTGCGCTGCATTTTGCTGTAAGGCAGCAACTCTACCGCGGCGCCACCGTGAAACCCCGGTAGAGCGACGCCGTTTGTCATCTGGGTCTCCGCTCATCAGTGAAGGGGTTCCTGCGACCGCAGCCACTCGGTGACGCCCTGAGTTTATGCATCACCGGGCAGAGCGGGGTCTGCCGTGGGGAGCAGCAGTATTAGGCCAGTCGGCCCATCTAGTCTACTCCACCATTCAGTCATGGTTACACACAAAAAGCCGGAGTAACTCAGCGGGACAGGAAGCATCTCTGGAGAGAAGGAATGGGGGACCCTTCTTCAGTCTGGTTACAGATAAGGGAAATGAGAGATATAACGATTATTTTTTTCTTAGACTCAATCATGGCTAATCTATCTCTCCCTCTCAACCCCATTATCCTGCCTCCCCATAGCCCTGACACCTGTACGAATGAAGAATCTGTCAATCTCCGCCTTAAAAATACCTAATGACAGGCGTCTGTGACAATTAATCCCACAGATTCACCACCCTCCAGCTCAAGAAATTCCTCACCTCCAATCTAAGGGTACATCCTTTAATTCTGAGGCTGTGCCCTCTGGTCCTAGGCTCTCCCACTGGTGGAAACATCCTCTCCACATCCACTCTGTCCAGGTCTTTCACTATTTGATGGGGTGTGGAGGGTGCAGAGAGGGTTCATGAGGATGGGGATGGGGTTTGGCGGGTGCAGAGAGGGTTTGGGATAGAGGGGAGAAGATGCAGAGAGGGTTCAGAAGGGATGTGGAGGGTACACAGAGGGTTTGGGAGAGGGGGGTGGGATGTGGAGGATGTAGAGAGGGTTCAGTAGGGTGGGGATTGGATGTGGAGGGTGAGGATGGGATGTGGAAGGTGAAGAGAGGGCTCAGGAGGGGAAGATGGGGTGTGGAGGGTGTTGAGAGGGCTCGGCAGGGTGGTGACAGCATCGTCCCAGATGGGGTGACTGTGGGAAATGTGAGGCCATCCTCGCCAGCAGACAATTAAGCAGCAATACTGTATTCTGTGAATGTTTTTTGTACTATTATACAATTAACATGGTGCCATGCTGCAGCAGCACCAAGAGTATTAGTTAACATTTATTGACATATATAAGGAATAATATTGCATCAAGTTTCATCAGACTGGTATTGCCATGTGTAGCGAGACCGATGGTCAGCCTCTGTTCTTTAGTGTTTAGAGGGGTGACCTGAATGAAATATCCATAGATTGGATGTATGCCGGGTGTTATGTTATGCTGCATGTAAGTATTTAATTGTTCCATTGTACATGTGAGAATTTAACACTCTTGACTCCTGGTTTTTCCCCTGAGTGAAGAGTCCAGATACAGGGGTCAGAATCTGTGACTGGGGTGGTGGTCGGTGTGTTTAAGGGGTGGCTTGTTTCTGACTCTGAGGAACGGTGGAACAATGGCTGCCCAGATCCACCCAGTGTAAATGTGCTTGGGGTTCCTGTCTTCATCACTCTGTCTACCAGTGGTACCTCCATCCACCAGGTACCGTTGGTCATTTGCGGTTTCAATACATTGAGAAAATAGGTGCAGGAGTAGGCCATTCGGCCCTTCGAGCTTGCACCGTCATTCAATATGATCATGGCTAATCATCCAACTCAGTATCCCGTACCTGCCTTCTCTCCATACCCCCTGATCCTTCTAGCCACAAGGGCCACATCTAACTCCCTCTTAAATATAGCCAATGAACTGGCCTCAACTACCTTAGAAACATAGAACATAGAAACATAGAAATTAGGTGCAGGAGTAGGCCATTCAGCCCTTCGAGCCTGCACCGCCATTCAATATGATCATGGCTGATCATCCAACTCAGTATCCCGTACCTGCCTTCTCTCCATACCCTCTGATCCCCTTAGCCACAAGGGCCACATCCAACTCACTCTTAAATATAGCCAATGAACTGGCCTCAACTACCCTCTGTGGCAGAGAGTTCCAGAGACTCACCACTCTCTGTGTGAAGAAAGTCTTTCTCATCTCGGTCTTAAAGGATTTCCCCCTTATCCTTAAGCTGTGACCCCTTGTCCTGGACTTCCCCAACATCGGGAACAATCTTCCTGCATCTAGCCTGTCCAACCCCTTAAGAATTTTGTAAGTTTCTATAAGATCCCCTCTTAATCTCCTAAATTCCAGAGAGTATAAACCGAGTCTATCCAGTCTTTCTTTCTTCATAAGACAGTCCTGACATCCCAGGAATCAGTCTGGTGAACCTTCTCTGCACTCCCTCTATGGCAATAATGTCCTTCCTCAGATTTGGAGACCAAAACTGCACGCAATACTCCAGGTGTGGTCTCACCAAGACCCTGTACAACTGAAGTAGAACCTCCCTGCTCCTGTACTCAAATCCTTTTGCTATGAAAGCTAACATACCATTCGCTTTTTTCACTGCCTGCTGCACCTGCATGCCTACTTTCAATGACTGGTGTACCATGACACCCAGGTCTCGCTGCATCTCCCCTTTTCCCAATCGGCCACCATTTAAATAATAGTCCGCTTTCCTGTTTTTTGCCACCAAAGTGGATAACCTCACATTTATCCACATTATACTGCATCTGCCAAACATTTGCCCACTCACCCAGCCTATCCAAGTCACCCTGCAGACTCCTAGCATCCTCCTCACAGCGAACACTGCCCCCCAGCTTAGTGTCATCCGCAAACTTGGAGATATTGCCTTCAATTCCCTCATCCAGATCATTAATATATATTGTAAATAGCTGGGGTCCCAGCACTGAGCGCTGCGGTACCCCACTAGTTACTGCCTGCCATTGTGAAAAGGACCCGTTTACTCCTACTCTTTGCTTCCTGTTTGCCAGCCAGTTCTCTATCCACATCAATACTGAACCCCTAATACCGTATGCTTTAAGTTTGTATACTAATCTCTTATGTGGGACCTTGTCGAAAGCCTTCTGGAAGTCCAGATATACCACATCCACTGGTTCTCCCTTATCCACGCTACTAGTTACATCCTCGAAAAATTCCACAAGATTCGTCAGACATGATTTACCTTTTTGTAAATCCATGCTGACTTTGTCCAATGATTTCACCACTTTCCAAATGTGCTGCTATCCCATCTTTAATAACTGACTCTAGCAGTTTCCCCACTACCGATGTTAGACTAACTGGTCTGTAATTCCCCGTTTTCTCTCTCCCTCCCTTCTTAAAAAGAGGGGTTACATTTGCTACCCGCCAATCCTCAGGAACTACTCCAGAATCTAAAGAGTTTTGAAAGATTATCACTAATGCATCCACTATTTCCTGAGCTACTTCCTTAAGTACTCTGGGATGCAGCCTATCTGGCCCTGGGGATTTATCGGCCTTTAATCTATTCAATTTACCCAACACCACTTCCCGACTGACCTGGATTTCACTCAATTCCTCCTTTGACCCACAGTCCCCTGCTATTTCAGGCAGATTATTTATGTCTTCCTTAGTGAAGACGGAACCAAAGTAGTTATTCAATTGGTCCGCCATATCCTTGTTCCCCATGATCAACTCACCTGTTTCTGACTGCAAGGGACCTACATTTGTTTTAACTAACCTCTTTCTCTTCACATATCTATAAAAACTTTTGCAGTCAGTTTTTATGTTCCCTGCCAGTTTTCTTTCATAATCTATTTTTCCTTTCCTAATTAAGCCCTTTGTCCTCCTCTGCTGGTATCTGAATTTCTCCCAGTCCTCTGGTATGCTGCTTTTTCTGGCTACTTTGTACGCATCATCCTTTGCTTTGATACTATCCCTGATTTCCCTTGTTATCCACGGATGCACTACCTTCCCCGATTTATTCTTTTGCCAAACTGGGATGAACAATTTTTGTAGTTCATCCATGCAGTCTTTAAATGTCTTCCATTGTATATCCACCGTCAACCCTTTTAGAATTAATTGCCAGTCAATCTTGGCCAATTCACGTCTACTTTCTGTGGCAGAGAATTCCAGAGACTCACCACTCTCTGTGTGAAAAATGTTTTTCTCATCTCAGTACTAAAAGATTTCCCCCTTATCCTTAAAATTTCCCCCTTATCCTTAAACCAGTCTTCAAGCACACATTTTAGTGTATACGTTTCTCAGGGCTGCCAACTCTCACGCTTTGAGCATGAGAATCACGCATTTCAACCAATTCTCACGCCCTCACGCTGATGACAGAATTCTCACGCTGTCTTATGTCCTTGCACAGCAAAGATCCTATAGCAGAGCTATACTATCTTTGCTGCACAGTTTGTCTCTTTGCGCCACATAACAGCGATCTGAACGGTCTGGGGAAGCGTGTTGGTCCCGGGCAGCGGGTGTCAGCGCCGCTGCAGCCTCGCTCCCTCCCTCCATCCCTCCCTCCTGCCCTCATACGGCAGTGCCAGCGCCACCAATCCACACTACACCGTGCCCGCCAGACTCCCTATTGGGTGTCCGGGAGAGTGAGGGAGGGGAGAAACAGAGAGAGAGAGGGAAATAATAAAGGGGGGGTGGAGGCAAAGAGAGACAGGGGAGGGAAGGTAGAAAGGGGAAGAAGGGGAGTAAGGAGAAAGGGCGAAAGAGGGAGGGTGAGGAAAGAGAGGGAGGGGGAGGAAAGAGGGAGTGGGAGGAAACAGAGGGAGGGGGAGGAAAGGGGGGAGGAAAGAGGGAGGGTGGGGAGGAGGAAGGAAAGGTGTGTGTGTGTGTGTCTGTCTGTGTCTGTCTCTCTGTGTGTGTCTCCTTGTGTTTGTGTGTGTGTCTCTGTGTGTCTCCCTGTGTGTGTGTGTCTCCCTGTGTGTGTGTGTGTATATGTGCGTGTGTCTCCCTGTGTGTGTGTGTGTGTCTTCCTGTGTGTGTGTGTGTGTGTGTGTGTCTGTGCGTGTGTCTCCCTGTGTGTGTGTGCGTGTCCTCCCTGTGTGTGTGTGTGTGTCTCCCTGTGTGTGTGTGTGTCTCCCTGTGTGTGTGTGTGTCTCCCTGTGTGTGTGTCTGTGTGTCTCCCTGTGTGTGTGTCTGTCTGTCTCCCTGTGTGTGTGTGTGTGTGTGTCTGTGTGTGTGTGTCTGTGTGTGTGTGCGTGTCTCTGTGTGTATGTGCGTGTGTCTCCCTGTGTGTATGTGTGTGTGTGTGTCTCCCTGTGTGTGTGTGTGTGTCTGTGTGTGTGTGTGTCTCCCTGTGTGTGTGTGTGTGTCTGTGCGTGTGTCTCCCTCTGTGTGTGTGTGTGTGTCTCCCTGTGTGTGTGTGTGTGTCTCCCTGTGTGTGTGTCTGTCTGTCTCCCTGTGTGTGTGTGTGTGTGTGTGTGTGTGTGTGTGTGTGCGTGTCTCTGTGTGTGTGTGCGTGTCTCTGTGTGTGTGTGTGTCTCCCTGTGTGTGTGTGTGTGTGTGTCTCCCTGGGTGTGTGTCTGTCTGTCTCCCTGTGTGTGTGTCTGTCTGTCTGTGTGTCTCCCTGTGTGTGTGTGTGTGTGTCTCCCTGTGTGTGTGTGTGTGTGTGTGTCTCCCTGTGTCTGTGTCTGTCTGTCTCCCTGTGTGTGTGTGTGTGTGGTGTGTGTGTGTGTGTGTGTGTCTGTGTGTGTGTCTCTGTGTGTATGTGTGCCTCCCTGTTGCGTGTGCGTGTCTCTGTGTGCGTGTGTCTCCCTGTGTGTGTGTGCATTTGTGTCTGTCTCCCTGTGTGTGTGTGTGTGTGTGTGTGCGCGCGTCTGTCTGTGTGTCTGTCTGTCTGTCTCCCTGTGTGTGTATCTGTCTCCCTGTGTGTGTGTGTGTGTGTGTGTGTGTGTGTGTGTGTCTTCCTTTGTGTATGTGTCTCCCTGTGTGTGTGTATTGTCACACCCTGGCCTTAGACAGGGCTGCCAACTCTCACGCTTTGAGCATGAGAGTCACGCATTTCAGACAATTCTCACGCTCTCACGCTGCTGACAGAATTCACACGCTGTCTTCAGTCCCTGCACAGTTTGTCTCTTTGCGCACATCACAGCGAACTGTGCAGTCTGGGGAAGCGCGTTAGTTGGCGGCTGTGAGTGACATCGCGCCTTTTCTCTTCTCTTCTTTCTTAGTTGGATGTGCAGCCGCTGATAACACGAAGCAGCCGGAGATAGAACTAACCAGGTGAATCGGTTGTAAAACATGTGGGGGATCACAATGAGGCCAAACATCTAGGACAGGGTTAAGTAACCTACGGCACACCGGCCGAATCCGGCCCGTAACCCGAAAAACCGCGAGGTATTTTTTCAATTTGTTTTTGCGGGGTCGGGGCAGGCGAGCCGACCTGAGAACTGCAGCTAGTCCCTGGGACGCGAGCTGATTTGGGAACGGCAGTCAGTCCCGGGGCACTCAGAATGCCAACTTGATCATTATGGACAAATTGGGCCAGCCATGTACATGTCGTATAACTCTGACTATGCAGATCTGAATGGGCTTAGAATTACCATTTAAGCAAAATTACCCCCTCTTTCCCCATTTTGATTCTTGAGATTAATATCCCTTTGCTCTGTTAACAGCGTTAAAGTACTTATGAGGTAGAGTCAGGAAAAGGAACATGTTATTTTTTTTTTAGTTTGCTTTAATATGTTAGTTGATTGTTAGTTGACTGCCATAATTTCTGAAATGGTCTTAAAGTAACTTAACTGTTACAAAGCAGTAATGTGAATATCTTCTTATATTTTTTAACTGAATTTAGCCTTATCACTCACACACACACTGGCACACACAAGGTTTAAAGGGATATAGGTCATATGCAGATAAATGGGACTAGTTTAGATGTGGCATCTTGATCTGCACGAACAAGGGATGAAGAGCCTGTTTTCATGCTGTAAGACTATGACACATTGTAGAAAGGGTGCAATTGCTCTGGAGAGGATCCAGGGGCGATTTATGAAGATGTTGGCAAGTCAGGATTTTTTTTTCAATTTTGAAGAAAGATTTGATAACTGGGATTGTATTCTCTGTAGCAACGGAGGTGAAGGAAAAGCTTAGTTGAGGTGAATAATATTTTGAGAATAGGACCTCTGCAAATTTACAGATGACACAAAGCTGGGTGGCAGTGTAAACTGTGAGGAGGATGCTTTGAGAATGCAGGGTGACTTGGACAGGTTGGTGGAGTGGGCAGATGCATGGCAGATGAAGTTTAATGCGGATAAATGTGAGGTTATCCACTTTGGTAGCAAAAAAAGGAAGGCAGATTACTATCTAAATGGCATCAACTTGGGAAAAGGGGAAGTACAACAGAATCTGGGGGTCCTTGTACATCTGTCTATGAAAGTAAGCATGCAGGTACAGCAGGCAATGAAGAAAGCAAATGGCATGTTGGCCTTTGTAACAAGAGGAATGAAATATAGGCGCAAAGAGGTCCTTCTGCAGTTGTACAGAGCCCTACTGAGACCACACCTGGAGTATTGTGTGTAGTTTTGGTCCCCTAATTTGAGGAAGGACATTCTTGCTATTGAGGGAGAGCAGCGTAGGTTTACAAGGTTAATTCCCAGGATGGCGGGATTGTCATATGCTGAGAGAATGGAGCAGCTGGGCTTGTGCACTCTGGAGTTTAGAAGGATAAGAGGGGATCTCATTGAAACATATAAGATTGTTAAGGGTTTGGACCCGCTAGAGGCAGGAAATCATGTTCCCGATGTTGGGGAGTCGAGAACCAGGGGCCACAGTTTAAGAATATGGAGTAAGCCATTTAAAACGGAGACGAGGAAGCACTTTTTCTCACAGAGAGTGGCGAGTCTGTGGAATTCTCTGCCTCAGAGGGCAGTGGAGGCGGGTTCTCTGGATGCTTTCAAGCGAGAGCTAGATAGGGCTCTTAAAAATAGCGGAGTCAGGGCATATGGGTAGAAGGCAGGAATGGGGTACTGATTGGGGATGATCAGTCATGATCACATTGAATAGCGGTGCTGGCTCGAAGGGCCGAATGGCCTATTCCTGCATCTATTGCCTATTGTCCTGTTTTGCTTAACATATAGTGGAGGAAGGAATTGCAGATGCTGGTTTAAACTGAAGATAGACACTAAAAACTAGAAAAATTCAGCAGGACAGGCAGCATCTCTGGAGAGAAAGAATGGGTGATGTTTTGGGTCGAGACCTTCAGACTGAAGAGGTTAAAAACCAGCCATAAAACACAATGACTGGAGATGCGTGTTATCCAACTAAGGGCAGAAATCAGAATCATGAAATCAGAATTATTGACGTGACACCATAATAAATATATTACAGAAAAAATAATTTAATGGGATGGCGCAGTGGTAGAGCTGTTGCCTTACATGGGTTTTCTCTGGATTTTCCAGTTTCTCCTATATCTGGAAGAAGTGCCAGTTTGTAGGTTAATTGGCTTCTGTAAATTGTCTCTGGCGTGATGGATGGAACTGGTGTATGATAGATTGCTGGTCGGAGTGGACTTGGTGGGCTGAAGGGCCTGTTTCCATATATATTTTTTACATATATATCTTAATTTCATTGAACCATATATGATTGAATATGTGGCATTATTTTCGTCTTGTTTCTATATTCAAAGGGTAAGGTTGATTGATTTATTTGTGCAAAACAGTGATGGAAGTCCGACTCTTGCCTTGTTTCTATGTGTTTTTCTTACTATATATATATCTATATATATATATCTATAACGGCATGAATATAATCTGATTTCCATACATGAATATAGTCATTCATGTGCTGCACCTGTTGATCAGAGCCTGGCTCTATTGTGGAATGTAATTAGGAATGTAATTTAGCCTAACCTTATTCATACCTAATCCAATTTAAAGCATAAATGTTGCATTCAAGTGTAAGTTAAAAGACTGCAGCGGTGCTGCAGTTCTGTCACTGGCCGTGTGCGCAACTTTGGCGCCTTTAAGGTGGGGGGGGCGGGGTTAAAATGCGGTTTTTCCCTTGCCACCGGAATTATATTTTCTCGGAGTGCGAGCTATTTCTGGAGATTCGTTCCGACTGCCGGTAAGTTCTTTTTTTTTTTTAATCGCCTGACTATTTCAGCGCTACAGTAAAATAAAAAATAGCTCCTAATGCCGTGAACACTGACAACGGGGACCGATTTTACATAGGTGACAGGTAAGTGAAAGCTGTTTATTTTTTCATATAAACCTGCTTGTTTAGGTGACTTTAATCAATATTTCATGTTGCAAAACGGTGATTTATTCCCCGTATGAACCGGCAGTGTTTTTCCTGCCGATATTGGGTTTAAATTCACCGCAACCGCAAAGTTCCAATACATTGCATTCCAGAAAAACCCACTCGCAAGCTGTTTAAAATGCCCATTAATTTATGGGGATTAAACACTAAATTCCTTCAATTTGGCCTATAAATTCATAACAATGAGATTTAAAAATCATGTTATATTGTGAATTATTGTGTGAATGTTATTTGGACACTTAGGCTTTAAAAAAAATGTTAATATTTTCTTAAGAAATGGATAGATGTTTAGATCTAGTAATTGAATTTTGTAATTAGTTACAATTGGGTAACTAACTAATTATATGCTTTAATTTCAGGTCATCCAAGTAAGATTGTTTCATATTAGTTTCAGAATGCTTCTGTCTATAATAACTGAAAATGTCTGTCAGTTCTCTTAATTTTTAAGAAAGCTATGCGCTTTTGACAGTCCTCGATGAAAACTTTTGTGTTAAGTCAATGGAAAAGCAATAGGGGACAAGATGCTAATTTCCGAGTATGAAAATGGCCATAACTTTTTTAATACTGAAGATATGAAAGTGAATTCGGTGTCAAATTATACTTCTTTGTATGTTTTTTCTGATGGGATAAATTGCAGACTTGATTTTTAAAATCTCCAAATTTTGTAATATTGCTGCACCAGATTGCACAATTTCAAGCTGAAAAATGCGAAAGCTCCCTACCGTAGGACGGGGATACCCCCCTCCCACACACCACCCCCCTCGGTCGCTACGCTCCCATGCAATTTCTCACTCTCAACTCTCACCCAATGTTGGCAACCCTGCGTTTCTTCAAAGGTAAGTTTAGCTGAGTTCCAGATCTGTACTGATCCTGTGGTGGGAGAAACATTTCACCAGGTCTACAATCTTTCAGCTAATTCCTATATCACCGTGCTACCCTGTATTCGACCGAATTGCTCAGGGAAAGTGGTCCTCCTGCTTTCGTCCCTCATCTCATTACTCTAGTCAAAGTCAAAGTCAAAAGAGTTTATTGTCATGTGTCCCTGACAGGACAATCAAATTCTTTCTTTGCATAGCACAACAGAACATAGTAGGCATTGACTACAGTTATATACTTAAATACACACATTAATTAATAAATTAATAAAGTGCAAATAACAGATGGAGGGGTATTAATGTTCAGAGTTTTGTCCGAGCCAGGTTTAATAGCCTGATGGCGGTGGGGAAGTAGCTATTCCTGAACCGGGTTGTTGCAGTTCTCAGGCTCCTGTACCTTCTACCCGAAGGTAGCAGGGAGATGAGTGTGTGGCCAGGATGGTGTGGGTCCTTGATGATGCTGCCAGCCTTTTTGAGGCAACGGCTGTGGTAGATCCCCTCGATGGAAGGAAGGTCAGAGCCGATGATGGACTGGGCAGTGTTTATTACTTTTTGTAGTCTTTTCCTCTCCAGGGCACTCAAGTTGCCGAACCAAGCCACAATGCAACCAGTCAGCAAGCTCTCTACTGTGCACCTGTAGAAGTTAGAGAGAGTCCTCCTTGACAGACCGACTCTCTGTAATCTTCTCAGGAAGTAGAGGCGCTGATGAGCTTTCTTAATAATTGCATCTGTGTTCTCGGACCAGGAAAGATCTTCACAGATGTGCACGCCCAGGAATTTGAAGCTCTTGACCCTTTCAACCATCGACCCGTTCATATAAACAGGACTGCGGGTCCCCATCCTACTCCTTCCAAAGTCCACAATCAGTTCCTTGGTTTTGCTGGTGTTGAGGGCCAGGTTATTGTGCTGGCACCATATGGACAGTCGCTCGATCTCTCTTCTGTACTCCGACTCATCCCCATCAGTGATACGTCCCACTACAGTTCAATTGATGCTCTCGTGAAATTTAGCCTTTCCAATAATTTATCAAAGTTGCAAATACAGTTAATAATTTTCAGACTTATTCCAAATAACCACCTAACAGCCCGTGACTTTGCCAATTTTAACCTTTCTTGGAATTGGAAATGTGTGGTAAATGTTTCAGTTGTGTTTACGTGTCGGAACAGCATTTGTTTTATTTGAGAAGTTGTGAGCAGCCAGCCAATTGCACCCATGACATGTGACATGTTCTGTTTGGGGGGGAGAGAGTTCACCATTTGGACTCATCGATATTTTAAAGTCGACGGGTGAGAGGAGAGGGTGTCCACGTGTTGGGAGAGCGGAAAGAGGAGAGGAGAGGAGAGGAGAGGAGAGGGACTCCACTGTCCAGGCCGGGGGAGTGGAGCCCCGCTGGGCCGGGGACCGAGGACAGCAGATTGACATCGGTGAGTATTTTGTCCGCCGCAACGCATGTGGACGGGTTCATTGAAGTCAATAGGAGTGAAGCCCTAGGCGGCCATCTTAACTACTGGCAGTCCCCCCTTGAAGTCAATGGGAGTTGAAGCCAGAGGCGGCCATCTTAACTACTGGCAGGCCGGGCCGGGCCGGGCCGGGCCGCTGTGGGGAGCGGGGCCCCGCTGTCTGGGCGGGCGGGGAGCGAGAACAGCAGCACTCTGCCGTCTTAGTAGATTGACATCCACCCATCCATCGGTGTCCGCCACTCCCCAGTGGACGGCTCTAATCTTGGGGAGAGACTTGGGTTAAATTCCCCCATTGAATTAGATTCGCTCTTGTCTGTCAGCAGCACTGAATGTATTGTTGTGAGTAAATGTGTCCCAGTGATAGTTTAAAGTTCCTGCGTTTTGTCATTGGAGCTGAGCAGTCTGCTGGGGTCAAAGCAAATGTCCCAGTTTGTTTTACACTTACTAAATGGGAACTATGTCATAATGAAACCGTCAGCTTGTCATTTCCGCTTTCAGATATTTTTGCTGATCTTCCTCAATTGCCAGAGTAAAGGCCTTTCTGGGCCATCTGTAAGGAGAGTTGCACTTTTTTTTCACCCTCTGGTCACAGATTAGACTGGTTCTGGTTCGAATTGATTACTGCGCAAACAGCTCATCAGTGGTTATCTGGCGCAGGTCGGAGTGAGTAGAGTAGTGATTAAATTTTGAAGTGGGCCTTTTTCACCAAGTTGAAGAGATCTAGTTGCACATCCCCTATTTAAATGACTTAATATCGGGAGCAGCACATGTGTTGGGTGGTAACATTCCATTCCCTTATCGTCCTTGGGTAAAGGGAATATTGCTAGCACTCAGCAGCTTGAGCAGCATTTGATTACAGTCCCAGTTTTGATAATGGATCATCCACCATTGCACTTCCACTGTTTTCTGCATTCACTATTTTAATCAATATTTTAATCAACAACTAAATCGTTTGATTTAGTTGTTTAAAGGTAGGGAGAGATCACCTGTCCACAGCTGGGATAGTTCAGGACCAGAAGTAGTACCATTTAATGCAGAATTGTATCTTTCAGCTATGATAATAGAAAATGATAATAGAAAATAGAAAATATCTGCAAGATAGCAAAGGATAATCCCTGTTTGTTGATGATGAATCAGTTGGAGAGCTGAGTGCTGAGAGGAACAGATGTTTGTTCAACAGTTCAGTAGTTCAATATGCAACTGTACAGTGAAATTCTTAAAGCACATATTACACATGTAGGGTACACAAAAGGCTGGAGAAACTCAGCGGGTGCAGCAGCATCTAAGGAGTGAAGGAGATAGGCGACGTTTCGGGTCGAGACCCTTCTTCAGACGTGTAGGCATTGCCATTTTCAAAGTCCAAATCAGATCCGCCCGCGAGCTCGATGTCCTGGTGCAGTTCCTGTGAACTGACCTCCCTCTCCTCACCCATCTTTGTGTCCCATGGGGTGCCTCCATCTACTTTGAAGGGTTGTAGGCATGAACCCAGTTCACCCACCTACTGGGCCATTCCTCGTGCCTGACGTCTCCGGCTCTCTCCTGGTAACTCCGTCCGACGAACCTTTGGGCGGGTTTGGGCAGCTTTCCTGTAAGATGAGACGGATGATTCTCCTGTGAAGTGGGACTGGTGGTGGTACTGCAGACATCACCTGACATCATGGATACCCTGCTGAGTCCAGGCCTGAGATATAATCCTTCTATACAGGAATGGGAACTCCAGGGATGTGGTGGAATGTGCCATGGGAGCAGTGGGGACTACAGTTTCCAGTGTAATTGGGATGCTTGTAGTTTATTTCCCGTTCCAGTTAGTGGGGAATTTGGCAGTGGGTAACATGGTGGTGTGGATGGCAGGGTTGTGGTAAGAATAGGGCGAGCAGAGTGTGACAGTAATTTCCCATCAGTGCGTAGTTTTCCTCATTCTCTGTGAGTTGGAGCCTCCAAACGGGTGAGGTGTGGATGTTGGGGATTGGCCGTGTTTGGTCTGGAATAACGATACGGTGATCAGGGTGTTTGAAAGCTTCAGGGATCTGGCACAGATGATGAATTGCTGCCTTGGATAGATCACACAAAGTTTTATGGATAACAGGGTAGACATGAAGAGCTAGGTGGTCTATTCCTGCTTTTTTTGTTTGTTAATTTGCAGGGGTATGCCATCTTGTTTTCAGATCTTGTTGTGAATCTGTGGTTGTTTCTGCCTCAGAGGGTGGTGGAGGCCGGTTCTCTGGATGCTTTCAAGAGAGACCTAGATGGGGCTCTTAGAGATAGCGAAGTCGGGGGATATGGGGAGAAGACAGGAACAGGGTACTGATTGTGGATGATCAGCCATGATCACATTGAATGGCGGTGCTGGCTCGAAGGGTCGAATGGCCTACATGTTGTCTATTGTTTGGAAGGGGTGTTTTCCACATCCCCGCTGCACTGTAATGTTGTTTGTTGGTTTGCAAGACAATGTCTTCCTTCACATTCAATTGTCACCTGATGGTTCTGTTAATCTTGTTTATTCCAGAGCTACAGAGTTTGTGTACGCCTGTCGACATCATGGCTGAAGGTGGTAACTGGCGAGCTGATTCAGTGGCCTGTACATCAAAGGAACAAAAAGGTTTGTGAGCCTTCTGTGACATATATATGATGCCCTGTCAGTGGGCGTCGAGCTGATGCAAGAAATGATATTCACACGGAAGTGGGAATAGGGAAGGGGCTGAGCACAGAGAGTTGACATCTACAGGGACATCACAGTCACAGGTGGGCGGATGCACGAATTGTCTGATAAATCAGCACTCTTTTTCAAGAAAGACGACAAATCACGCAGGTACACAAAAATGCTGGAGAAACTCAGCGGGTGCAGCAGCATCTATGGAGCGAAGGAAATAGGCAACGTTTCAGGCTGAAACCCATCTTCAGACTGATGGGGGGTGGAGGTAGGTGGGGAGAAGAAAGGAAAAAGGAGGAGGAGGAGCCCGAGGGCTGAGGCAGAGGTAGGAAGGGGAGGAGACAGCAAGGGCTAACAGAATTGTGAGAATTCAATGTTCATGCCACCAGGATGCAGACTCCCCAAGTGGCATATGAGGTGCTGTTCCTCCAATTTCCGGTGTTGCTCACTCTGGCCGTGTAGGAGGCCCAGGACAGAGAGGTCGGATACGGAATGGGAGGGGGATTTGAAGTGCTGAGCCACCGGGAGGTCAGGTTGGTTAATGCGGACCGAGCTTAGGTGTTCGGTGAAATGATCGCCAAGCCTACGCTTGGTCTCACCGATATAGATCAGCTGACATCTAGAGTAGCAGATGCAATAGATGAGGTTGGAGGAGGTGCAGGTGAACCTCTGTTGCACTTGGAATGACTGCTGAGGTCCTTGAATGGAGTTAAGGGGGGAGGTAAAGTGACAAGTGTAGCATCTCTTGCGGTTGCAAAGGAAAGTGCTCGGGGAAGGTGTGGTGTGGGAGGGAAGGGAATAATTGACAAGGGAGTTACGGAGGGAGCGGTCTTTGTGGAAGGCAGACGGGGGGGAGATGGGACGATGTGGCGAGTGGTGGGGTCACTTTGGAGGTGGCGAAACTGACGGAGTACTATGTGTTGTATGTGCTGGCTGGTGGGGTGAAAGGTGAGGACCAGGAGGACTCTGCCCTTGTTGCGGGGAGATGGGTAGAGAGTGCAGTGTTATGGGGTATGGAGGAGACCCTGGTGCGAGCCTCATCTATAGTAGGGGAGGGGAACCCTTGTTCACTGAAGAATGAGGACATTTGCGATGCCCTGGTGTGGAGCACCTCATCCTGGGAGCAGACGGAGGAATTGGGAATAGGGGATGGAGTCCTTGCAGGAAGCAGGGTGGGAGGAAGAGTGGTCAAGATAGCCATGGGAGTCAGTGGCTTTTTGTAGTATATGTTGGTCAGAAGTCTATCACCTGCGATGGAGATAGTGAGGTCAAGGAGTGGTAGGGAAGTGTCGGAAATAGTCCAGGTGTATTTGAGTGCCGGATGGAAATTAGTGGTGAAGCGGATGAAGTCTATGTCAGTTGAGTGTGGGTGCAGGAGGTGGTACCAAAGCAATCGTCGATGTAGCGGAGGCAGAGGTCGAGGATGGGGCCCTGGTACGCCTCGAACCAGGATTGTTCAACGTAACCGACAAAGAGGCAGGCGTAGCTGGGGCCCATGCGCGTGCCCATAGCTACGCCTTGTATTTGGAGTTAATGGGAGGACTCAAACGAGAAGTTATTGAGGGTAAGGACCTACTCCGCTAGGTGGAGAAGAGTATCAGTGGACGGGTATAGGTTGTTCCTCCAGTCGAGGAAGAACAGGAGGACTTTGAGACCATCCTGGTGGGGGATGGAGGTGTAGAGTGACTGGGACATCCATGGTGAAGATGAGAGGATGGGGGCCTAGAGAATGGAATGCGTGGAGACAGTGCTTGAAATTAGCGGTTGCCCGGGTGCCAATGGCAACTTACAGTCCCGCCAGGCAACCTATAAGCCATGCCATTTTGCCCGGCTTGGCAAGCAACCGGGACACTTACCCGCCATCCGTGTCCGGGTCTCGGCTGTGGGCTCGGCGCAAGCTCTCGGGTCTCGGGTCTCCGCTCGGCACGGCAGGCCACCGAGCACATCATCGGCCGTGGTTGTGCGCATGTGCGGCCCTGCACATGCACACTGCCATGGCAACTGGTCGTCGTTCTCCCTCCCTTTGCATTGTGGGAGTTCTAGCTGCCACTTTCTCTCTCCCTTTGCATTGTGGGAGTTCTAGCCGCCATTGCTGTCCAGTCGCTGACTCACCGTGACCGCTGAAAAACAACGCAGAATCACTCACTGGAGCTGGAGTAACTCCCTGGAGTAACTCTTGCTTCTTGGTTTCCTGGTCCTCCAAAAATATTCGAAATGGAATTTAAACTATTGCATTTTATCTGTTTATTTATTGTGTGTATATATATGGTCTATAGTATATAGACACACTGAACTTTTATCTCCTGTTCTGTATTATGTTTACATATTCTGTTGTGTTGCAGCAAGCAAGAATTTCATTGGCCTATCTGGGACACATGACAATAAAACTCTCTTGACTCTTGGCTTGGACTTAAGCAAAAAAGTGTTTTGGGAAAAATAAAGCTACCTTAAATTTGGTTGCGTCTGGCTGGTACCTATGGTAGGGTGAAGACTATTCCATGCTTTAATTGTGCGGGGGAACTCTATGGAGCAACCAGCATCTCTGGATAGAAAACATTGGGTGACGTTTCGGTTAGAAACCCTTCTTTACATTTCCTCTGGTTTTAGTGTTTTTAGTTTAATTTAAAGACACAGCGTGGAAACAGGCCCTTCGGCCCACTGAGCCCACGCCGACCACCGATCACCCGTACTCTAGTTCTATCCCACACATCAGCGACGTAAGTCAAGAGTGTTTTATTCTCTCACTTCCCAGTTAGAACAATGAAATCCTTACTTGCAGCAACAACAGAATATGTAAACATAGTACTCCGTAAACAATGTTATAAACAAGAAAACAAAACTCCATACAGACATCACCCATATTCAGGATCAATTCTGGGTCTCTGGCAATTTTAGGCAGCAAATTTATGGCCAATGTACTGCCCCAACTGAATTTAGAACCTTTTATCCAAAACTGCCGTCGCGACATCAACTTGAACTGAATTAAAACATACAGTAGCTGTAAAGGGGGACATAGCGTCACTTAGAGATTTAAGACTGAAAATGGATAGTTTATTTTTTGTTAGTAACCAAAGTTAGCAACGTATAATTTTTTGAGTGTTGGAAAATAAAATATAGTCGCACAGCTGGTGGACCTGCTGCCTCACACGCCAGAGATCTGTGTTTGATCCTGTTCTCGGGCACTGTCTGTGTTGAATTTGCACATTCTCCCTGCAAGCATGTGGGTTTCCTCCCACATCCCAAAGACACATTGGCTTTGTAGGTTAACTTGTCTCTGTAAAATTGCCCCTAATGTGCAGGGAGTGGGTGAGGAAAGTGGGATAACAGAAGTTGTGTGAATGGGTAGACAAAAATGCTGGAGAAACTCAGCAGGTGAGGCAGCATCTATGGAGCAAAGGAAATAGGCGACGTTTCGGGTCGAGACCCTTCTTCAGACCGATGTCGGGAGGGGTGGGGGGCGGGAAAAAGAAAGGAAGAGGCGGAGACGGTAAGCTGTGGGAGAGCTGGGAATGGGAGGAGAAGGAGGGAGAAAGCAAGGACTATCTGAAATTGGAGAAGCCGATGTTCATACCGCTGGGGTGTAAACTACCCAAGCGAAATATGAGGTGCTGCTCCTCCAATTTGCGGTGGACCTCACTCTGGCCATGGAGGAAGCCCAGGACAGAAAGGACGGATTCGGAATGGGAGGGGGAGTTGAAGTGCTGAGCCATTGGGAGATCAGGTTGGTTATTGCGAACTGAGTGGAGGTGTTGTGCGAAGCAATCGCCAAGCCTGCGCTTGGTCTCACCGAGGTTGATCATACACTGAATAACCACATTTTTGTTTGGAAGTGGAAAGAGATAATAGAAATTGCATTCATTGCAACATGTAAAAAGAGATGAGATACTGTATTGTAATTTTGCTGCTTGTCATTGTGGTATATATCATGTCTTGATTGGTGAATATGTTTAGTTTATGACTTTATTTGAAGCAGAAATAATATGTGAATGCTTCATTGACCATAATTCCGACTGGTAACTATGCACTTCGTCCGAGCACATTATCGCACGCGTCATGCAAGCCATCTTAAATGACCACCTAAACTGTCCTTTGGCAACCTAAAAGGCTTCTGACGTTGCCCGACTGGCAACATGGAAAAAAAGTTAAGCGAGAGCTCTGGGAGACGACGCAAAGTGTCTGCGGTGTCTTGAAGAAGGGTCTCGACCCGAAACGTCGCCTATCTCCTTCGCTCCTTAGATGCTGCTGCACCCGCTGAGTTTCTCCAGCCTTTTGTGTACCCTACGGTGTCTTGAACATAGGTAGGGATGGATTGAACCAAGGGGGATAGGATGGAGTCAATGTATGTGGAAATGAGTTCGGTAGGGCACGAACAGGCAGAGACAATGGGTCTACCGGGACAGACAGGTTGGGGAACGATGAGGTTGGAAGCTCTGGGGGGACAGGGAGCCGGAGTTGATGAAGTCGGTGATGGTGCTAGAGATAGTGGCCTGGTGCTCATCAGTGGGGTCATGGTCCAGGGGTAAGTAAGAGAAGGTGTCCCGAGAGTTGGTGCGTGGCCTCAGCTTTGCAGAGGTCAACGCGCCAGACTACCAACCACGGCACCTCCCTTGTCGGCGGGTTTGATAACCCAGTCTGGGTTGTTGCGGAGTGAGTCGATGGCAGTACGTTCAGGGGGGGAGAGATTGGACTGAGACAAGGGAGTGGAGAAGTTGATGCGGTTGATGTCGCGACGGCAGTTTTGGATAAAAGGTTCTAAAGCCGGAGGGCCATGAGGGGGGGGGTCCACGAGGAGGGGGTTGGTTGGAGACGGGAAAAGGGATCATCAATTCCTCCAAATACAAGGCGTAGGTATGGGCATGCGCATGGGCCCCAGCTACGCCTGCCGCTTTGTCGGTTACGTCGAACAATCCTTGTTTGAGGCGTACCAGGGCCCCATCCCCGACCTCTACCTCCGCTACATTGACGATTGCTTTAGTGCCACCTCCTGCACCCACACACAACTGACTGACTTCATTCGCTTCACCACTAACTTCCATCCGGCATTCAAATGCACCTGGACCATTTCCGACACTTCCCTACCATTCCTTGACCTCACTATCTCCATCGCAGGTGATAAACTTCTGACCGACATCCACTATAAACCCACTGACTCCCATGGCTATCTTGACTACTCTTCCTCCCACCCTGCTTCCTGTAAGGACTGCATCCCCTATTCCGAAATTCCTGTGCCTATACTGCATCTGCTTCCAGGATGAGGTGTTCCACACCAGGGCATCGCAAATGTCCTCATTCTTCAGGGACTGGGGTTTCCCTTCTCGCACTATAGATGAGGCTCGCACCAGGGTCTCCTCCTTCGGCCCGAAACGTTGCCTATTTCATTCGCTCCATGGATGCTGCTGCACTCGCTGAGTTTCTCCAGCATTTTTGTGCACCTTCGATTTTCCAGCATCTGCAGTTCCTTCTTAAACACTTAAATCACGCAAGTCTCTGCTGATAATTGAAATATTAATTTCCGAGAAATTTCCTGATGAATCTCCTCTGCATCGTCTCCAGTGCAAAGGCATCCTTCCCACAATATGGAGATCAGAATTGCACACCCTCCTCCAATTAAGGCTTAATCTACTCCCAGTATCAAGGCCTCCCTTTACTTGCATTCTATGCTGCAGCTAATGACAAGAATGCTAAATGTTGTCTTTGTGTGTGCTGCTGACTTTAGGGATCTATGGATTTGTATGTAGACGAAAATGCTGGAGAAACTCAGCGGATGAGGCAGCATCGATGGAGCGAAGGAAATGGGCGAGGTTTCGGGCCGAGACCCTTCTTCAGACTGATGTGAGGGTGGGGGGGAGTGGGAAGAAGAAAGGAAGAGGCGGAGACGGTGGGCTGAGGGAGAGCAGGGAAGGGGAGGAGAAAGCAGGGACTACCTTAAATTGGAGAAGTCAATATTCATACCGCTAGGGTTTAAACTGCCCAAGTGAAATATGAGGTGCTGCTCCTCCAATTACGGTGGGACTCACTCTGGCCATGGAGGAGGCCCAGGACAGAAAAGTCGGATTGCGAATGGGAGGGGGAGTTGAAGCGCTGAGCCACCGGGAGATCAGGTTGGCTGTTGCGAAGCGAGCGGAGGTGTTGGGCGAAGCGATCGCCAAACCTGCGCTTGGATTTGTATGGGTGTTTCTCAGTGGTCTCTAGGCCCTTGTCACTTATGGTGAATATCCTGGTTTTATTTATCCCTCCAACATGTGTCAATGTGCCTTTATCAGGATTAAACTTGAAATGTCACTTCTCCGTCTAACATGTTGACTAATCATCCACAAATACTTGTTCAAATCGAGTTGCGGCGGTAGAAATGCTTGGTTCAAGTGATCAGTATTTTGGCAGATAACTGAACGGAAACCTCTGGAGACTTTACGCCCCACCCAAGGTTTCCTTGCGGTTCCCGGAGGTTTTTGTCAGTCTCCCTAATGGTCAAAAGTGGTTTCCGCTTTTTCTATGTTTCGGCGATTATTTCAAAAAATTCAAAACCGGGCGCGACTAAAAATAGGTTGCCGTTTTAAAAATCGGTAATTTTTTTAGTTGAAACTAGTTGAAGGTGGTTGCCGGAGGTTGCAGGTAGTGGAAGGTAAGACCTTTTTTCACCCAGTTTTATTCCACCTGGGAGGTCTTACCTTCCAACTAGCATTGCAACCGGCTTCGACTAAAAAAGTACCGATTTTTAAAACGGCAACCTATTTTTAGTCTCGGCTGGTTTTGAATTTTTTGAAATGAACGCTGGAACATAGAACATAGAAAACACTTTCGACCATTAGGGAGAATGACAAAAACTTCCGGGAACCGCACGGAAACCTTGGGTGGGGCGCAAAGTCTCCAGAGGTTTCCGCTCAGGTTTCCTAAGTGGGACGGGGCATTAAGGTCACAAATGACGGATACCCATCTGGAAGATCAGCTGAAACTGTGTTCCTCCATTTTGCAACCAAATATTCAAATGCTTTCCCACAAAAAGCAGTCACAACAAAGTCATTAAAAGGTTAATTAACTTTAGAATGAACAATTTATTTTCATTTTCTTGAAGTTAGTACATAGTAGTTAGATTTTTACAAAATAATGTGCATTTTGAAGTATATCTAATTGAAGTTTCTTGGATGCGGCCTTATTAGATTACAGCTAACTTAATGATTCCCCACCCCTGCCCCAGAATGTCAGCTCAGATTGCTGCCAGCTATTCCAAACCTGTGGTTTTATCAATTAGAAATTTCTCTGCAACCTGCAATTAATGTTTTTTTTTCAGGTGGGAAATTAACTCAAGTGGGCAATTTCCTCAAAAGTTTTTGGCCAGGCACCTCATCAAAGAAAGATGGTCTGAACACAGGAACAATGGCAGAAAAGCAAAGTGGGATTAAGAGCAGAGACTCAATGGAATGTGAAACCGCTGAAGAGGAAGGGGAACAATGTCAGTCTAGAGGGAAAGGAATAGGAGACGTGGTTCATGGCCCTGGAACTGACCCAAGTGGCGAAATCCATCATGACCGAAATTCATCAAAGAAGGAATCATCGAGTCTCATCCAAGGAGCAGGTGAGTGAAATGGGAGGGGAGTGGATGCTGCAGAATGGTGAAGACTGTAGGGTCAGGAAAAAAAAGGCAACGGGCTTAGAGCGAGGGGAAACGGGAGAGAGGAATAGCGGTGGAGGAGTATTATTCTGACTATGTTCGTGACCAATAGTATTCTGCAAGGATCAGTTCTGGAACCGCTGCAATTTCTAAACATGTCCATGATTTGGACAAAAACGTAGGTTGTCGAGTTAGTAAGTTGAAAAACGATAAAACTATTTCCAGAATTGTGGATCATGAGGAAAGCTGTCAAATGATCCACTAGAGAGGCCCACAGGAGCCGTTGGAAGAGGAGGAGGGGGAGGAGCGACACCCGACCGGTAAGCTATAAAATCAAGCGCGGGGCTTGTTTTTTCAGAGGCCCACAGGAGCCGTTGGAAGAGGAGGAGGGGGAGGAGCGACACCCGACCGGTAAGCTATAAAATCAAGCGCGGGGCTTTTTTTTTTTTCAGAGGCCCACAGGAGCCGTTGGAAGAGGAGGAGGGGGAGGAGCGACACCCGACCGGTAAGCTATAAAATCAAGCGCAGGGCTTGTTTTTTTCAGAGGCCCACAGGAGCCGTTGGAAGAGGAGGAGGGGGAGGAGCGACACCCGACCGGTAAGCTATAAAATCAAGCGCGGGGCTTGTTTTTTCAGAGGCCCACAGGAGCCGTTGGAAGAGGAGGAGGGGGAGGAGCGACACCCGACCGGTAAGCTATAAAATCAAGCGCAGGGCTTGTTTTTTCAGAGGCCCACAGGAGCCGTTGGAAGAGGAGGAGGGGGAGGAGCGACACCCGACCGGTAAGCTATAAAATCAAGCGCGGGGCTTGTTTTTTCAGAGGCCCACAGGAGCCGTTGGAAGAGGAGGAGGGGGAGGAGCGACACCCGACCGGTAAGCTATAAAATCAAGCGCGGGGCTTGTTTTTTTCAGAGGCCCACAGGAGCCGTTGGAAGAGGAGGAGGGGGAGGAGCGACACCCGACCGGTAAGCTATAAAATCAAGCGCGGGGCTTGTTTTTTCAGAGGCCCACAGGAGCCGTTGGAAGAGGAGGAGGGGGAGGAGCGACACCCGACCGGTAAGCTATAAAATCAAGCGCGGGGCTTGTTTTTTCAGAGGCCCACAGGAACCGTTGGAAGAGGAGGAGGGGGTGGAGCGACACCCGACCGGTAAGCTATAAAATCAAGCGCGGGGCTTGTTTTTACCAAAATCCATAACATTCCATTTGGAGGTGGGTTTTTTTGAGGAAGCCGCTGATTGGTGGGAAGTGGACTAGGGTAAGCAGCTGATTGGTGGGAAGTGGACTAGGGAAAGCAGCTGATTGGCAGTCAGATCCCAGCAGTTTGTAGTGATTTTATATTGTGTTGCTATTGTACCCTGTGTAAGGGGCAGTATGAAGGCCAGGGCAGTGTACTGTTCTGGATGTCAGATGTGGGAGGTCAGGGAATCTGATAGCCCTCCAGACGTACACATCTGCGCCAGGTGTGTCGAGATGGGGCTCCTAAAGGATCGTGTTAGGAACCTGGAGCAGCAGCTCGACGACCTCCGTCTGGTCAGGGAGAGTGAGGAGGTCATAGAGAGGAGCTACAGGGAGGTAGTCACTCCCAAACCACAAGAGGCAGACAAGTGGGTCACGGTTAGGAAGGGCAAGGGGCAGAGGCAGGGGCTAGAGAGTACCCCTGTGACCGTACAACTGGAAAATAGGTACTCGGGTTTGAGAACGATTGGAGGGGACAGCCTAGCTGGGGGCAGCAACAGCGGCCGGGCGTCCGGCACAGAGACCGGCCCTGATGCTCAGAAGGGTAGCAAAAAGAGGAGGGCAATTGTAATAGGGGACTCTATAGTTAGGGGGTCGGATAGGCGATTCTGTGGACGCAGTCGGGAGACCCGGATGGTAGTTTGCCTTCCTGGTGCCAGGGTCTCGCATGTGTCAGAACGTGTCCAAAAGATTCTGATAAGGGAGGGAGAGGAGCCTGATGTTGTGGTACACATAGGTACCAATGACATAGGCAGAAAAAGTGACGAGGTCCTGAAGGGAGAATTTAGGGAGTTGGGGGGAAAGTTAAAGAGAAGGACCAAAAGGGTAACGATTTCAGGATTACTGCCTGTGCCGCGTGACAGTGAGAGTAGGAATGAAATGAGGTGGAGGCTAAATGCGTGGCTGAGGGACTGGTGCAGTGGGCAGCGATTCAAGTTTCTTGATCACTGGGACCTCTTTTGGGGAAGGCATGATCTGTACGCAGAGGACGGGTTGCACTTGAACCCGAGGGGGACCAATATCCTGGCAGGGAGATTTGCAAAGGCTACTGGGGAGACTTTAAACTAGAAAGGCTGGGGGAGGGACTCGGGTAGAGGGGGCTAGGGGACAGGGTGTGGGGCAAGAGGCAGAGAAGGGAAGCACTCGGACCCAAAATGTAGGCGAAAAAGATGAAAAAGATAATAGACAGAGAATAAAGGATGGTGGGTTTATAAAATGTGCATATTTTAATGCTAGGAGCATTGTAAGTAAGGTGGATGAACTTAGAGCCTGGATTGACACCTGGAAATATGATGTTGTGGCAATCAGTGAAACATGGTTGCAGGAGGGCTGTGATTGGAAACTAAATATTCCAGGATTTCGTTGCTTCCGGGGTGACAGAATTGGAGGGACCAGAGGTGGAGGTGTGGCATTGCTTGTCAGAGAGGATATTACAGCAGTGCTTTGGCAGGATAGATTAGAGGGCTCGTCTAGGGAGGCTATTTGGGTGGAACTGAGAAGTGGGAACGGTGTAGCAACACTTTTAGGGGTGTACTATAGACTGCCAAATGGGGAGCGAGAATTGGAAGAGCAAATATGTAAGGAGATAGCAGATATTAGTAGTAAGCACAAGGTAGTGATTGTGGGAGATTTCAATATCCCAAAAATAGACTGGGAAACACTTTCTGTAAATGGGCTAGATGGTTTGGAGTTTGTAAAATGTGTGCAGGATAGTTTTTTGCAGCAGTACATAGAGGTACCGACCAGAGAAGGGGCAGTGCTGGACCTCCTGTTAGGAAATGAGGCAGGACAGGTGACGGAGGTATGCGTTGGTGAGCACTTCGGGACCAATGATCACAATACCATTAGTTTCAATATAATTATGGAGCGAGTCAGAACAGGACCTAGAGTGGAGATTTTTGATTGGAGAAAGGCTAACTTTGAGGGAATGCGTGAGGATTTTAAAGGAGTGAATTGGGACACTTTGTTTCATTGGAAGGATGTAGAAGAGAAATGGAGGACATTTAAAGGGGAAATTGTAAGAGTACAGAATCTTTATGTCCCTGTTAGGTTGAAAGGAAATAGTAAAAATTGGAAAGAGCCATGGTTTTCAAGGGAAATTAGACACTTGTTTCGAAAAAAGAGAGATATCTACAATAATTATAGGAGGCATGGAGTAAATGAGGTGCTAGAGGAGTATAAAGAATGTAAAAAGAATCTTAAGAAAGAAATTAGGAAGGCTAAAAGATGTTATGAGGTTGCTTTGGCAAGAAGGGTGAAAGTAAATCCAAAGGGTTTCTACAGCTATATTAATAGCAAAAGGATAACGAGGGATAAAATTGGACCATTAGAGAACCAGAATGGACAGCTATCTGCAGAGGCAAAAGAGATGGGGGAGATATTGAACAATTTATTTTCTTCGGTATTCACCAAGGAGAAGGATATTGAACTCTGTGAGGTAAGGGAAAAAAGTAGAGTAGCTATGGAAACTATGAGATTCAAAGAGGAGGAAGTACTGACACTTTTGAAAAATATAAAGGTGGATAAGTCTCCAGGTCCTGACAGGATATTCCCTAGGACATTGAGGGAAATTAGTGTAGAAATAGCAGGAGCTATGACAGAAATGTTTCAAATGTCATTAGAAACGGGAATAGTGCCGGAGGATTGGCGTACTGCGCATGTTGTTCCATTGTTTAAAAAGGGTTCAAAGAATAAACCTAGCAATTATAGACCTATTAGTTTGACGTCAGTGGTGGGCAAATTAATGGAAAGGTTACTTAGAGATAATATATATAAGCATCTGGATAAACAGGGTCTGATCAGGAACAATCAACATGGATTTGTGCCTGGAAGGTCATGTTTGACAAACCTTCTTGAATTTTTTGAAGCAGTAACTAGGGAAATTGATGGGGGTAAAGCAGTGGATGTTGTCTATATGGATTTCAGTAAGGCCTTTGACAAGGTTCCCCATGGAAGGTTGGTTCAGAAGGTTCAATCTTTGGGTGTTAATGGCGGAGTAGCAAGATGGATTCAACAGTGGCTGAATGGGAGATGTCAGAGAGTAATGGTGGATGGCTGTTTGTCAGGTTGGAAGCCGGTGACCAGTGGGGTGCCTCAGGGATCTGTGTTGGGTCCACTGTTGTTTGTCATGTACATCAATGATCTGGATGATGGGGTGGAAAATTGGATAAGTAAGTATGCAGATGATACTAAGATAGGTGGTATTGTGGATAAAGAAGTAGATTCTCAAAGTCTACAGAGAGATTTGGGCCATTTGGAAAAGTGGGCTGAAAGATGGCAGATGGAGTTTAATGCTGATAAGTGTGAAGTGCTACATCTTGGCCGCACAAATCAAAATAGGACGTACATGGTAAATGGTAGGGAATTGAGGAATGCTGTGGAACAGAGGGATCTAGGAATAACTGTGCATAGTTCCCTGAAGGTGGAATCGCATGTAGATAGGGTGGTAAAGAAAGCCTTTGGTGTGCTGGCCTTTATAAATCAGAGCATTGAATATAGGAGTAGGGAACTAATGTTAAAATTGTACAAGGCATTGGTAAGACCAATTCTGGAGTATGGTGTACAATTTTGGTCGCCTAGTTATAGGAAGGATGTCAAGCAAAATAGAGAGAGTACAGAGGAGATTTACTAGAATGTTGCCAGGGTTCCAGCAACTATGTTACAGAGAAAGGTTGAACAAGTTAGGTCTTTATTCTTTGGAGCGCAGAAGGTTAAGGGGGGACTTGATTGAGGTCTTTAAAATGATGAAAGGGATAGACAGAGTTGACGTGGATAAGCTTTTCCCATTGAGGGTAGGGAAGATTCAAACAAGAGGGCATGACATGAGAATTAAGGGACAGAAGTTTAGGGGTAACGTGAGGGGGAACTTCTTTACTCAGAGGGTGGTGGCTGTGTGGAATGAGCTTCCAGCAGAGGTGGTGGAGGCAGGATCGATTTTAACATTTAAAAGTAAAGTGGATAGGTATATGGACGTGAAGGGAATGGAGGGGTATGGTCTGAGTGCAGGTAGATGGGACTAGGGGAAAACAAATGGTCGGCACGGACTGGAAGGGCCGAGAGGGCCTGTCTCCGTGCTGTAATTGTTATATGGTTATATGGTTCGAATACACATCATTTGGAAATATGGTCTGAGTTAAGGCAGACAAAGATTGGATTGTTTTATCTGAGTAATAAAGGCTGAGTAGAGGCCTAATAGAAGTATAAGGAGCATTGATATTGTCAGTCCAAATCATAATGTCATAAACTCGTACAACAAGGAAACAGGCTCCTTGGCCCAAGATGCCCCATCTGCACTGGTCCTACCTGCCTGCATTTGGTCCATACTCTTCTAAACCTTCCTGATCTGTGAACCTGCAGGCAATAGTTGAAAGGACAGAGGGAGTGATCGTAGAGGCGATGAATCATCCTCATTTAAAATTCAGATGTACAATAATGCAGTGATTGAGGAAAGGCTTTCTGAGAAGGTGAAGAGTATAAGATGGTGCATAAAACGTGGCGACTCTTGTGTTTGGTCTCTGTGTAGTCTGCACTGTTGGGGTTATTATGGTCCAAGTTGTGCCTCAGTGTCATAGAGGCACACGGCATGGAACAAGGCTCTTCAGCCCACCTTGGACATATCAAACAATTTGGCCATCTACTATAGTCCCACATGCCTGCGTAAGCCCCATGTCCCTCAAAACCTATCCAATCCATGTACCGATTTCACCATCAAATCCCCAACCCCACCTGAAACCTATATCATTGTTTCTTGATTCTCCTCCTCTGGGTAAAAGATTGTGCATTAATCTATTAGCTATATAATTAAAACTCTTATCTTGACAACTTCCTGTTTGCACTGCATGTTGATTTTAGAAAAAACGTTACCACCTGCGGCTGTGATTTTTGGCCATCTTACTTAGAGTCTCCCTCCGCTGCGCAGGACAAGAGGATTTTTCCCATCGATGAAAAATAAAAGACTTATTAATGTTTTAAAAATGTTGAGATTCTCTCTCCTGTCAATCAGGCCATGAAGGCCATGCCCCTTCTGGTGGGACAGGGATTATAAAACCCGGAAGTGTGGAGGTGCCTCAGTTCTCTGCATGATGGGGAGCGACAGGTCATGACTTTCAGTCTGAGCTGTGAATAACACTGAACACATGTCTACTAAACTGTGAGTGGTTTTACTGACCTGTGAGGGCCTTTAATGTGGTTTGAAAATGCAAAAGTTTGTTTTGGTTTGGAAATGCAAAAGTGTGCTTTGGTTTGAAAAGTGCAAGTGAAATCAATTTGCTAGCAGCGGTACAATGAAAAAGAACACACAAAAACACAATAAAAATGTAACAAACATCCACCACAGCATTCATCACTGGTGGAAGGCACAAAATTTGGCCAGTCCTCCTCCATTTTCCTACGTGGTCGGGACCTCAACCCTTCGCAGCTGTCGCTGCGGGCGTCCAAATGAGTAGACAAGGCAAATGTCCAGGTAAGTCCAGAATATGTGCCTCCCCACCGGAGACTGCGGCTTCAGGTTGGTATAGGCCGGCGGTTGAAGATTTAAAGTTCCCGCTGCGTCACAGCCTGAAGCACCGCAGACCGCAGGGCCGGCGGGCGATGCTCCCCTCCAGGGGTCCCCGTCGAGGGACCCTGCTCCTGATGGTAAGTCCCTGCCGCGCTCGCGGTAGAAGTAGGCCACGGGCCAGCAGTGAGAGCTTCTTCTCCCGGGTCCCCAACGAGGGATCCCAGGCTGCGGACGCCGCTGAAGCCCCAGGCGCGTCTCTGGGAAAGGCCGCACCGATCCTCGATGTTAGGCCACGGGGGAGGCGACATGGAAAAAGTCACCTCTCTTTGGAGGAGGAGACCAAAGCGGTTTCCCCCTTACCCCCCCACACCACCACCCACACAAAACACACAGAGAAACATTAAAAACATACTTTTAAACACACTAAAAAAAAAAAGTAGAAAAAACTGACACGCTGCTGGCAGGGCTGCCGGCTTGCAGCGCCCCACCGACCCATAATGCTAAAGTGTGCTTTGGTTTAAAAATGCTAAAGTTGCCTCGCCTAATTGAAAAGTTGGTTTGAGAATGCTAAAGTTGCCTCGCCATCTATATAATTAAAAGTCTAATCTTGACCACTTCCTGTTTGCGCTGTATATTGATTTTAGGAAAAATGTTACCATGTATGGCTGTGATCTTTGGCCATCTTACTCAGTCCCCCTCCGCTCATCAGGTGCATAGGATTTTTCACATCGATTAAAAATAAATAAATATGGTGGCCTTGCACCCTGCTTGAAGTGGTATGAAACTGCACTTGAATTTGGTGGCCTTGCGCCCTGTTTGAAGTGGTATGAAACTGCATTTGAATTTGGTTGCCTTGCATCCTGCTTGAAATGGTAGGAAACTGCACTCGAATTTGGTGGCCTTGCACCTTGCTTGAAATGGCACTTCAAGGATTACCGTGAGTCAACTGCCAGCCCACCAGCCTTGAGTGAGTGAGCTGCCAGCACACCAGGCTTGAGTGACTGAGCTGCCAGCCCAAGAATCCATTCGACCCACAATGTCCATACTAGCCCTCTGGAAACCACTCCCTTCAGCCCACAACACACATACTAGAGCTCCAGAACCCCCACCCCCTCCCCCCACTGGCCACCAATATTGGAATTGGTGCGGAGGTGGAATATTGCGTTGGGGGACTAGCGCTCCCGTGTGAAGCTGGGACCCAACGGGTCCCACTTAGTCTAGTATATAATAGATAGTGTATCCATTCCTCTCCTGATCCTCGTGTATAGGAGAATGATCACTGAACTTGGGTACACATGACAAAGTATTATTGAAGCCAGGGAGCATGAGGCTACAGAGAGTGGAGCGATGGTGATGGGTGGGACAGACCTGTTTGAAGGAGATCAATTGCAAGGCGTTTCCATTATCCATGAGTAAGCTGGGTGGTTCATGCATGTAGAAGATAATCCCAGGAAGATTAGCTGGCATCAACTACAGTGTTGCCTCAGGTGATAAGTTCATCTGCACCTGTTCATCAGTGCATTCGTGTACTGTGTTTTTGCTGTGATTTGTTCTCTGTCTGAACACCGGCTTTGGAGATGATCACACATTCCCCCAGTGTCCACTCTTCCCGGGTCACACGCTGTCCCATCCCCCTGGGGCCCATACTCCCTGGGTCACACTGTCACATCCACCCCGGGTCAGACACTATCCAACCCTCCCCTGCTCACACGCTGCCTCAGCCTCCACGATCCTTTAGACTGATTGTAGAGTGCAGGCGTAAGCTGGCACAGAGGAGCAGCATCACAAAGCCTGGCATGTGAGATGGATATTATTGAGGAGGTTATTTTTTATAGGTAGGTGGTTGAACATAGGCTAGAGATGAAAAATCCAGGTGTTCGGCAGAAGGATTGAGTGTTGGAGATTGTGAAAATAAAGAAAGGAATATAGGAGGCAGTGTGGAAGTTTAAAAAAAAAGATTTAAACTTACAAAATGGATTCAGCTGAAACTGAGACCAGCTTTAACCTTCTATTAAATTGCAAAGCCAGCATAACACACTAGCCTAAACAAAGCTAACAAACTGTTGATGTTCCCTTTCCAATAACATAAGCAAGATAACAAGCACAGCTTCATGAAGGTATCAGACTCTTGTCACTAACCTTTGTTCTATAAGATTGTAATGTGTGTCATAAGTAGACAAAAACAAAATGCTTGTTGTGCAGAAATATAGCCTTCTCATATAACCATATATGGTTAACCCTTCCTCTGTCAGAAGAAGCTGTCAATCGTATGAAGCTGTCAATCGTACGAAGCTGTCAATCGTACGAAGCTGTCAATCGTACAAAGCTGTCAATCGTACGAAGCTGTCAATCTTAAGAAGCAAGAGGCTGTACTATGATCTGTAGATAAGGTATTGCTGAATCGTTGGTTATTGGAGAATATGTATGTAATTAGATCACTGCCCCTTTGTGTGGGGATGAGAATTCTGTATAGTCTGTAATCTGCATACTGTAAAGTGTTTTACCACACCCGCCTGGCGGAAATAAAGATTATACTGCATGATCACTGATTTTATTTGCATTCTTGTCTGTTTAAGAACATTGAACCATAACAGCAGGAAATGGGGAGGGGAGAAATTGGTGCAAAACAGCGGAGAGAGTGGCGGGGGGTGGGGGGGGAAATAATGCAGATGTGGGGTTTGGATTGTTACATAAATTGGAGAATTCACTGTTCATCCCATTGGATTGGAGGCTAGCCAAGCGGAATTTGAGGTGCTGTTCCTCCAGTGAGCATGTGTCCAAGGATGGAGAGGTTGCTGTGGGAATGGGAAGAGAGTTACGATGGTTGGCCAATGGCGAGGCAAAGCATGGACTCAAGCGACTGTTTTGCCGAACACTTACACTTTTTCCGGTTGCTAACCATTTTTATTCCTCGTGCAGATTTCTCCCTTCTCCCCTCCCTTTCCACATACATTAATTCATCTTGCTTCACAATTTGCAACTCTTCACTCCTTTTGTTTCACACCTGTCTTTTCATCTCTGGCCTTTATCCAATTATCAGCCTATCAAAAACTCCCCTCACCTGTATCCACCTTACTTACCAGGCTTTTGCCTGTCCCTCCTCTTGTCCACATTTCTCCCCACTCACCACCACCACAATCAGCCTGAAGAAAGGTCCAGACTTGAAACGTCACATATTCATATTCTCCAGTGATGATAGTTGACCCACTGGGTTCCTCCAGCACATTGTCTTATTCCGATATTCTGTTTTGATCATTCCAATTAAGGGGCAGGAACAGTCAGGATGAGGGTTGTTGTTGCTGGAGCCAACGGGACGCATTCAGATGGTGTTAAGTTTCTCTTTTTGAATACACAGATCTAACGCCTACATTCTCTGAGCTCCTGACACAGTTGAGCGACTGCCAGTTGTTCCAGCTGACAAAATTCTATCGGGAGAGACTGGAAACAGGCGATTGAAGAAGGGGTTGAAAGTCTCTGCGACATGATGAGAAGGCAGGGATGTTTCAATGAACAAGAACGCAGGGTAAGTGGAAGGATCACGGTGATATCTGTTTCCTGTCACAGAACTGACGGCATTAGGGGCAAGAGCTAATAGTCAATTCCAAAATGGAGTCGTTCTTCTACAAAAGCATGGTCTAGTAGAACAAAAGAATGGCTCGGTGCTAATGACTTTGTAAATTATATGGAACACAATATGGAGGACAGGTTGTCTTTTCAATAAATAAATTACGATGGAATCCTGCAGTAATAACATGTGCTTCTTTCGAGGCCATAAAGAAGCCAAGACGCTCCATAGATAAGTAATAACTTGTTATTGGATGAGCTTGATTTGGGCCCAACTTTTCCTATATTCTGAAAGGCTGCAGAATGTGTTTCAGTCATGCCATATTCAGACTTGGTAGGAATGTTTTACTGATAAGAAAAATGTATAATTGTGCTAACTTTCCTTTGTTCTGTGAGTGAAGCCCGAGAAGCACTGAGCAACGTTTGTGCTCATTGTAGATCTTTGCCACTCCCATCTGACGAATCAATTAAAGATTGTAATGGTTTACCTTTAACAGTTTTTGTTGCTATCTGCTTTTGAAGAAACAAATTCTGACACAGTCCGCTCACCTCACACTGAATAGTGCAATGGAGGCACTGATCTCTGGTCAGTTTGCGTCCTGTAGATCTGGTATCAGGAATAAAACCTGTGACTTGGTGATTTCTGAGAATTGTTCATTCTGATCCAGCTGTTCTTCCTACGCATGCATCTTAGCACAACGGTCAGGGAGCAGTAAACTTGTAAACCAGAATAAGAAAACGATAATACTTTGTGTCATCAGTTTCATTGGTCACATTGAGTTCAGTTCATTAAACCACAGAGGACATTAGGCATAAGCACAAGGAACTTCAGATCTGGGTTTACAAAACAACACACAATGTGCTACACTAGTATTTAGAGATGCTGTCTGGCCTGCTGGATTACTCTAAGACATTAAACTGTTCGTTTATCATTCAATTGACAAATAAAATAAACAACAGTACATACGCTAAAATCTACATTACTAAAAGTCTCATCTTGACCACTTCCTGTCTACGTTGTTAATTGATTTTAGAAAAAACGCGACCCTATATCGCTATGATTTTTGGCCATCTTACTCGCAGTCCTCCTCTGTTGCAGCAGCTCCAAGTATTTTTCTGATCGGTGAAATAATAAAAAAATTAAGAATGTTTAGAAAATCGTGAGATCAGCTGATTGGACCTCTCACCTGTCAATCACAATGTTGAAGATAACGCCCCTTCTGGGGTGGGGGGGGGGGAGTATAAAGCCCTGGGTGCCGGATGTCAGTCAATCTCTGGAAGATCGTGAGGGAGAGTCCACAACTGTGATTCTAAGCTGTGAGTCAACTGAACTGTGAGTCTGCAATGTACTTGCAATAAATGATTTGTTAGCCCTTAATGAAAATGCAATGAGTTGTTTGGCCTGCCCTGTGCTTGAAACTGCAATGGAAATGGAAATGAAATGAAATGAAAATGCAATGAGTTGTTTGGCCGGCCCTGTGCTTGAAACTGCAATGGAAATGGAAATTAAATGGAATGAAAATGCACTGAGTTGTTTGGCCTGCCCTCTGCTTGAAACTGCAATGGAAATGGAATGAACATGCAATGTTGCTTGGCCTGCCCTGTGCTTGAAACTGCAATGGAAATGGAAATTAAATTAAATAAAATAAAAATGCAATGAGCTGTTTGGCCTGCCCTGTGTTTGAAACTGCAATGGAAATGGAAATTAAATAAAAATGCAATGAGATGTTTGACCTGCCGTGTGCTTGAAACTGCAATGGAAATGGAAATGAAATGAAAATGCAATGAGTTGTTTGGCCTGCCCACTGCTTGAAACTACAATGGAAATGGAAATGAAATGAAATGAAAATGCAATGAGTTGTTTGGCCTGTCCTGTGCTTGAAACTGCAGTGGAAATGGAAATGAAATGAGTTGTTTGGCCTGCCTGAAACCACTCATTTCAGCCCACAAGGGCCCTATTAGCCGAGAAACCAGTCGCTTTTGCCCAAAATGCCCGTATTAGCCCAAGAGGAGCATTTTGGCCCAAAAGGCCGGTGCCAGGCCAGGTAAAGTCCAGAAAAGGTGCCTTTCACTGAGATTTCACTCAGATTTTAATTTTTTCTTTATTTATAAAGTCCCTTCAGCCTATCGGGCCTGTACTAGCCCAGGAGGAGTCCCTTTGGCCCATCAGTAAGTATTCCCCCTGCCAGTATTAACCCTCATCTAGTATTTTTGTCCCTCCCTTCATTGGCTCCCTGTGAGATCCAGGCCAGGATAGACTTTCCTCCTTCATTGCTGTGATCTGCAGAAAAATATGAGAAAATGTCTAAAATTGATTCTCCACCCTTTCCCCCTTCTCTCTCACAGAGTCTCTCGCCTGGTTTGGGCAGAATTTCGGGCAGTTTATAAGCTGCCAGCCCACCAGGCCTGAGTGACTGAGCTGCCAGCCCACCAGGCCTGAGTGACTGAGCTACCAGCCCACCAGGCCTGAGTGACTGAGCTGCCAGGCCTGAGTGACTGAGCTGCCAGCCCACCAGGCCTGAGTGACTGTGCTGCCAGCCCAAGTATCCATTCGGCCCACAATGTGAATACTAGCCCTCTGGTAACCAGTCCCTTTGGCCTACAACACCCATACTAGCACTTCAGAACCCCCCCCCCCCCCCCTCTACTGGCAACCAATATTGGAATTGGTGGAGAGGTGGAATATTGCATTGGGGGACCAGCCCTCCCATGTGAATATGGGACCCAATGGGTCCCACTTAGTTATATCAATGGGTCCCACTTGTTATATCTACAATATAAACAAAATATTCAGCAGGTCAGTTATTTATGCATCAGTGGGAAGAGAAGCCGAGATAATGTGTAGTGAAAGGAGGGGATGAGCTGCAGGAAATGTACAAGAGAGGAATGTCTTTGATAGGATAAAACTGAGGTATGTATAGAAATAAAGAAGTTGTCTGATCAATGAGTGAATGCCGATTCACAGAGTGTAAGAATGTAGATGAAAGAACATAATAGCTTCAAAATGCAGAGCAGGAAGAAATGCAGGTTGGACTGGACGCGTCCATTCCTAGTGGGATATAGTCCATGTGAGCCCAAAAGGAATTGGATTAATTTCACATCAATTTCAACACGGTCATCATTGGCCTGAATGGCCTGTTCCCGTACAGTACTCTGCTATGTTCTAGGACACTGCCAGGTGTGAAGCGAGTTTCACATTGTCAGGACTCTGGGAGTACACAGTTTGTCAGCACAGTGTCATGGGTGTATGAAGATGCAATCCAATGCCTGCCACTATGCTCAAAACTACCAGAATATCCCATCACTGAACAGCTAATTCCCTCCCCATTAGCATTGTCTCAGTCACTTCTCAATATATTCATTGTTGTTCTTCGCAGAGTGTCTTTGAGCTCGTGGTAAAGGGAAACCGCAGAGACAGTTCCACACTCTTCCTCAGACTGGTGATGGGGAATGGCAACCGTGCCCGGCGGGTGATGTGGGAATCCTTTGTGAAAATGCAGAATGAATTGCCGAAGCTGGACAAAATACTGATAGAAATCCAGGAGCTCGGTACGGTAAATCAACACACTGAACTGAATATCACATTGAAACACTGGAGTTAACAATGTTATTCAAGTCTGGTTTAATGAATGCTCATTTATTTGAGCAGGTCCTGATCCACAAGAATACATGAACATCACCAGTGGTTTATCTGAATTACCCTCTCATATGGAAGGTGAGTGTTGAATAATATAGTTCACACCAATGACTTGTTAGAATTTGATGTAATACTGAAACTGTTCAGAGCTTTGCAGAATGGGAAATGAGATGATCAAAGGCTCAGCAATTGTTAGACTGACTCGGGGATTCACTATGCATTGCTTCTTTGTCTGTAGATTCAGGTTTAGCTTATTTTAGTGTATTGTCACATGTACTGAGGTACGGTAAGCTTTTGTTGCATGTTATCCAGTCAGCAGAAAGACAATATGTGATTATAATCGAGCCATTTACAGAATAGATAAACTATGAGGGAATAACGTTTAGTGCAAGTTAAAACGAGGAAAGTCCGATCAAGGATAGTCCGAGTGTAACCAAAGAGGTAGATAAACAAAGAGTCAGTGAATTGATTTAATTGAAGGATATTGAACTCATTCTTGTAGTTTTTAATGTTGAGTTTTGAGTTGAGCAACCTAACATTGTGTCCATTATCTGCCTGATCCCGTGCAAGATGTTCAACGGAAACACAAGGAGACTCTGCGAGCACAGACTGAAACACTGAGCGTGAACACCATCCTCAAGGAGAAGGTTGATGTTTGCCAGCTGCTTGATCGATACGTTGAGCTCACAATCATCTCCACTGTTCGAGATCGAACACTGGTGGAACACGAGCTGCGGGCAAGAGGCCGGGTCCATGAGGAATGGCAAGAGAAACATCTCCGGGGAAAACTGGAAAAAATCAGGACTGATCAATTGTTCCACAGCAGTTTTTCCCGGAGTAAATCCGGATCTGGGAGTTCAGCATCAGTGGCCGGATTCCCGGGGATCGGAAAAACAACAATGGTGCAAAAAATTGTTCATGACTGGGCCATGGGGAAAATATACCAACATTTCCAGTTTGTCTTCAGTTTCAAATTCCGAGATTTGAACACTATTAACTGCAGAGTAACCCTGAGGGAACTGATTCTGGGGCAATATCCTTACTTTAGGAATATCCTGGGAGAGGTCTGGAAGAAGCCAGAGGGATTGCTGTTTATATTCGACGGTCTAGATGAATTCAAGGGGAAAATCGATTTTGCTGACAGTCGGAGAGACACGGAACCTCAGCACCAGTGCCGAGATCCCGAGTGCTGGTGTGAAGTGTCTGACATTGTGTACAGTTTAATCCAGCACAAGCTGCTCCCAGGGTGTGCAGTGCTAGTGACCACCCGCCCCACTGCATTACATTTACTGGAAAGGGCAGAGATCAGTGTCTCGGCTGAAATCCTGGGATTTGTTGGTGAGGAACGGAAGGAATATTTCACCAGGTATTTTAAAGATCAGATGGTGGCAGCAGCTGTTTTAAAACATGTGAAGGAGAATGAGATCCTGTACACCATGAGCTACAACCCCTCCTACTGTTGGATCCTCGGCCTGACACTGGGCCCATTCTTCACACAAACACACCGGGACCCGCAGCGAGGTCCCAAGACCATCACCCAACTATATTGCAACTTTATTTACAACATCCTGAAAAACCATGGCCGTGAAATTGAGAGCCCCCGTGAGATGTTACTGAGGGTTGGTCAAATGGCCTTCACTGGAGTGGCTGAGAACAATATTGTGTTTACAGATGGAGATTTGATCCAATACAATCTGCAACCTTCCCATTTCCTGTCCGGGTTCCTGATGGAACTTTTGGAGAGAGAGGATTCAGCCCGGAGCGTGGTGTATACCTTCCCACACCTCACCATCCAAGAGTTTGTAGCCGCACTCGCACAATTCCTGACTACAGATCGTGGGGATATCAAGACCCTCCTCATTGAAGCCCACGGCATGGCAGACGGGCGATTTGAAGTATTTCTCCGTTTTGTCGCAGGCCTCTCTTCCTCATGGTCAACTTGGATCCTGGAGGAGTTTCTGGGTAAATTCCCTCATCAAATAATCTGTCGAGTGCATGACTGGGTGAAGGAGGAGGTTAAACTCCGGGCTGGAAACACAGGGAGTGAAGCTGGTAAAAGGAGCCTCCTGAACACGCTGCACTACCTGTTTGAGTCTCAGAATCGTGCACTGGCTCAGCAGACACTGGGATCTGTGGAAACACTTTCATTCTATGGACTGGGACTGACCCCGATTGACTGTACGGTCCTGTCTCATGCCATAATGCTCTGTGATACAATCGAACACCTCGATCTGCGGAACTGCCTCATTCAGTGTGAAGGTTTCCAGTGGCTGGGACCGGCTCTGCACACGTGTCGGTGCTTGAGGTAACTGTCCGTTTGACGTTAGCACTGAACTGTAAAATTGTTCCACTATATTGTTATTCCATCCAGCACCCCTTCTATGGGGCCGGCCGTCACTGTGCACGGGGGGCACCCTTCCTATTTTACCCTCCCTCCCCCCCGGGTCGCCGGTGGTCGTCTCCACTCCCACCCTCCTCCCCTGGGTCACCGCTGGTTGACCCCTTCCCCCGGGTCATGCGTGTTGCCTGCCGCCGTTCTCTGCACAGGGAACATTTCCCGGACGTCGAGGAATGAGAATAAATGTTGAAAGTCACCAAACACCACAACCACAGAGATTTATTCAACAATGTGCTGAGGTGCTTCCAGAAATATCCGTTTGGGAGAAGTTATCTATTTCAGTTTGTATCAGTTTGTTTCTTACTCCGTCTGTTTGTGTTTAGACTGGGAGACAATGACCTGGGAGATTCCGGAGTGAAACTGGTGTCTGCGGCTCTGAGGAACCCGGACTGTAAAATTCAGGGACTGGGGTAAGTTCCAGACTGTGAGAGATTGTGTTTACCCACTGGGTGTCTGACACTGAACATTAATATGCTCAGTAATTGTGTGACTTATAAACACTGGGGATTTGCACCGTATCCTGTCTCTCTGTGTCCCTCACCCTCGCTCTCTCTCATCTCCAGGCTGAACAATGTTGGTCTCACAGATTCTGGAGCCAAGGATCTCGTCTCCGCTCTCAGTACAAACCACACGGTGACGGAGCTGTACCTGAACAACAACTCCCTCACAGACCAATCTGCCCCCGCTCTCCACTGCCTCTTACTGACCTCCCCGAGACTTCGGATCAGGTGAGTGTTTGTGTTAATGTTTAATGTGATAAAATATCAGGGGATCCACGGGCTTCACCTGTGATTTTGTTCTGTTAGTGTTGTTGAACTATTAACCCCAGTTCCTGTTATTGACACTGTTGTTTCATCTGTTTATTTTATCTTTATTCCTCGACTTGTTTCAGGACGGAGGGGAATAAGTTCAGTTCGACCGGGGAGAAGAAACCCAGCCCCGGACTGAGTGTGGAAATTAGAATATCTCGGGGTGTAGACATCACCACCCTGGGGATCTGAATATTGTTGGCTGATTTCCTGCCCTCCCCATTAGACTGCCGCCCTCCCCTTTAAACGGCCGCCCTCCCCTTTAAACCCCAACGCTTCCCGGGCTGCCGCAATTGTAGGGCAGAGTCCCCCTTGTCCTCACCTTCCACCCTACCAGTCGTAGCATACAACAGATAATCCTCCGACATATTCGCCACCTCCAACGGGATCCCACCACTGGCCACATCTTCCCAACTCCTCCCCTTTCGGCTTTCCACAGAGACCGCTCCCTCCGTACCTCCCTGGTCAATTCGTCCCTTCCCACCCAAACCACCCCATCCCCTGGCACTTTCCCTTGTGAACCGCAGGAAATGCTACACTTGTCGCTTTACCTCCCCCCTTCGACTCCATCAAGGACCCAAGCGGTCTTTCCAGGTTCACCTGCACCTTCTCCAACCTCATCTATTGCATCCGCTGCTCTAGGTGTCAGCTGCTGTACATCGGGTAGACCAAGCGTAGGCTTGGCGATCACTTCGCCCAACACCTCCGCTCGGTTCGCAACAACCAACCTGATCTTCCGGTGGCTCAGCACTTCAACTCCCCCTCCCATTCCCAATCCAACCTTTCTGTCCTGGGCCTCCTCCATGGCCAGAGTGAGGCCCACCGTAAATTGGAGGAGCAGCACCTCATATTTCGCTTGGGCAGTTTACACCCCAGCGGTATGAACCTTGACTTCTCCAATTTCAGGTAGTCCCTGCTTTCTCCTCCCCTTCCCAGCTCACCCTCAGCCCACTGTCTCCAACACTTCCTTTCTTCTTCCCGCCCCCCCATCCTCACATCAGTGTGAAGAAGGGTCTCGACCAGAAACGTCGCCTATTTCCTTTGCTCCATTGATGCTGCCTCACCCGCTGAGTTTCTCCAGCATTTTTGTCTACCTGGTGTAAAGCAAGGATGTAAGACTGCAAAGAGAAGTTGATCAACTATTAATTATGCCAAAAATGTAAAATGCGTATATAGCTATTGTGCCGTGAGTGTTTTGAAAATTTGCTAGCGATTTGAATCATTGAAACTCTTTGGGTTGTGTCAGTGTATTGCACCACATCTGAATATAATGCCGTGTTTGAGAAACTCACCACCGCTGTACAGGATATTCTTTGTGACTGCACTGTAATTATAGAGAGCAGTGTAGATTGGTTACTTTTAATAACTACCATGTGGTTTCTATTATCAGAAGACTGCTTAAGTAATTAGCAAAGATACTAGAGCGGAGCAAGATAGACCACTCCCGCAAAATCCATTGGACTGACGTGTAGTACGCAACGGAGCAGAACCTCCGCCATTTCAGTAAACCCGACCCGACTTCAGTTATGCCTCTCGCAGTGTAATCAGCGTTGCGGGGGAACTATTTGTGTTTACTATGTTTATAGTATGTTTATATATCTTTGCTTGGGCACTATGTAATATTATGTTTATTGGTAATTAATCTTGTGTAGCTGCTAGCTTACTGTAAACTGGAAGCCTTACTGTAAACTAGCCAGAAAAAGCAGCCTACCATAGGACTGGGGGAAATTCAGAGTCTAGCAGAGGAGGACAAAGGGCTTAATTAGGAAAGGGAAAATAGATTATGAAAGGAAATTGGCAGGGAACATAAAAACTGACTGCAAAAGTTTTTATAAACATGTGAAGAGAAAAAGATTAGTTTAAACAAATGAAGGTCCCTTGCAGTCAGAAACGGGTGAATTGATCATGGGGAACAAGGACATGGCAGACCAATAACTACTTTGGTTCTGTCTTCACTAAGGAAGACAAAAATAATCTGCTGGAAATAGCAGGGGTTCGGGGGTCAAATGAGATGGAGGAACTGAGTGAAATCCAGGTTAGCCGGGAAGTGGTGTTAGGTAAATTGAATGGATTAAAGGCCGATAAATCTCCAGGGCCAGATAGGCTGCATCCCAGAGTACTTAAGGAAGTAGCCCCAGAAATAGTGGATGCATTAGTGATAATTTTCAAAACTCTTTAGATTCTGAGGTAGTTCCTGAGGATTGGAGGGTAGCTAATGTAACCCCACTTTTTAAAAAGGGAGGGAGAGAGAAAACGGGGAATTACAGACCAGTTAGTCTAGCATCGGTAGTGGGGAAACTGCTAGAGTAAGTTATTAAAGATGGGATAGCAGCACATTTGGAAAGTGATGAAATCATTGGACAAAATCAGCACGGATTTACGAAAGGTAAATAATGTCTGACGAATCTTATAGAATTTTTCGAGGAAGTAACTAGTAGAGTGGATAAGGGAGAACCAGTGGATGTGTTATATCTGGACTTTCAGAAGGTTTTCGACAAGGTCCCACATAAGAGATTAGTATACAAACTTAAAGCACACGGTGTTGGCGGTTCAGTATTGATGTGGATAGAGAACTGGCTGGCAGACAGGAAGCAAAGAGTAGGAGTAAAGGGGTCCTTTTCAGAATAGCAGGAAGTGACTAGTGGGGTACCGCAAGGCTCAGTGCTGGGACCCCAGCTATTTACAATATATATTAATGATTTGGAGGAGGGAATTGAATGCAACATCTCCAAGTTCAGGGATGACACGAAGCTGGGGGGCAGTGTTAGCTGTGAGGAGGATGCTAGGAGGCTGCAAGGTGACTTGGATAGGTTGGGTGAGTGGGCAAATGCATGGCAGATGCAGTATAATGTGGATAAATGTGAGGTTATTCACTTTGGTGGCAAAAACAGGAAGTAGAGTATTATCTGAATGGTGGCCGATTAGGAAAAGGGGAGATCCAACGAGACCTGGGTGTCATGGCACACCAGTCATCGAAAGTAGGTATGCAGGTGTAGCAGGCTGTGAAGAAAGAAAATGGTTTGTTAGCATTCATAGCAAAAGGATTTGAGTAAAGGAGCAGGGAGGTTCTACTGCAGCTTGGTGAGACCACACCCGGAGTATTGCATACAGTTTTGGTCTCCAAATCTGAGGAAAGACATTCTTGCCATAGAAGGAGTACAGAGAAGGTTCACCAGACTGATTCCTGGGATGGCAGGACTTTAATATGAAGAAAGACTGGATAGACTCGGCTTGTATTCGCTAGAATTTAGAAGATTGAGGGGGGATCTTGCAGAAACTTACAAAATTCTTAAGGGGTTGGACTGGCTAGATGCAGGAAGATTGTTCCCGATGTTGAAGAAGTCCAGAACAAGGGGTCACAGTTTAAGGATAAGAGGGAAATCTTTTAGGACCGAGATGAGAAAAACATTTTTCACACAGAGAGTGGTGAATCTCTGGAATTCTCTGCCACAGAAAGTAGTTGAGGCAACTTAATTGGCTATATTTAAGAGGGAGTTAGATGTGGCCCTTGTGGCTAAAGGGCTCAGGGGGTATGGAGAGGCAGGTACAGGATACTGAGTTGGATGATCAGCCATGATCATATTGAATGACGGTGGAGGCTCGAAGGGCTGAATGGCCTACTCCGGCATCTATTTTCTATGTTTCTCTGTTTCTATGTAGCACCATGCAGATGAATGCTGTGAGTGGAATTTAATAAACATGTGTTGTACCTTGACGTGCTTACGACTCGACTCATTACAAGCAGTACAGCACAAGAATGGACTCTTCGGCCCCCAATATTTGCGCATGAAAACATTTGAGTATCGGCTGAAGTAACCCACTCATCCATTCCTCTCCCTACCTTGTACTCTTGCTCACTGAAATATCTCTTGTATGCTAGAATGAAGACGACATTCTCCCACCGCCCCTTGAATCGCCTCTTCCAGCCTCTGGCGGTAATGAATTGTCAAATCAAGCAGCTGCGAATCATCACACTTTTCCAGGTGCTCTGTAATCGAAGACATTGGAGGAGCTATATAACCATATAACCATATAACAATTACAGCACGGAAACAGGCCCTCTCGGCCCTTCCAGTCCGTGCCGACCATTTGTTTTCCCCTAGTCCCATCTACCTGCACTCGGACCATACCCCTCCATTCCCTTCACGTCCATATACCTATCCACTTTACTCTTAAATGTTAAAATCGATCCTGCCTCCACCACTTCTGCTGGAAGCTGATTCCACACAGCCACCACCCTCTGAGTAAAGAAGTTCCCCCTCACGTTACCCCGAAACCTCTGTCCCTTAATTCTCATGTCATGCCCTCTTGTTTGAAACTTCCCTACCCTCAATGGGAAAAACGTATCCCCGTCAACTCTGTCTATCCCTTTCATCATTTTAAAGACCTCAATCAAGTCCCCCCTTAACCTTCTGCGCTCCAAAGAATACAGACCTAACTTGTTCAACCTTTCTCTGTAACATAGTTGCTGGAACCCTGGTAACATTCTAGTAAATCTCCTCTGTACTCTCTCTATTTTGTTGACATCCTTCCTATAACTAGGCGACCAAAATTGTACACCATACTCCAGAATTGGTCTTACCAATGCCTTGTACAATTTTAACATTACTTCCCTACTCCTATATTCAATGCTCTGATTTATAAAGGCCAGCACACCAAAGGCTTTCTTTACCACCCTATCTACATGCGATTCCACCTTCAGGGAACTATGCACAGTTGTTCCTAGATCCCTCTGTTCCACAGCATTCCTCAATTCCCTACCATTTACCATGTACGTCCTATTTTGATTTGTCCTGCCAAGATGTAGCACTTCACACTTATCAGCATTAAACTCCATCTGCCATCTTTCAGCCCACTTTTCCAAATGGCCCAAATCTCTCTGTAGACTTTGAAAATCTACTTCATTATCCACAACACCACCTATCTTAGTATCATCTGCATACTTACTTATCCAATTTTCCACCCCATCATCCAGATCATTGATGTACATGACAAACAACAGTGGACCCAACACAGATCCCTGAGGCACCCCACTGGTCACCGGCTTCCAACCTGATAAACAGCCATCCACCATTACTCTCTGACATCTCCCATTCAGCCACTGTTGAATCCATCTTGCTACTCCGCCATTAACCCTCAAAGATTGAACCTTCTTGACCAACCTTCCATTGGGAACCTTGTCAAAGGCCTTACTGAAATCCATATAGACAACATCCACTGCTTTACCATCATCAATTTCCCTAGTAACCGCTTCAAAAAAATCAAGAAGGTTTGTCAAACATGACCTTCCAGGCACAAATCCATGTTGGTTGTTCTGATCAGACTCTGTTTATCCAGATGCTTATATATATTATCTCTAAGTATCCTTTCCATTAATTTGCCCACCACTGACGTCAAACTAATAGGTCTATAATTGCTAGGTTTATTCTTTGAACCCTTTTTAAACAATGGAACAACATGCGCAGTACGCCAATCCTCCGGCACTATTCCCGTTTCTAATGACATTTGAAATATTTCTGTCATAGCTCCTGCTATTTCTACACTAACTTCCCTCAATGTCCTAGGGAATATCCTGTCAGGACCTGGAGACTTATCCACTTTTATATTTTTCAAAAGTGTCAGTACTTCCTCCTCTTTGAACCTCATAGTTTCCATAGCTACTCTACTCTTTCCCCTTAACTCACCGAGTTCAATATCCTTCTCCTTGGTGAATACCGAAGAAAATAAATTATTCAATATCTCCCCCATCTCTTTTGGCTCTGCAGATAGCTGTCCATTCTGGTTCTCTAATGGTCCAATTTTATCCCTCGTTATCCTTTTGCTATTAATATAGCTGTAGAAACCCTTTGGGTTTACTTTCACCTTTCTTGCCAAAGCAACCTCATATCTTCTTTTAGCCTTCCTAATTTCTTTCTTAAGATTCTTTTTACATTCTTTATACTCCTCTAGCACCTCATTTACTCCATGCCTCCTATAATTATTGTAGATATCTCTCTTTTTTCGAAACAAGTGTCCAATTTCCCTTGAAAACCATGGCTCTTTCCAATTTTTACTATTTCCTTTCAACCTAACAGGGACATAAAGATTCTGTACTCTTACAATTTCCCCTTTAAATGTCCTCCATTTCTCTTCTACATCCTTCCCATGAAACAAAGTGTCCCAATTCACTCCTTTAAAATCCTTACGCATTCCCTCAAAGTTAGCCTTTCTCCAATCAATAATCTCTACCCTAGGTCCAGTTCTGACTCTCTCCATAATTATATTGAAACTAATGGTATTGTGATCACTGGTCCCGAAATGCTCACCAACGCATACCTCCGTCACCTGACCTGCCTCATTTCCTAACAGGAGGTCCAGCACTGCCCCTTCTCTGGTCGATACCTCTATGTACTGCTGCAGAAAACTATCCTGCACACATTTTACAAACTCCAAACCATCCAGCCCATTTACAGAATGTGTTTCCCAGTCTATTTTTGGAAAATTGAAATCTCCCACAATCACTACCTTGTGCTTACTACTAATATCTGCTATCTCCTTACATATTTGCTCTTCCAATTCACGCTCCCCATTTGGCGGTCTATAATACACCCCTAAAAGTGTTGCTACACCGTTCCCACTTCTCAGTTCCACCCAAATAGCCTCCCTAGACGAGCCCTCTAATCTATCCTGCCGAAGCACTGCTGTAATATATTCTCTGACAAGCAATGCAACACCTCCCCCTCTGGTCCCTCCAATTCTGTCACACCTGAAGCAACGAAATCCTGGAATATTTAGTTTCCAATCACAGCCCTCCTGCAACCATGTTTCACTGATTGCCACAACATCATATTTCCAGGTGTCAATCCAGGCTCTAAGTTCGTCCACCTTACTTACAATGCTCCTAGCATTAAAATATACACATTTTAGAAACCCACCATCCCTTATTCTCGGTCTATTATCTTTTTCATCTTTCTTGCCTACATTTTGGATCCGAGTGCTTCCCTTCTCTGCCTCTTGCCCCACACCCTGACCCCTAGCCCCCTCTACCCGAGTCCCTCCCCCCAGCCTTTCTAGTTTAAAGTCTCCCCAGTAGCCTTTGCAATGATGAATAAAAATAACGGAATCACCAAAGGTTGTCTGTTTTCCTCCACCGATAGCTGCACTTGGAGTGTCACCACCCCATTCTTCTAAAAGGCAGACCACATGACGGAGATCAGCGGGTTGCTGTCAGGCCACGCGCCGCTGTCTACCCGCACCCTGCATGGAGGGAGACCCGGCTGTGATTCTCGGCTTGCCCTGACAATGGTCCCCAGGCTGTTGCTGTAACTTATTCCCTGCGGCATCCAAACTATGTGCTAATTCACAACAATTGTCCCCGTCCCACTGTTCAATCCCACGGGTGCATTCTCTTCTTGATTCTGGATGGACACAATGTTGACACCTTTTGACAGAATACACTGTTGCGACATTAAACTCAACTTATTCTTGCACTTTAGCTTTAGGTTTACCATTCAGAGTTCAGAGGCACAGCATGCAAACAGGCCCTTCCCCCCCCATCAGAGTCCACGCCAATCATCAATCGTTCACCCGCTCACACTAATTTTATGTTATCTCGCGTTCTGCATATTAGGAGCACATTTACAGAGGGCAATTGACGTTCATGCCAGCATGGCTTAGGCATGTGGCAGGAAACACACGTCGTCATAAGAAAAACGTGCAAAAGCCACGCAAACGGTGGCCGTGGTTAGAATCGAACCAGAGTCTCCGGTGCCGTGAGGCAGCGGTTCTACCAGCTGCACTACTGTGCCGACACTTATTATTGTCACATGTACTGAGAAACAGTGAAAATATCTTTTTTCCATGCTATCCAATCTAATCGGGTAATACTATACATAAATACGACCAAGCCAAGTGCAAGTACAGCAGGTAGAGCGAAGAGAGTGCTGAATATAGCACTTTCTCAGCATGTAGCGATAGTTTCAGAGAAAACATCCAACGTCCACAATGAAATCTATATAACTAAGTCTCATCTTGACCACTTCCTGTCTACGCTGTTAATTGGTTTTAGAAAAAACGCTGCCCTATATTGCTATGATTGTTGGCCATCTTACTCAGTCCTCCTCCGCTGCAGCAGCCCCAAGGATTTTTCCCATTTCTGAAAAATAAACAAGTTATGAATGTTTAAAAAATCTTCAGATCAGCTGATTGGTCCTCTCGCCTGTCAATGGTCCCCAGGCTGTTGCTGGGGACCATTGAATAAAGGATAGATTAAAGTGTTATGTGTAAAGGAGGAAAGAACTACATCTGGAATAGATGTAGTTTGTGTTAGCCATATTAACATGACTATCCATCTAATGACTTCCGTCATTGATGTTGTTAACTAGGCCAGCTCCTAGATTTGGGGAATTATTATTCCATAGCAATATTTTAACGGGGGTATAATATTAAGGGAAAAAGAAAAGGGGGTGGTAATAGAAAAAGGAAGGGGAAAAGGATAGGATTAATCCTATAAAAGTATCTATATTTAGATTATATTGCGTATTGTATAATATTGTATAATGTATTATGTTGTATATTATTGTATTATATTGTGTTATATTGGGCCCAACGGGTCCCCCTTGGTCTAGTATTACATAATATTGTATAATATAGCATAATATAATACAATATTATACAATACAATATTATACAATATTATATAGTATAATATTATATAGTATAATATTGTATTGTATAATATTGTATATTATTGTGTAATATTTTATTATATTGTATAATATTGTGTAATATTGTATATTATTGTATTACAAACATAGAAACATAGAAAATAGGTGCAGAAGTAGGCCATTCGGCCCTTCGAGCCTGCACCGCCATTCAATATGATCATAGCTGATCATCCAACTCAGTATCCTGTACCTGCCTTCTCTCCATACCCCCTGATCCCTTTAGCCACAAGGGCCACATATAACTCCCTCTTAAATATAGCCAATGAACTGGCCTCAACTACCTTCTGTGGCAGAGAATTCCAGAGACTCACCATTCTCTGTGTGAAAAATGTTTTCCTTATCTCGATCCTAAAGGAATTCCCCCTTATCCTTAGACTGTGACCCCTTGTTCTGGAACTGTGACCTCTTGTTCTGTATTATATTGCATAATATTGTATTAGATTGTATATTGTATTATAATGTATTATATTGTATATTGTTATATTATATTGCAGCGGTACCAAACATGGTGAATAAAGGTGAGACGTCAGGTCGGTTGAAATGGTTGTTTATTCAGTGGTGACACGTTAGGTGGGTGCGCTAACTATATTACTGTGCTGCTGTAGCTGAGTGAGGTTGTTCACTCTGGCTCAGCTACCGGTTGACTCCTTCGGTCTGAATGAGGCGCTGTTGCCGGTGGTCAGGCTGCAGGGACTGCATCCGGCAGCAAGGTGACGCTGTGGTTGGCGGTGAGGCTGCAGTGATGGCAGCCGATCTGACGGTGGCGCTGTTGCCAGTGGTCAGGCTGCAGGGACGGCATCCAGCCGGAAGGTGGCACTGTGGACGGTGGTCAGGTAAGTTCATACTTCTCTTCCGGCCAGATATAATATTGTATATTATTGTATAATATTGTTCCCCTGAAGATCCCTGGGCTCTGGCTGCCTGTCCAGCCCAGCATCGGGGTGAGGCGGCAGCGCAGCTAGTCTCCATGGTGGAGTCTCGACCTGACCTGCAGCGGGGGGGCAAGGCATCTTGAATCGTCTTTGAAAGCCGCCTCAGCCGCATGGCCGCTGTGGCCCGACTGCCACGCGGCCGCCGATCGACTACAAAAAGGGATAAAGTGATTAAACCCCACTATTGTAAGGGGCTTTAAAGAGGATTCAAACCGATAGAGGCCAGGGAGAGGATTCTGACACAGCTGTGTATAAAAGTTACCAGAGCAATCCTTGAGTAAGAAGTGATAGCATTGTGTAGCGGTAGAAGGGAGTGATGTAGATAGATCCCTATCAGTAGAAGGGAGTGATAGATGGGACCCTTGTCACTATAGCTTAGATTTAGTGCTGATAGAGGAAAACTGAGAGAGTTCAGTTGGAGGTGAGTAAAACTAGGGCAGGTCATAGACAACTGAGCATGCTTAATAAAATAAATGAATATTACAACACACCCCTGGTCAAGAAACTGCTCATTACCATGCACATGTCTGGACATGCGATGTATGATGTGGGAGGTACTGGGGGGACGTCCCTACAGATTGTGCACCTCAGTGCCAGATTGGAGAAGGGTCCGAAGGGGACGTTGGATGTAGAATTTTGTGTATAAAGGGGTTTACCCTTCTGACTTCGGTGTGTCTCAACTTGGAGAGGCACCCGACTCTGCAGACTCGTAAATAAAAAATCTCTTGCTCCCACAATTTAGTCTCTGGGTAGTGATTGTGAGCACATCGCATATCTCACAAACTGGGGGCTCAAGGGGTTGCAGGCTCCGGGGGTAGCAGCAGACGCAGGTCAGCAGTTACTAAAGGTTAATTTCCTAACCAAGTCATGGCCAGATATTAGAAAGAAACTGGAAAAATTGGAGGATTGGAATGACAAACCATTAAATCAATTGTTAACAGAGGCTCAGAAAGTATATGTACGATGGGATGAGGAAAAACAGAAAGGAAAGGCAAAAATGATGTTGCAGGCAGTACAGCAAGGGGTAAAGAAGAAGGGATTGGGTGAAAAACAAGTCAGCATCTCGGGGGTAGGAGGGAATGTGATGACTGCCCCCGAGGTAGAAGGGGTGGTGGTAAAATATGAGAATCGAGAAGTCAGTGGAAGATTTTAAAAGGAAGGTGAATAAATTTGCAAAGGAGGATAAACTATCTGAGAAGTAAGAAATTGAGTTTAGAATGAGAAAGAAGGCAGACCATAAAGGATTAAAGTGGGAAGCAGGAGGATAAATTAATGAGACTGCTTTAGAAAGATAAGAGCAGACCAGATACAGATTATCCTTTGGGGCACCCATAAACTGAGAGGGCTAAAAAATACCTTACCCAACATTCCTAATAGGGCAGGAAATGGATTATTGGCTATGGGAGATTTGAAGGCACTGTTGGTGAAAGTGATAGGAACCACTAAACCGACAGAACTCCTAAAGATGGCTGGAATATAAATGCTGTGAACAATGCAATAAACAATGGCATGCTGTTTGACACAGTCAGGCAGTGGGTATGGTAGGCCCTCAGACAAAAATCCAGCAGCCTATCTGGAGAACAAGCTGAAAAGGTGGAGACTGGAAACTGGACAAAAATAGAAGGCAACCAGTTAATGAACACTATATTTTGAACCACTGTGGTGGATGTCATTCCTCCTAAAGTCAAGTCTAGATTGGAGGAGATGGTGGGATTGTAATCTATTTCCCACCCCTGATTCAGTGATAATTTGGTCAATGAGGTTGAGAAATATCGCAAAGATAGGAAAAAGACTTGCAGACCAGCAGGAAGAGGTGCAGAGAAAAATGATGCAAATGTAACTTGAAGAGCTCAAAAAGAAAGAGCGTGAAACAGGAAAGACAATGTTGTCAGTAACAACAGACCTGGTTGAAAAGTCTGAAATAAGTGATGCACCGACACACAGTGAGTCCTATGACAGAGCCAAACAGGGGCCAGAGATTCCATGCATTTAATAAATGTATTTGGGAGAGTGTTTCCTCAAATGCCCTATCAGGAGTGAAATAAATCTGGATATAAGCCCTGACAGGACTGGGGTCCCCAAGGGAGGGAGGGATCTCAAGAGGTCAAGGAAGGCTAGTAAGGAGATAGATAATGGATAAGGTGTGTTGGGGATGTGAACAGGTACGATAGTCAGGAAATAATAATAATAATAATATTAAGATAATGGTGAACATAGCTATGGTAAGAACATTAAGAAGAGGTATTAAATACACCTAGGCTAGGATGCGGCAGGGTTTTAAATACTAGCCCCATGATTTTAATCAGATATAGTCAGATTTGGAAGGTGTTGATATGGTATGTGGATGATTTGTTGGTTTGTTCCACAAGTGAGAAGCAATGTGAGAGAGAGACATTGTAATTATCTTGGAAAAGATGGTATAGGAGGTCATAATGTATCAAGGAAGAAGTTGTTGTTTTGTCAGCAGCAGGTAGAATATTTTGGACGAGTAATATCTAAAGAAGTAAAAGCTATAGCGCAGGATCAAATTGAAGCGATAATTGAAGTTCCCAAACCTCAGACAGTAGAACAGATGATGATGATATTGGGAATGGCAGGATATAGTTCAGACTAGATTGGGAAGTATATTGAAATTGTGATGCCATTAAGGAAAATAATGAAGGAAGAAGGACACACAAGTCTGAGAAGTGTTTTACAGTCAGAGCCTTTGAATGAAGGGGACAAAAAGGTTTTGCTTGTGGATGTTTCTTGTTAAAGGGATCATAATAGCAAGTATGCAGGGTTTGAAGTGATGCATCAGGATGAATTAGACTTTAAGGTAATAAAATTGGAAGCTTGCCTGCAATCTTGCTTAGCTCAATTGGCAGAAATTAAGGCTTTAAGAGCAGCATATGTACATGGAGTCTGGATATGTTTGGAGCAATAGGGAAACAGAAAGGCTTTGAGAAAAGCAACGGAGACCCCATGCAAATTTAGCAGTGTCCCCCTATGAAATGTTGTTTGGGTTACCTTATTTGGGAAAGATAGAAGGAATACCCACCATAGAGGGCAGTGATGTAATTCTTAAGGAACTATTTACTGGCAGTATCTCGTTCCCTTTCAGAATTAAAAGCTAAAGTATTATTGGCACAAAGCCCACCACTCGACTGTCCAATACATGCTGTAAAGGCCAGTGACTGGGTACTGGTCAAGAAATGGAAGGAGGAGAAACTCCAGCCCTGGTGGACCGGCCCATACCTAGTATTACTGACAACCGAGACAGCAGTACGAACAAAAGAAAAAGGGTGGACCCACGCAATCCGGGTTAAAGGACCCGTTGATCCACCCGCTCCTGATAAAGAGGAACAGTGGATGGTGAAGCCAGGAAATAAGCCCCTAACATTAACTTTTACCAAAAAAAAATTTTAATGTATAACTAGCAGTATGAAAGGAGCATTTGTGGTATTGTTTGCTCTGCATGTAATTATGGTAAAAAGTATCAATAACTGTGATAAATGTTATCATCCTATCAGATACGGAGGGCAGACAACCAGATCATTTACTTATCATTCCCATGTGAACAATGCTTGCTATAACCTGAGGACTAGAACTATTTGTGAGGATGGGGGAAAGAAGTATTATAGGGTAGAGAATAGAGGATATGTAGGGAGGTTTGGGTACGTTACCTGCCCAAAGGGGGAGAGATGGGTTTGTATGACTAGGACAGGACAGTTAGGTCTCCCTTTCCAGGCCTTAGGATGGACATTAGATAAAATAAAGGAGGAAGTAATAACAAGGTTAACGAAAGTAGTAGTCACCAAGCCTCCCCCTCCCCCACCTACTCAGCCTCAATTGCACCAGACACTGTACGAAGAAATAAAGAAGCAGATTGAGATCCCTGAAGGAGGAAAAAAACCTGTTTGTGGACTTGGCCCTCCGGATAGCTGGAACCCTGAATGTGACTAACTGTTGGGTCTGTGGCGGACCACTGATGAGCTCACGTTGGCTGTGGAGAGGATCCATTGTTGAAGTATGGGACCTGATGGAGTGGAACCTGACAGTTGGACAAGACCGAGATCCCCAGGCATGGGTCCTGACAGACGCTCCGGTTGGGACTGAGTGTATCGCTAGGCCCTGGGCAAAGGATGCCGTCCTAGTAGGCAGCAGCCCCTGCCAGCGCATCGTCACCCAGTGGCCAAATCAGTCCCGAGTGTGGTGGCCAGAGGAGCCTAAATGGTATCCGACTAAGAAAGACGGGAGAAACTGCACTATCTGGATGAAGACTGATGGAATGGAATCGACTGGACTATGGAACTGCACCGGGAACAACCCTTATCAAGGAATCCCAGTGTTGCGAGACATATGGAACAAGGTTACCTCTAGTGGACCAGCCCCTGAAGGACTGTTATGGATATGCGGACACAAGGCATACTCGGTGTTACCAACAAATTGGAGCGGGACTTGCTTTATTGGACTGGTACAACCAGGATTTTTCCTGTTAAACATCGAAGAAGGGCAGTCGCTAGCAACACCTGTGTTTGAAGACCTATATCGGAAGAAGAGGAAAATAGACATTGGAGAATGGGAAGATGACGAATGGCCACCCGCAAGAATCATCTCATACTATGGACCAGCCACTTGGGCACAGGATGGATCCTGGGGTTACCGAACCCCGGTATACATGTTAAACCGGATCATAAGACTTCAGGCAGTACTGGACGTAATTACCAACCAAACTGCGGTGGCACTGGAGAACCTGGCAAAGCAGCAGACACAGATGAGAGCAGCAATATACCAGAACCGGTTGGCCCTAGATTACCTCCTGGCAGAAGAAGGAGGGGTATGCGGGAAATTCAACCTCTCTAATTGCTGTCTAAACATCGATGACAATGGACAGGCAGTGATGGACATATCAGAAGGAATCCGTAAGTTGGCACATATTCCAATACAAAAGTGGAATTCGATTATGGGTACCCGATGGTGGGATTCCATCCTCAGAGGAACATGGTGGAGAATGGTGGGACTCGTGTTTCTATGTGTAGTGGCTGGACTGATCTTTATCCCCTGTTGCATCCCTTGTTTTAGGGGACTTATTACACGGAGTATGAGTCAGATGCAGGCTGTAGTCGTGCCTATGGGAGAGAAAGGGGTAATACAGAAAATAATGATAATGCGACCAGGGAAGGTCCAGGATCTACAGGAAAAGGAAATTAGGACAATGTTACTTCAATTCGGACTGAAGGAGCTTGAAATTGAGGTTTTAATCAATAGATGCGTAGCAAAAGAAAAAGGGAGGATTGTGAGGGATAAAGTGATTAAACCCCACTATTGTAAGGGCTTTAAAGAGGATTCAAACCGATAGAGGCCAGGGAGAGGATTCTGACACAGCTGTGTATAAAAGTTACCAGAGCTGTCCTTGAGTAAGAAGTGATAGCATTGTGTAGCAGTAGAAGGGAGTGATGTAGATAGATCCCTATCAGTAGAAGGGAGTGATAGATGGGACCCTTGTCACTATAGCTTAGCTTTAGTGCTGATATAGGAAAACTGAGAGAGTTCAGTTGGAGGTGAGTAAAACTAGGGCAGGTCATAGACAACTGAGCATGCTTAATAAAATAAATGAATATTACAACACACCCCTGGTCAAGAAACTGCTCATTGCCATGCACATGTCTGGACATGCGATGTATGATGTGGGAGGTACTGGGGGAACGTACCTACAGATTGTGCACCTCAGTGCCTGATTGGAGAAGGGTCTGAAGGGGAGGTTGGATGTAGAATTGTGTGTATAAAGGGGGTTTACCCTTCTGACTTCGGTGTGTCTCAACTTGGAGATGCACCCGACTCTGCAGACTCGCAAATAAAGAATCTCTTGCTTCCATGATTTAGTCTCTGAGTAGTGATTGTGAGCACATTGCATATCTCACAGTGGCCATACCGACTACAAAATTGGCCACCGTAGCCTACTGCCACATGGCCGCCCTGAAACTACAAAAATGGTCGCCTCATCTACTACAAAAATGGCCGCCACGGACTACTGCCACATTGCCGCAGCCCTACTACAAAAATGGCCACCACCAACTGCAAAAATACTGCCAATGTTCCTGAACCTGGATGTTGCAGATTTCAGGCTCCTGTACCTTCTACCTGAAAGCAGCGGAAAGATGAGTGTGTGGCCAGGATGGTGTGGGTCCTTGATGATGTTGGCAGCCTTTTTGAGGCAGCAATTGCAGTAGATCCCCTCGATGGTAGGGAGGTCAGAGCCGATGATGGACTGGGCAGTGTTTTTGCAACTTTTTGCAGCTCTTTCGCCTCCTGGACACTCAATTTACTGAACCAAACCACGATGCAACCTCCCAGCCATTGCTGGGTGCCGTATTTTTCAGGACACGATCCCCTAGCTGGTCGAGGAGATGCGACTGTATCTCGTCCATCCGGCGGCTTTTGCATTGGTCTCCTCCACCCCTTGGCATATGGTCGGGATGGCCCACAGCCGGAGAGTCGACTGCGCCCGTGGGCCCCACCGACCCGACCCATGGCCGGGATGCCTACAACCCACAACAGGAGCCGCCCTCGACCATGTTTGCACACCTTGGCCTATAAGGTTAGCGCGTTCTATTCCTTCCTCCGGTTCTGGGGGGGGGGGGGTGTGCTGTGGCATCAGCTGATAGACAGACCACTTACGGTCGAACCCTCGTCAGTGGTTACGAGGGCTGTGATGTCATGGGTTAAGGGGAGTATTCTGCTACAGTCCCGATGTCGGATTTCCATCACCCTGGCGAGCAGGCCTGAATGCCACAGCAGCGAATGCGGGGGGTTTGGGAGCCCCCCGACAACGGGAGGACAACAGAGGAAGATGACTGAATTTTGGAGCCTTCCCTCACAGTGGGAAACTTTGATTCTGCTGTGTGGGGATGTCTGTGTTAAGACTACCATGTTATGTGCTCGTTATGGCTGTATGGCGACCACACATTTCACTGTACCAAGTGGTACATGTGACAAATAAATGTATCTTATATCACCTTGAGATCAACCCAGTCGACAGGTAGCTGAGCTCGAGACAACGCCCTCGCTCAGCTACAGTAGTAATTATGTTAGTAGACCAAACTTGCATGTAACACATAAATAAAGCAACTGTTTATTCGCCACGTTTGGTGCCGCTACAAAATATTGCATTATAGTGCACCATATTGTTTAATATTGTATAATATTGTATAATGTATTATATAGTGATATTGTATTATATTGTAATGTATTATATTTTTTAATACTGTATATTGTATAATATTGTATTATATTGTATATTGTACTATATTGAATGTTATTGTATTATATTGTATTATATTGTATATTGTACTATATTGAATGTTATTGTATTATATTGTATTATATTGTATATATATTGTATTACATTGTATTATATTGTATTATATTGTATTATCATATCATATAGCTATACTTATAAAACTGATCTTGGAAGTGTGTTTGTGTGTTTATTTGTTTGTGTTCAATCACATAGTCTCAAAAAAACGACGCTGAAATGATTAAAAAATTATATATTCCGGTAGAGATTTCTCCTCTGGAGTCCAAAAGCTACTTATCTGAAAATGTCATGCTTTATTTCTCGACATTACTGAAAATATTTTAAAATACTTTGAATTTAAAATGGTTTTTACTGTTAAAATCATCCCTTACGGCTTCCAACACACTTTGATAAAAAGTTGCAAGACAGGAACACTGAAAAATGAGCAGAAAAGTTCCAAGTATTCCTGCCAAGTCAAGTTTATTTTTCACATACACATACAAGATGTGCAGCCCTTACATACACATACAAGATGTGCAGTGAAATGAGACAAATAAACTTGACTTGACGTGACTTGGCAGGAATACTCGGAACATTTCAGCTCAATGGCATCTCACAGCAAGTGCACCCGACATTTGCTGCAATGTTGCCATCCTGGCAGGACAGGAGGGTCGAGGGTCAATTGGTATTGCAATTGGATATGATTTTTTTTCCAACTCCAGTGTTGGGGGAGGCTCACAAGCTATGATCTTTGCTGAGGAGTGCTCAAATCTTACCTTCGGCAACGGGTTGAGTTGGAGGACCACGCTTCCCGTGAGGCTACGGGTCGGGGACGGGTTGGGAGAGCACACCCAAAGAGTTTGCACTTGGTCTAGTAACTATTAAAACTCAGATGAGGTATTTGGTTGCACCATCTGAGTCAAAAACACTAAACTGATATATAATGCAAGACGATAGACAAATAAAGAATGGAGGAATCACATTCTGCAGTTGTAATATAAGGGGTGCCAATGAACCAATTAAGAGGGGTAAAATTTTTGCCCAATTAAAATAATTAAATTCTGACATTATGTATTTGCAGGAAACGCACATGAAACAACAAACACAGATGAGATTGAAGGCAAACTGGATAGGTCAAACATACTATTCTTCATTTACTTCTAAAGCTAGAGGTACGGCTATTATTATTCGGAAAGGTATACCATTTAAATTAAAGAATACTATTTCGGATAAAGAGGGAAGGTATATTATAGTTTTGGGAGAAATTTATTCAACTCCACTGACTACGATAAATATTTACGCTCCGAATTTTGATAACCCCCAATTTTTAAATAAAATCATAGATATAATATCAGAGTTTAATTACCAAAATGTAATAATAGGGGGGTGGGGGACTTTAATTGCGTTTTAGATCCATATTTAGACAAATCAGTAAAACAAAGGAGGGGTAACTTAAAATCTAAGACTAGAGAACATCTAAATACATATATAAAAATACTAATATAATAGATGTATGGAGAACTGCTAATCCAACTAGAAGGGAATATTCATTTTACTCATTGGTACATAAAACTTATTCACGAATTGTTTATTTTTTAGTGGATACAAAATTAATTCCATACAAAACGAATCCTTTATATCACGACCAGTATTATCTCCAATCATTCTCCGTTGACTTTTCTATTAAAATTTGATGGAATGCCGGGTAAAAAATCTTTTTGGAGGTTTAATACACAAATTCTAAATAACCCACAAGGTTATAAATATTTAAAACAACAAATGAATTTTTTTTTGAGACAAATGAAATACCAGGTATTTCACCTTCTTTACTATGGGAAACTTTCAAGGCATTTATCAGAGGAGTTATAATCTCATATCAAATTTTTCAAAATAAAAAGAATAAGACAGAACAACAGATGCTAGAACAAGAAATTAGACAACTAGTGTTAGATGATGCCAAATATCCAACTGCAGATAAACATGATAAGATAATACTACTGAAATTTAAATTTAATCGAATTTTATCGGCAAGAGTAATAAGATTATTCCAAATCACAAAACAGGAACATTTCGAATTTGGTGACAAGCCACACAAACTCTTAACTTGTCAATTGAAAAACACAAGAAAAGGAAAATACTATCACTAAAATTAAATCAGAGAAAGGTGAATTACTAACATTACCTAAGGATATTAACAGATTTGCTCAATTTTATCAAAATTTGTATACATCTAAAACTAAAATAGAGGATAGTAAAATTATAATTTTTTTAGATAACTGTAATCTTCCAAAACTTGACCTTTTGGAACAAGAGGAATTAGGAGCTCAGATTACACTTGAAGAAATAGGTGAAACTATAAAATCGCTGAAAAATGGTAAGACGCCTGGACCAGATGGTTTTAGTAATGAATTTTATAAATGATTTCACGAGATAACGGCTCCACGCTTACTTATGCCTTTAAAGAAAATAAATTACCAGAAAGATTAGCTGAATCAACTATTACACTTATACCAAAACAAAAGATAAAGATTTAGATGAACCGGGCTCATATAGAGCTATATCACTTTTAAATACAGATCGGAAAATTTTAGCAAATACCTTAGCAAGAAGATTGAGTAAATATATTAGTAAACTGATAAATCCTGATCAAACGGGGTTTATACCCAAAAGACATTAATTTCATAATTTGAGACGTCTGTTTAATATAATGTACTCACATAAAACGGAGGAAGAAGATATATCAATTGTTTCTCTGGACGCAGAGAAAGCATTTGATCAGGTAGTGTTGCAGTATTTATATAAAGTATTGCAAAAATTTAATATGGGAGAGAATTTTATTGAATGGGTAAAATTACTATATGATAAACCGACGGCAAGAACATTAACCAATAATATGTTATCTCCAAAATGTTATTTATCGAGAGGCAATATGCAGGGATGTGCTTTATCACCTCTGCTATTCGCACTTATGATAGAGCCCCTGGCTGAAAGTATAAGAAGTCATCCGAATATTCAGGGATATAATACTAGGGACTCAAATAATAACATTTCATTGTATGCAGACGATATACTTTTATATATTACAAACTCACAAACTTGTATACCAAACTTATTAAATTTAATAGAGGAATTCGGTTATTTTTCTGGATACAGAATAAATTGGAATAAAAGTGAAATCATGAAGTGAAATCTAGAATCTACTCACCTATTAAAGTTCCCCTTTAAAATTGCAACAGAAAATCCCAATATACTTACCAAAAAGTAAAAAAAAAAAACTGGACTCAGATATCACAAATTTTATTTGGGATTATCAATCCCACAGAATACAAAGAGCTCATCTGAATAAACCCAAAGTAGTAGGGGGATTAGCACTCCCCAACTTAATGTATTACTACTGGTCTGTAAATATCAAAAGCATGATCCAACTGCTGGATAACTCTCCCCAACAACTGGATTGGACGATTATGGAGAGAGAAGATTGCTCTCCTTATAATATTGGAGCAATCCTTCCCTCTCCAATATCGATGAATAATAAAAATTACAACAATAATCCAATTATATACAGTACAATCAGAATTTGGAAACAAATAAAACACAATCTAAAATTAAGAAATTTATCTCTCTTATCTCCTATCGGTAAAAACCCCTCATTTAAACCTTCAACTATAGATAAAGCATTTACACAATGGGAAAGAACTGGAATTAAAATCTTCAGAGATGTGTATGAATCGGGAAAACTATTATCATTTAAACAAATACAACTAAAATACAATTTGGAAAACAATCAGTATTTTAAATATTTCCAAATCTGTGACTATCTGAAAAAATACGCACATTATTATCACAATATGCCTCCAGACTTACTGGAAGAAGTAATGAATACAAAGGCAGAATCAGCAAACCTAATATCATATATATATATATATATATATATATATATATATATATATATATATATATATATAATGTTATCCTAAATGCAGAAATATCAACAACAGATGGTATCAGGAGAGACTGGGAAAATAATTAAGTATAAAAATTCCCAAAGAAAGGTGGGAAGAATATTTATTAAACGTGCATAAATGTTCAATTAATGTAAGACACACCTCAATACAATTTAAAATCTTACACAGATTATACCATTCAAAAACTAAAATAAGTAAACTTTTTCCCAACGTCTCACCTATATGTGATAAAGGTCAATGTCAAGAAGAGAATATAGCACACTCATTTGTCTTTTGTACAAAAATTCAAACATTTTGGACTGAAATTTTTGAAATTTTCACAAAAATATTTAAAATAAAACTGACCCTGGAAGCAGACTGGATAATCTTCGGGATATCGGAAGATTGCCCCGAATTAAATGCGTTTCAAAAGACTCTATTTGAATATGGCTTAATAACTGGAAAAAAGCTAATCTTAAAATTCTGGAAACATTCTCCGGTACCAACAGTCAATATGTGGATTTCAACTATGTTCGAAACACTACACTTGGAAGATATGAGACTCCGACTAGCAGGAAAATCAGACTGTTTCTATAAGACGTGGTCTGCATTTATCAATCTATTACAAGGATAAGGTGCAAGAATACCTCAAAAAAGTACCGGTGTCGGGTCTTGGTAAAGGGGGAAGAAAAATTGTCGAGTTGGTAGATTCCTTTTGCGAGATGTTTATAATAAAGTAACTGGCTTTTCTTCTTTCTTTCTCTATTTTTCCCTTTTTCTTTCTTTTTCCTCTCCAGGGTCTATCTCTTAATTCCCGTTTCTAACTCTTCAAGGGTTTCCTTTCCCTCTGTCACGCTTTTGCACTTTCACATCTCTTTTTCACTTTTCTACTTTCTATGCTGCTATTTTTCCCTCTATTCTCTCTTTTCTAAAGCCTTAAAATAAAATAAAAAATTAAGGGGTACAATGATTGTAATACAATACAAGGGATGTACACTGATGTAACTTACAGTACCGCTAATAAATTAAACAAACATTAAACAAAAATTGCAACAGAAAAATTTAAGTATTTGGGTGTTCAAATGACTAGAAAATACAAAGCATTATTTAATGCTAATTTATGCCTTTATTAAATAAACTCAACGTGTCGATTAAATTCTGGAAAACACTTCTGTTATCATTAATATGCAGAATAAATGCTATAAAATGATCTTTTTACCACAAATATTATACCTATTTCAATCTATACCATTACATATACCAAACAACTTCTTAAAAAAATTAGACTCTAATATTACCAATTTTATCTGGGATTATAGATCACATAGAATCCAAAGAAAACATCTGTGCAAACCACAATATATGGGGGGAATTTCACTTCCGAACTTTTTGTATTATTATTGGGCAGTGCATATTAAGAATATAATTTACTGGTTGGACAGTTCTACCCAACAGACAGAATGGATAAGAATGCAGAAAGAAGACTGTTCTCCTTGTAACATAGGAGCGATCCTCTTCTCCCCGATAAAACTGAACAACACAATATATAAGAATAACCCAATTATACATGATACAATAAGAATTGGAAACAAGTAAAATTATCCTTAAAGTTAAGAAACCTATCATTCTTAATGCCAATAGTGAATAATCCTTCATTTAAACCATCTCTTATTGATAAAACATATAATCAATGGGAAAGAATGGTAATTAAAAGGATCGGGGATATGTATGAAATGGGAAATCTGTTATCATTCCAACAACTACAATTAAATTTGAAACTGAAAAATAACCAATATTTTAAATATCTTCAGATCTGTGACTTCATGAAAAAATACATACAAAGATATCAAAACATAACTTCAGAACCATTGGAAGAAGCAATGAACATTAAGGCTGACTCACAGAAATTAATATCATATTTATATTATAGTATTTTAAATATAGATTTACCATCAACAGAGACACTTAGGGAAGAGTGGGAACGAGAATTAATGATAAAAATTAAGAAGGAAACATGGGAAAAGTAATTGATATATGTTTGATTAATGTAAGACATAATTTAATTCAATTTAAAATTTTACATAGATTATATTAATCAAAAACTAGACTGAATAAATTCTATCCAAATACTTCCCCCATTTGTGATAAATGTCTATCCCAAAACGCAAATATAACACACTCTTTTGTCTCCTGCATAAAACTTTATAAATTCTGGAGTGATATTTTTGAAATATTTACAAAATTATTTAAGAGGAAAATGGAACCTAATGCTGAAATGATTATATTTGGAGTAAATGAAGATGGGAATAAACTGAACTCATCTCGAAAGTTATTTTTTAATTAAGGGTTAATAACGGCATAAAAAATTATACTTAACTTTCGGAAAAATACAACCATACCAACGATTAAAATGTGGATTTCAAACATGTAGGACACTGCACATCTTGAGGAAATGCGATTCCTCTTAATAGATAAATCAGACCAATTTTTAACAAGTTGGTCTCCATTTGTCGATTGTTTGGATGCATATGGTGCAACAAAACCGTTGATGCTAATTGTTTCAGGATAGGGTGAGGGATGGTCAAGAATATAGATAACGATCTCCTTAATCTCTTACTTTCTACTCTTTTCTTTTCTTTTCTTTTTCATTCTCAACTTTCTTTTTTCACGCTTTTTTCTTTCTCACACACTATATATCACATGTTTCTCTATCTTTTATTTTTTTAGTCTCTCTTTTTCTTTTTCATTATTAAAAAAATTAAAAAATAAGAAGCTGTACATAAAATGTAATATGTCAATATATATTAGGCACCTTGGTGCCATATTGCTGTACTTACTTTCGTAATAAGGTGGATGAGTTGAATGTGCAGATAGCTATTAATAATTATGATATAGTTGGGATCACGGAGACATGGCTCCATGGTGACCAAGGCTGGGAGCTGAACATCCAGGGTTATTCAATATTCAGGAGGGATAGACAGAGAGGAAAAGGAGGTGTGGTAGCGTTGCTGGTTAGAGAGGAGATTAATGCAATAGAAAGGAAGTACATTAGCTTGGAGGATGTGGAATCAATATGGGTGGAGCTGCGAAAAACTAAGGGGCATTAAACGCTAGTGGGTGTTGTATACAGGCCACCTAACAGCAGTAGTGGAAGTTGGAGATGGCCTCAAACAGGAAGCTAGAAGTGCGTGCCACGAAGGTAAAACCATTATAATGGGTGACTTCAATCTACATATAGATTGGGTGAATCAAATATGCAGGGGTGCTGAGGAAGAGGATTTCTTGGAATGTATGCAGGATAGTTTTCTAAACCAACATGTAGAGGAACCAACGAGAGAGTAGGCTATTCGAGACTGGGTATTGAGTAATGAGGAAGGGTTAGTTAGCAGCCTTGTTGTACATGGCCCCTTGGACAAGAGTGACCATAATATGGTTGAGTTCTTCATGAGGCTGGAGAGTGACATTGTTAATTCAGAAACACGGGTCCTGAACTTAAAGAAAGGTAACTTTGAGGGTATGAGACGTGAATTGGCCAAGATAGACTGGCAATTAATTCTTGAAGGGTTGACCGTGGATATGCAATGGAAGGCATTTAAAGACTGCATGGATGAACTACAACAATTGTTCTTCCCAGTATGGCAAAATAATAAATCAGGGAAGGTAGCGCATCCGTGGATAACAAAGGAAATCATGGATAGTATCAAAGCAAAAGATGAAGCGTAAAAAATTAGCCAGAAAAAGCAGCCTACCAGAGGACTGGGAGAAATTCAGAGACCAACAGAGGAGGACAAAGGGCTTAATTAGGAAAGGGAAAATGGATTATGAAAGAAAACTGGCAGGAAACATAAAAACTGACTGCAAAAGTTTTATCGATATGTGAAGCGAAAAAGATTAGTTAAAACAAATGTAGGTCCCTTGCAGTCAGAAACAGGTGAATTGATCATGGGGAACAAGGACATGGCAGACCAATTGAATAACTACTTTGGGTCTGTCTTCACTAAGGAAGACATAAATAATTTGCCGGAAATAGCAGGGGATCGCGGGTCAAATGAGATGGAGGAACTGAGTGAAATCCAGGTTAGCCGGAAAGTGGTGTTAGGTAAATTGAATGGTTTAAAGGCTGATAAATCCCCGGGTCCAGATAGGCTGCATCCCAGGGTACTTAAGGAAGTAGCCCCAGAAATAGCGGATGCCTTAGTGATAATTTCTCAAAAATCTTTAGATTCTGGAGTAGTTCCTGAGGATTGGAGGGTGGCTAATGTAACCCCACTTTTTAAAAAGGGAGGGAGAGAGAAAACGGGGAATTACAGACCAGTTAGTCTAACATCGGTAGTGGGGAAACTGCTAGAGTCAGTTATTAAAGATGGGATAGCAGCGCATTTGGAAAGTGGTGAAATCATTGGACAAAGTCAGCATGGATTTACGAAAGGTAAATCATGTCTGACGAATCTTATTGAATTTTTCGAGGATGTAACTAGTAGAGTGGATAAGGGAGAAGCAGTGGATGTGTTATATCTGGACTTTCAGAAGGCTTTTGACAAAGTCGCACACAAGAGATTACTATACAAACTTAAAGCACACAGTATTGGCGGTTCAGTATTGATGTGGATAGAGAACTGGCTGGTAGACAGGAAGCAAAGAGTAGGAGTGAACGAGTCCTTTTCAGGATGGCAGGCAGTGACTAGTGGGGTGTCACAAGGCTCAGTGCTGGGACCCCAGCTATTTACAATATATATTAATGATTTGGACGAGGAAATTAAATGCAACATCTCAAAGTTTGCGGATGACACGAAGCTGGGGGGCAGTGTTAGCTGTGAGGAGAAAGCTAGGAGGCTGCAAGATGACTTGGGCAAACTGGGTGAGTGGGCAAATGCATGGTAGATGCAGTATAATGTGAATAAATGTGTTATCCACTTTGGTGGCATAAACAGGAAAGTAGACTATTATTTGAATGGTGACCGATTAGGAAAAGGGGAGATGCAACGAGACCTGGGTGTTATGGTACACCAGTCATTGAAAGTAGGCATGCAAGTGCAGCAGGCTGTGATGAAAGCGAGTGGTATGTTGGCATTCATAGCAAATGGATTTGAGTACAAGAGCAGGGAGGTTCTACTTCAGTTGTACAGGGTCTTGGTGAGGCCGCACCTGGAGTATTGTGTACAGTTTTGGTCTCCTAATCGGAGGAAAGACATTCTTGCCATAGAGGGAGTACAGAGAAGGTTCACCAGACTGATTCCTGGGATGGCAGGACTTCCATATGAAGAAAGACTGGATAGACTCGGTTTGTACTCGCTGGAATTTAGAAGATTGAGGGGGATCTCATAGAGACTTACAAAATTCGTAAGGGGTTGGACAGGCTAGATGCAGGAAGATTGTTCCCGATGTTGGGGAACTCCAGGACAAGGGGTCACAGTTTAAGGATAATGGAGAGGTTTTTTAGGACCGAGATGAGAAAATCGTTTTTCACACTGAGAGTGGTGAATCTGTGGAATTCTCTGCCACAGAAGGTAGTTGAGGCCAGTTCGTTGGCCATATTTAAGAGGGAGTTGGATGTGGCCCTTGGGGCTGAATGGGATCAGGGGGTACGGATAGAAGGCAGGTACAGGATACTGAGTTGGATGATCAGCCATGATCATATTGAATGGCGGTGCAGGCTCGAAGGGCCGAATGGCCTGCTCCTGCACCTAATTTCTATGTTTCTATGTTTCTGTGTACTTCTAATAAAATAAAATTAAAAAAAAAAAAAATCTCAGATCTTGGATGTGTGTGCGTTCGTGAGTTTGTGTAATCACATCTTCATGAAAAATCTCCGCGGGAACAATAACGTTTTTACATATTCCGGTAGACATTTTTCCCATCGAGTCCAAAACCTACTTATCTGAAAATGTTAGGCTTTATTTCTCGACATTAATGAAAATGTTTAAAAATGCTTAAGGCCAACGGGCCTGCACTTCGTCTAGTATCTATAGTACTAAAAGTCTCATCTTGACCACTACCTGTTGCACTGTATATTGATTTTAGAAAAAACGCTGCCACATACAGCTGTGATTTTTGGCCATCTTACTCAGTCCCCCTCCGCTGCGCAGGACAAGTGGATTTTTCCCATTGATTAAAAATAAAAGAGCTATTAGTGTTTTAAAAATGTTCAGGTTCTCTCTCCTGAAGACCACTCCCCTTCTGGAAGTACTATAAAACCCGGAAGTGTGGAGGTGCCTCAGTTCTCTGCAAGATGGGGGAGCGAGTTGTCGTGATTCTCAGTCTGAGCTGTGAATAACACTGAACACATATCTACTAAATTGTGAGTTGTTTAACTGACCTGTCCGTGCCATTAATGTGGTTTGAAAATGTAGTTTGAGAATGCAAAAGTGTGTTGTGGTTTGAAAGTGCTAAAGCTGTGTTGCCTTTGGTTTGAAAGTGCTAAAGCTGCGTTGCGTTTGGTTAGAAAGTGGTAAAGCTGTGTTGCCTTTGGTTTGAAAGTGCTAAAGCTGCGTTGCCTTTACTTTGAAAGTGCTAAAGCTGCCTTGCCTAATCAAAGCTGCCTTGCCGAATTAAAGCTGCCTTCTATATAATTAAAAATCTAATCTTGACCACTTCCTGTTTGCGCTTTATATTGATTTTAGAAAAAACGCTACCATGTACGTCTGTGATTTTTGGCCATCTTACTTAGAATCTTTCTCCGCTCATCAGGTGCAAATGTTTTAAAAATGTTGAGATTCTCTCTCCGGTCAATCAAGCCCTGAAGGCCACGCCCCTTCTGGTGGGAGGGGGAGGGACTATAAAACCCGGACGTGTGGGCGTGGCACAGTCTCTGCAAGATGGGGGAGGGAGAGGTCACGACACGCTGTCTTTAGTGGCCTTGCACCCTGCTTGAAATGATATGAAACTGCACTTGAATTTGGTGGCCTTGCACCCTGCTTGAAATGGAATTTCAAAGAATAGCAGTGTGAACTGCGAGCCCACTAGCTGTGAGTGAGTGAGCTGCCAGCACAACAGGCTTGAGTGACTGAGCCGCCTGCCCAAGCATCCATTCGGCCCACAAAGTCCATACTAACCCTCTGGAAACCAGTCCCCTCAGCCCACAACACCCATACTAGCGCTCCAGAAAGCCCCCCCCCCCCCCCCACCCCCACTGGCCACCAATATTGGAATTGGTGAAAAGGTGGAATATTGCTTTGGAGGACCAGCCCTCTCGTGTGATGCTGGGACCCAACAGGTCCAACTTAGTCTAATACTATAATATTACCATATACTATTGCTATTCCATATAACCATATAACCATATACCAATTACAGCACGGAAACAGGCCTTCTCGGCCCTTCCAGTCCGTGCCGACCATTTGTTTTCCCCTAGTCCCATCTACCTGCACTCAGACCATACCCCTCCATTCCCTTCACGTCCATATACCTATCCACTTTACTCTTAAATGTCAAAATCGATCCTGCCTCCACCACTTCTGCTGGAAGCTGATTCCACACAGCCACCACCCTCTGAGTAAAGAAGTTCCCCCTCACGTTACCCCGAAACCTCTGTCCCTTAATTCTCATGTCATGCCCTCTTGTTTGAATCTTCCCTACCCTCAATGGGAAAAACGTATCCACGTCAACTCTGTCTATCCCTTTCATCATTTTAAAGACCTCAATCAAGTCCCCCCTTAACCTTCTGCGCTCCAAAGAATAAAGACCTAACTTGTTCAACCTTTCTCTGTAACATAGTTGCTGGAACCCTGGCAACATTCTAGTAAATCTCCTCTGTACTCTCTCTATTTTGTTGACATCCTTCCTATAACTAGGCGACCAAAATTGTACACCATACTCCAGAATTGGTCTTACCAATGCCTTGTACAATTTTAACATTACTTCCCTACTCCTATATTCAATGCTCTGATTTATAAAGGCCAGCACACCAAAGGCTTTCTTTACCACCCTATCTACATGCGATTCCACCTTCAGGGAACTATGCACAGTTATTCCTAGATCCCTCTGTTCCACAGCATTCCTCAATTCCCTACCATTTACCATGTACGTCCTATGTACATTCCTTATGTTACTATTCCAAAAAATAATTTATAAATTAAAACACATTAGCTGCGATACTGAAATAAGTTTGCACTCTGAATTTCTCCATTGGCCATCTTCTCTTTGGCTTGTATATCAAAGTAATCTCGTCAGGTCTCCATGTGCCATACATTGCAACCAGATACTTTGCTTCACTGTTCCTTTTAGTGCGGATGCCTGCTTTGTCGTGGGTCGGTGGAAGATGGAGGGTTTCCGTTTTGGGTGCTCAAACGTGGTGGTGCTTGAAAGTGGAGTGCTATCGATGCTGCTCTCCCTGATTGTTGGTGCTTCTTGTAGATTAACCCTTATTAATCCATGCCATTTATAATCTCCACTGCACATATATGCATGCCACCCATTACATGGTGTTACGGTACTACACTAACTGTTACAGTACTACACTTACAAGGACAGCCGGCTCTTAGTAGCTATGCCGAGCTGGGCATGCATGGCTGGCAGTTTGAATGTTCTGTATTACTTATGGAATAAAGACTATGTATTCTAAAGTTAAAAATGTTAATAACTTTTAAAATATATCAATCTGAATAATAATATAATATCAATCTGAACAAAACTTTGATACACCACACCACGGGGCAATGGTGAGTAAGGTGGTCCAAACATTGCAGCGCTATCATCTACCATTTTAGCGTAATTCAGGGAACACACAGACATCCACACATATAAGATGAGTGCTTTAGTAATATTGATATACTAAAACATAGTACACCATGTATGTTGTCGTGGATCATTCACAAACGCTTCTGTGTCGGTCCCTGTCCCTGCCAGTTGCTCCACGCTGTCACGTTGCTTCCTGGGCTGCAGCATTGCCTCGGCCACAACGTTCTTTGGCTTGTCTCATATCCCACAGTTCAGCGAATGAATAATGAACAACAAAAGACATAGGGGATTTCTCAGGCTGACCCTCTGCCATTGGCTTGGATGGTCCAGCCACCTCCTGAGGCATTTTTGCCGTCTCCAATTGCCGTGTTATCTCCACTCTTCAATGCAAGGATTGTTGCTGCTGGAGTGGTGTCGTGCTGTTCAGTAATTGCAATCGGTAAGTCTTTCCCATTGTCAGGCCGTGCGGTTGCTTCACCCTCTGGTCCACAGGCCTGAGGGTCTCTGGATCGAATCATCAGGTTTGCAAGCCAAGAGGAAAGAAAATATTGTCACTGTTCAGTGTAACTCAGGAGAGATGGAGCTGTGTCTGAGTGCAGGATCTATAGCTGTTGCTGCTGTTTATTGGTTGGGGAACCAATTGTGATGAAGTTTCACATGTTTCTATGTTTCTATGTTTCACATCGACAATGATCACCGTGGTGAAAACCACAAAATAAAAGCAGCGCAACAATGTGCAAGTTTCGCGTCGACTAAGTGATTTACGTGGGCACGTATTCACCAACAACGGGGGTACACAAAAAGCTGGAGAAACTCAGCGGGTGCAGCAGCATCTAAGGAGCGAAGGAGATAGGCGACGTTTCGGGTCGAGACCCTTCTTCAGACTGGTCAGGGATCAGGGAAACGAGAGATATAGACGGTGATGTTGAGAGATAAGGAACAATGAATGAAAGATATGCAAAAAAGTATCGATGATAAAGGGAACAAGCCATTGTAAGCTGTTTGTGGTGTGAAAATGAGAAGCTGGTGCGACTGGGGTGGGGAAGGGAGAGATAGAGGGAATGCCAGGGCCCGAGTGCTGAGGGAGAGGTGGGAAGGGGAGGAGACAGCAAGGGTTAACAGAATTGAAAAAGTTCAATATTCAAGCCCAAAGGATGCAGACTCCCCAAGCGGAATATGAGGTGCTGTTCCTCCAGCTTGCGGTGTTGCTCACCGGTTGGTAAAGTCACACTACAATGCCATCTAGCGTCCCGTCTAGTTTACAATCTGGATTTTTTCATTGTTAGAGATGAAGTGCCCCTCCTTCTGGGCATCGATGCATGCCATGATATGGGCCTAGTCACCTTCGGCAAAGCTGTGTACCAATTATCCACCTCTCAAAGTCACACTCAACGGCTACTCGCACAATACAATACCCTTTTGACAACCAGCTGGGCAAGCTTCCCTCAGAACACACTATTGTATCCGACAAGGAAGTCATACCTGCCGTTCATTCTCCTCACCGAATCCCGCACGCAATGAAGGAGCGCGTGCGTCAAAGCTGAACTAGACAGAATGGAAACACTAGGCGTGATAGTCCCTGTCAACGACCCCTCCTGCTGGATCTCCACAAAAGTCACAGCAGTCAAGAAGTACAAAGACGAAATAAGGATCTGCATCAACCCTAAAGATTTAAACACAGCCATCAAACGGCTACACCACCCGATGGGGATGGTGGAATGCATCACAGTCTCCTGTGGAGGCGTGGGTTTGTATATGCAATAGACAATATACAATAGGGGCAGAAGTAGGCCATTTGGCCCTTCGAGCCATTCAATGTGATCATGGCTGATCATCCCCAATCACTACCCCGTTCCTGCCTTCCCCCATATTCCCTGACTCCACTATCTTTAAGAGCCCTATCTAGCTCTCTCTTGAACGTATCCAGAGAACCAGCCTCTACCGCCCTCTGAGGCAGAGAATTCCACACTCACAACTCTCTGTGAGACAATGTGTTTCCTCATCTCCGTTCTAAATGGCTTACTCCTTACTCTTAAGTGGCCCCTGGTTCTGGACTCCCCCAACAACGGGAACATGTTTCCTGCCTCTAGCATGTCCAAGCCCTTAACAATCTTATACGTTTCAATGAGATTCCCTCTCATCCTTCTAAATTCCAGAGTATACAATCCCAAACTGCTCCATTCTCTCAGCATATGACAGTCCCACCATCACGGGAATTAACCTTGTAAACCTACGCTGCACTCGCTCAATAGCAAGAATGTCCTTCCTCAAATTCGGGGAACACTGTACACAGTACTCCAGGTGTGGTCTCACTAGGGCCCTGTGCAACTGCAGAAGGACCTCTGCTCCTATACTCAACTCCTCTTGTTATAAAGGCCAACATGCGAAAACTGCACACAATACTCCAGGTGTTGTCTCACAAGGGCCCTGTACAACTGCAGAAGGACCTCTTGACTCCTATACTCAACTCCTCTTGTTATGAAGGCCAACATGCCATTCGTTTTCTTCACTGCCTGCATGCTTACTTTCAGTGACTGATGCCGTTGTACGTCCCCTTTTCCCAACTTGACGCCATTTAGATAGTAATCTGCCTTCCTGTTTTTGATACCAATGTGGATAACCTCACATTTATCCACATTAAACTCCATCTGCTATACATCTGCCCAACCTGTCTAAGTCATCCTGCATTCTCATAGCATCCACCTCACAGTTCACACTGCCACCCAGCTTTGTGTCATCTGCAAATTTGCTAAAGTTACTTTGAATGTTACTATCCCACTTCTGACACTGTTTTAAAATGATCCACTACAACATACATGGTGAAACATAGGTCTTTATTCCATTCAGAAATACAGAGATTTAAACTGCCAACCGTGCACTCCCCGTTCAACGTGGCTTCCGCCAGCTGGATGTCGTCGTTAGTGTAGTACCGTAATACCATGGAAAGGGTGGTATGCACGTATGTGTAGTGGAGATTGTAAATGGCATGGATTAATAAGGGTAAATTTACACCATCCTTTCCATTGTCAATGGTCACAATGAGCAGATGATGAGAACATCGTAGTTAATAATAAATCCCAGTGTAAAATATTTTATTAAGTAAAAGGGTTAACTTGACTTTTTTGGGTTCTGAATAAACTGAAGTTTTATAATTCTGTTCTGTGGAGGAGCTGTGGGAATCAGGAAGTTGGAGGCCAGCATTCAAGCCGCTCTGATAGTGCTGTCTGTTATGCCCAAGCAAAAGACCATTGAGAATAGTGGGAGAGGATGTGTTTCCTGGGGACTTGGTAGTTTCTGTAAACAGAAACCTTCTGGCTGTTACTGATATTGATGATTACATTGCTAAAACGGAATTGCAAATGTTGGGCTAATGTTTTGACTAATTTCCTGTTGTTTGTGATCAACAATTTGTGATTGATATAACTGTAGATGACAAGTGTATTGTATCAGTGACAAGTATACTTTGAATGGGTACAGCCGCCTATGATTGATTTGTGTTAAACTTCATTGCTGCAACTCCGTATAAACATGTGACTACGTTTCCAAAATGTTATAAAAGATGATGTATGTCTTTGTTCATTAGACTGGTAGCTTAGGGGAGTTAAGTATCTGTTGCATACTTGACTTTGTATCCCTGACACTCTCGCTGGCTGATGACCAAGTAAAGCTTGACTTGGTTTACCTAACCCATTGTGAGTTGTCCGTTTTAAAAAATGAACCGTAACTATGATGTGAAACAATAAAGACTGACCTCAAAAGTAAAGAATAATTTATTGAATTTCTATGGAACACCTCAAAGTGTTTCAAAAGTAATAAAAAATAAAGATACAGGAAATCTGAAATAAAACACTGAATATTTGGAACTAGTGCCGAGATCGAGTGTTCTGTTTTTACTCCTCAGGGTTCCCCTCTTTGACTATAGTTGAGGCTCTCACCTGGGTCTCTTCTATACCCCGTGACTCTGCTCTCACTCCTCATCTCCCCACTCGTAACAAGGACAGAGTTCCCCTTGTCCTCAACGTCCACGCTACCAGCCGTCACATACAACAGATAATCCAACGGGATCCCACCACTAGCCACATCTTCCCATCTCCTCCCCTTTTGGCTTTCCACAGACACCGCTCCCTCTGTAACTCAATTCGTCCCTTCCCACCCAAACCACCCTCTCCCCTGGTACTTTCCCTTGCAACCGCAGGAAATGGAACACTTGTCACTTTACCTCCCCCCTTGACTCCATTCAAGAACCCAAGCAGTTATTCCAGGTGCGGCAGAGGTTCACCAGCACCTCCTCCAACCTCATCTATTGCATCCGCTGTTCTAGGTGTCAGCTGCTTTACATCGGTGAGACCAAGCGCAGGCTAGGCGATCGCTTCACCCAACACCTCTGTTCGGGTCGCAATAACCAACCTGATTTCCCGGTGGCTCAGCACTTCAACTCCCCCTCCCATTCCGAATCCGATCTTTCTGTCCTGGGCCTCCTCCATGCCCAGAGTGAGTCCCACCGTAAATTGGAGGAGCAGCACCTCATATTTCGCTTGGGCAGTTTACACCCCAGCGGTATGAACATTGACTTCTCCATTTTCAGGTAGTCCTTGCTTTCTCCCTCCTTCCCCTCCCCTTCCCACAACCCACTGTCTCCGCCTCTTCCTTTCTTCTTCCAGCCCCCCCCCCCCCACCCCCACATCGGTGAAGAAGGGTGGCTTCCAATGCCAGGTGCTAGTGAGGATAGAAATAGAAAGACAGGACGGCTGGGGAATTGGTGCAGTGTGAAGGCCAAAGCACACACGCACACACGCACACACACACACACACAGACTTCCTCCTCCACACCCCCACACGTACACTCCCGGAAAACTCGCCATCCCAAATCAACCGCACCTACAGTTATTTTATTCATACTTTATTAATCCCCTTTTCAGGGGAAATTCAGATGTCCTTGCAGCACACTAATAAAAATACAACATAGCATTAAAGAAGAAGTTTAACATTAAAACATGCCCCCACAATGGTTCCCACTGTGGGGGAAGGCACAAAGTCCAGTCCCCCATCCCATTGTCCACCATAGTCGGGCCTATTGAGGCCTCCACAGTCGCCGCTATGGAGGCCTGATGTTTCAGGCCCTTCTCGCCGGGTGATGGTGCTCCGGCGTCGGGAGAACCCTCTCAGCAGCTTGGGGTGTCTGGAACGGCCACTTCCTTACCGGCCACCGTGGCTTCCGAAGCCAACAGGCCACACTGGACGGAGCTCCACCACTGGTGATCTAGGCGAGAGATCCCAGGCTCCCGATGTAAAGTTCAGCGCCGCCGCCCGCAACTGGCAGCTCCACGATGTTCAATCGGCAGATCCCAGCATACCGGAGTTCCAGCGCGGCGACCCAGGCAAGGCATCACCCACTCTGTGATAGTGCTCCGGTGCTGTGCCCCCGTCGAAGCCGAGGTTCTGCCAGGTCCATTCAGGAAACGCCGTTCCAGGCCCCGCAGGTAAGCCGCGAGGACGGATTGAAGGTGCTGCTCGGAGGAAGGCAGCCTCTCCGACCAGGTAGGGACTTGAACAAGCAGTTTCCCCCTTCACCCCCACCCCCACACATAAGAAGATTAGACCCCCAACTCCACACTTTAACGTACTAAAAATAATAAAAAAGAAGTGAAAAAAACGGACAAAAAATTGAATGTTCTCCAACCCCGAAGCTGACCCACCCCACCCCTACAACAGAGAAATGCTCTCAATCTCCCCCCCTACAAGAGTTTAATGCCCTCCATCCCCGTACCTCTACCCCTACAATAGTCATTACCTCCATTCCCCATACAACAATGGAATGCCTCCAATGTGCCCACATACAACATGACTGTAAACAAGAGATACACACGACATGTAATCCAAGATCATCTTTAATCAATATGCAGACTCTAGCAGGACAGTAGATTGTTAGTCGTCAGAGCATCCTGAATGCTACACGAACTGAGCAGTGTAGGACGTGGGTGTTAATATAAATGATACAGTAAGGTGGGGTTAGTGATGCTAACCTATATATGATTGGTTGTCATGCATAAACCAATCTACATCCTTCCCCCTAAAGAGTAAGTATAGTGGGCACCCATGCCATAGAGTTAAACATATTCGCCATATCTATCAGGCGGTCTACTAATACGGCCCAAACGCGTACGGACCAAGCCTTCTCCTCCTTCACCAGAAAGATTAGGAGGAGGGGGTGAACCCGGAAGCGAGAACGTTGCGGGAGAGACTTGTGGTGGCCGAAAGGGGAAACATGCAGGAGGAGCGATCCCGTGGTTAGTCACGACCGCCGGTCGTGGAGGAGTGTGGGACATGGTAGAATCGGTAGAAGGTACGGCAGCAAATGGCTGGAACTGAAGCGGGTGGAGCATTGGGTCTGGCTGGTGGTGGACGGGGATCCTGCACAGCAAGCAAATGTTGGCGACTTCTGCGGTATACTTCTCCTTCATAGTCCACAAGGTCAGATCGTGGCTCGACAGCTGCGCCGACAACAGTACCCAGACGGGAATGTCCCATGGAAGTTTGTGAACGAACGACTTGGCCCGGCAGTAGAGGCACGAGAGATTTGCATGATTTATCATACGATCGTTTCTGAATGTCGTGTTTCTCCTGAATACGCCTTTGGATTGAAGCAGGCGTCAGCACCTGTGGTATTAGCTGTTGCTGAGCAATCGGAATTGGAGGTCTTGTTGTTCTGGACATCAGACGCTGGGCTGGTGAACCCAGGGTCCCGGCTCGAGCAATGTTTCTGAGATTCAAAAGATCAAGATACACGTCCGAATTGGCCAGGCACGCTCGTTCCAACAGTTGTTTTGCGCTTCAGACGGCTCTTTCAGCGAGTTCGTTACTCTGTGGGTACTCAGGGCTGCTCGTAATGTGTTGGAAATTCCATTGGTTGGGAAAGAGCTTGAAATCATGGCTGGTAAACTGTCTTCTGTCGCCGGTCTGCAAACGGACGGGTGAGCCGAATGTAGAGAAGTGTTTCTTTAATATTCCAAGTGATGGAGGTCAGTAGGCTGACTTCAAACCAGTTTGAATAGGAGTCGGCGAGGACGAGGTAGTGATCACCACGCCATTCAATGTCTGCCGCCACCGCCGTCCAGGGCAGAGCTGGTGGAGGTTGTTGCAGTAAGGGCTGTCTCTGCTGGTGAGGTGCAAGGCTGTTGCAAGTGGGGCAGGAGGCTGTACTATCCTGTATGCATTTGGCCATCCCAGGCCAGTAGAACAGGTTCTGTGCGTTGGCCAGCATGGCATCAACTCCTGGGTGACCGCTGTGTGCCTCTTTGTAGTATTCCTCGCGTAGTGATGAGGGGACCACGACTTTGTGGTCCTTAACTATGACATCATCCTGTATGACCAGTTCACCGCGGACTAAGAAGAATGGCTACGCCTCTGTTGGTGCGCTGGGTTGTCTGTCTGGCCAACCTCTTTTGATTACTGATGAGAGTATCTGGAGGGTGGCGTTGGCGGCAGTGTGTTCGGCTAGGCGGTGCAGTTGTTTAGTAGGAGCAAAGTCAACGCCGAAGACCGTAAACTCTTCCCATTCATAGGCGTGGTGTTCGCAGGATGTCTGAGCTGCATGAGAGAGAGTGTGCCTCTATTTACCCTTTTTGTGGACAAGAGTGAAGTCGAAACACTGGAGCTGCATCATCATGTGTTGCAGGCAAGCTGGTGCGAGCTGGTGCAGCATGGATGGGTTTGTTCAGAACCGTCACCAGTGGTTGGTGGTCTGTCTCGACCGCGAAAATGTTTCCAAAGATAAAGTCATTGAATTTGGAACAGGCAAAGATGACAGCCAGCAGCTCCTTCTCGATCTGTGCATAGCGCTGTTCTGTGTCGGTCATGGGACGGGAGGCATAGGAAACAGGGCGCAAGTTACAATCAGCAGATGATTGTAGGCAGGCTGCACCGAGCCCGAATCATGAGGCATCACAGGTAACTGTCACAGGGCGCCTCAAGTCAAAGAGTGTCAGGGTTGGTGCGCTGGTCAGCTTCGATTTTAAAGCATTGACTGCTGGAACCAGGACCAAGCAGTGTCCTTTCTAGTCAATTGTCGCAGAGGTGAGCTTAGTTCACTGAGGTTCGGTATGAATTTGCCAAGATAGGATTTGCCAAGATAGAATTTGAACGTTAGGTCTTTATTCTTTGGAGCGCAGAAGGTTAAGGGGGGACTTGATTGAGGTCTTTAAAATGATGAAAGGGATAGACAGAGTTGACGTGGATACGTTTTTCCCATTGAGGGTAGGGAAGATTCAAACAAGAGGGCATGACATGAGAATTAAGGGACAGAAGTTTAGGGGTAACGTGAGGGGGAACTTCTTTACTCAGAGGGTGGTGGCTGTGTGGAATGAGCTTCCAGCAGAAGTGGTGGAGGCAGGATCGATTTTAACATTTAAAAGTAAAGTGGATAGGTATATGGACGTGAAGGGAATGGAGGAGTATGGTCTGAGTGCAGGTAGATGGGACTAGGGGAAAACAAATGGTCGGCACGGACTGGAAGGGCCGAGAGGGCCTGTTTCTGTGCTGTAATTGTTATATGGTTATATGGTTATATAGTTCACCATACCCAGGAATCGCTGCAGGCCAAGCACATTGGTGGGGGCAGGCATCTCTATGATGGCAGCAGCTTTCTTCGGATCAGACTTGAGGCCATCGGCAGTAAATACATGCCCGACAAAGGTGACCTCTGAAACCCTGAACTTACACTTGTTAGGGTTGAGCTTGAGGTTGATCTGACGTGCCCGCTCCATGAGAAGCCTTAGGTTGTAGTCGTGCTCCGGCGCATCTTTACCATACACCAGGATATCGTCAACAATGATGGCACATGGTCCGTTGATATCAGCAGCTTGTGCACCATTTTGTCAAAGGAAATCAGTCCCAGATCCTGGCACGCATGGTTGCCCAACAGAGTCACAGAGTTAGAGTTCAAGACGTAGAAGGTCTTGTGGTTTTTGTCAGCACACTGGCTTTTTCCAGTGGAACAAGTACTTCCCTCCCCATAAGCATGCAAAGTGGAGCTGTCCGTATCAGGAGCTCCTTATTTCTTATCTTGTTGTAGAGGTTGATAGACATTTCATTCACTTTTGCATCTGTATCTAATTTAGCCTTGAAGCTGAAATTGTTGACAGTAATCAGAACTGTAGGGTCGGGAATCTTGCCAACTGCATGCAGGAGTGAGTACATGGATGACTCCCCTTGCAAATTAATTGGACTGGTATCGGGGGCGGTATCGAGCTAGTATTGGGAATTGGAGGTGTTTCGTCTCGCTGCAACATGTGTAGATTAGGTTTAAAACTGAAGGATTTATACCCATGGGCACGACAGGCGGCAGCGAAATGATTCATTTTCTTACAATAGTTACAGGCCTTTCCATAAGCTGGACATAGCGATTGCTTGTTATGCAAATAATTGCATTTGGGGCATCTTTTTGGAGGTTCACCATTGGAGACCCTGATTTGCCTGGGTCATAAATCTTCAGTTACCTGCTTGTGCTCGCGGCCTAGTGAATCCAGTTAGATTAATGGATTTGGTTTTGGTTCCGCACTGACTGTTTAATGGGTCAATAAATTCTGCCATGCGACAGGCATGCGCAGCCTCGTCTAAGGTTAAATCAGGTTTACGCAAAAGCTCAGATCGCAGCTTTTGGTCATTCATCCCTGTCACTAGAACATCTCTTGTTAGCTGGTCAGTCATATTTGGGCCATATATTTTATCTTTGGGCCATATATTTCAAATCTGAGATAAACAACTCAACGTGTTCACCTGGAAGCTGTCACCGAGCAAAGAATCTCGCTCTTTCCAAAATGTGATTAGAGGGCAGGTCACAGATCTCACTAAATTTACGTAACAAAACATTGGGGTCGTCAGCAGATTCTGTTGGTGTAACTACCTGATTGTTGGCACCAAGGACTTCTGGAGCGTAGCGGAATGTCTTGGCTCGTCTCATAGCATCTGGATCTGCTAGGTTAAGTAGAAGAGAAGCTTTGACAGCGTCTGGTTCGTTTCTGTGCACAATGTTCATGTAGTGTCGGTAATCAATCTCAAAAGTTGCCCAACGTTCACCGATGCCTGAATCGAAGATAAGCTGTTCGGCTTTTGGCAAGATGAAGCCACCTCAAAACAGAACTAAGAACTCACAAAAGAAAATAAAAACCGTTATACAGGAGGAGTGGGTTAACCCAAACTTGACACCATGTAAACAAGAGATACACACGACATGTAATCCAAGATCATCTTTAATCGATATGCAGACTCTAGCAGTACAGTAGATTGTTAGTCCTCAGAGCATCCTGAGCAGTTACCCGAACTGAGCAGTGTAGGATGTGGGTATTAATATAAATGATACAGTAAGGTGGGGTTAGTGATGCTAACCTATATATGATTGTTTGTCATGCAGAAACCAATCTACAATGATCATGACCCCACCTCCTCCATCCAACAAAGTCATTCCCTCCAACCCCACACACAACCAACAGGGTAAAGCCCTCAACCCCTCCCCCACAACATGGTAATCCCCTCTTTACCCCCCCCCCCCCCCACCACAACAGGACAATCCTCTACACCCCCCCCCCCCCGCCCCACACACACACAATGGGGTAATACTCTCGATCCACCCACACAAGCCCGCACCCACACCCCACACCCACAACAGGGTAATACATTCCATTCCCCACCCCGCCAACACGGTGATGCCCTCGAGTCCACCACACTTACAATATGTGGTTGTGTTATTAATGGTTCTGTAAGGAAATAACTTTTGTTTTAAGCATAAGTATTTCTCAATATTCAAAGCTGAATTTCCTCAAGTCTTCTCAGCTGTTAGTATCCATTGCTCCCTGGTATGAGCAAGTTTGGGATGTCAGGGCTTTTCCTGTTGGCATGCAGGGTGTGCTTGTGGCTGGAGCCTGTGTTCCCAGCAAGTGTGGACAACGGCCAGGGAAAGAATAGTCACCGTAGGACCAATAGGAGAGAGCGGGTGAACGATAACAACAGCTATAAACAAATAGAGTCAACTCAAGAGTGTTTTATTGTCATATGTCCCGGACGGGACAACGAAATTCTTACTTGCTGCAGCACAACAGAAAGAGTGAATATGTAAACATTGTATATAACGGGGAAAAATTAAAAGTTCAATAAATAACAAATATAGTGCAAATAACGAATAATAATATAGTCTTTTGCAGTTCAGCGCTCAGAGCTTATTCGTTATGTTTAATAGCCTGATGGCTGTGGGGAAGATGCTGTTCCTGAACCTGGACATTACAGTCTTCAGGCTCCTGTACCTTCTTCCTGATGGCAGTCATGAGATAAGTGTGTGGTCAGGATGGTGTGGGTCCTTGATGATGCTGGCAGCCTTTTTGAGGCAGCGACTGCGATAGATCCCTTCGATGGTGGGGAGGTCAAAGCCAGTGATGGACTGGGCAGTGGTCACAACTTGTTGTAGTCTTTTCCGCTCCTGGATGCTCAAGTTGCCGAACCAAGCCACGATGCAACCAATCAGAATGCTCTCTACGGTGCACCTGTAGAAGTATAAATAGTGTTATACTCCATCTATACTATTCACAATTAGAAATTTCTTTGGATATAATAGGATGTAGATTAAACGAGAACTCACCTGTTCGAAGTTTGATCGTTATTTTACGAGGAGTTACGTGAGTGACTACGTGAAGAGCCCGCCTCACGCTGGTAACGGCATACTTCAAAGCAAAGGCATGAAAAACACAGAACACCAAAGCCGGAGTAACATAGTAAGGCTCATAAAAAAGACTTAGAACCACCATTTGATCATTTATTTTACGAGGGTGGGAGTGGAGGGCACGTAATCCCTCATCGTAACTCCTCGTAAAATAACGATCAAACTTCGAACAGGTGAGTTCTCGTTTAATCTTACTATTTTACTTCGGAGTCACGTGAGTGACTACGTGAAGAGTTTTAAAGCTTTCTGTGTTTTTTATGTCGTAGAATTAATCCGTACGACAGTCCGGCTAAGTAAACACATACATGAGAAAGCAGACAAAAGTTAGATCTTTTCACAATTAAATTTTTTAATGGTTGAAAGACCATATAATACCCTCCTTATATTTGAGGGAAAAATGATTACAAGTGACAAAAGATATCAGTGACTACACAACTGATTATAGCAATTAATAGCAAACAAAGCAGGTGATTATAGTGCTCCCAACACCGCGTGTCCAAAGCTTGTCATAGTGTGAACAGGTTTGTTGTAGAACTTTGAAAAAGTTTCTTCTTTACTCCACCCTGCGATTTTTAAAATATGCTCGAGAGGTACGTCCCGCCCCTTCGCCGCGGACGTAGCTGCCGCCCTGGTGGAGTGAGATTTGAAGACATCAGTGTCTACTCCCGCTAAAACCAACACCTGTTTCAACCATTTTGAGATAGTTTGAACTGAAGCTTTTGTGTGTGGCTTTTTGTGCGTAAGCAGCAATGTCTTTTCGTTTCCTCGAAAAGTGTCCGTAACTTTAATATATTGGTTCAAATGTCTAACCACACACAAAGCAGGCTCAATATGAAAAGCTTGAAAGGTTACCTTTGTTCCAGATCTCCCTGGTCTACTTTGTTTGATCAGATCGTAAACATAGAATACAACGTTATCTGTAGTCACATGCATACAGTCTAAACGCAACATTTGTAAAGTTTGCACTCTTTGGGCTGAGACCAGTGACATTAACATGACCAATTTCAATGTTAACCTATCCAATGTCAACCCTTCAATTGGCGTCCATTCTCTAAGTAGAGCAAGTACTATGCTCACATCCCAAATCTCTGTATATCTAGGTTTTGGCGGATTCATGTGAAAAATTCCTTTCATGAATCGTGATATTAATGGATGCGACCCAATTGACTTCTCACCAATCATAAGTCCTAAATAGGACGACAAGGCACTGCGTGCAGTGTTAATGGCACTGTAACTTAAATGTTGCCCAAAGTGCAAATTGGCAAGGAATTCCAAAACATGAGTAACATTCACAGAATCATCAGAAATATTTGACTGTGTGCAAAATTCTTCCCATTTCTTAATATGTGTCATATATTGTTTCTGTGTGCTATGTCGCCATGATGCGCCAATAACTGTCAAAGTTTGGTCCGACAATCCCAGTTCCTGTAGTGGTCTGGTCAAAACCTGCAGATTAACAAATTCATATATGCATATAATGGGTAACCTTCATTTGTTACTGGATTAGTCAAGATATCACTACAGTTAGGAATCTGCATATATGGTTCTTTAATCATATTTAGCATAACTGGGAACCAAGGTTGAGTTGGCCAATTTGGCACTACCAACAATCCGGAAGCTGAATCTTGCTCTATTTTCTTCAAGCATCTCTGGATCAGAGCAAATGGTGGAAAAGCATAAAAGAACATTTTTCCCCAGTGTAATGAAAATGCATCTACTGCAACTGCGTCCGGATCGTGTTCCCAAGACACATAATGAGGCAATTGATGATTAAGCCTGGATGCAAACAAATCAATTTCTGGCAACCCAAATCGTCTAACAATATTCTTAAATATTGCTGGCTTAAGCATCCATTCCGTATTATCTTTAAAAATCCTGGACCTTTCATCTGCTACCACATTGTCTTTACCTGGAATATAGCTTGCTGAAATCCATATCTGCCGACCAATACACCATTGCCATATCTCATTGACCAGACAATCACATGATACTGATCTAACTCCCCCCATGTGATTAATGTAAACCACAGCCGTTTTATTGTCTAATTGTATTAATACATGCAGACATTGTTTAGCAGAACAATATGCTTTAAGCCCATAAAAGGCCCCCAATAACTCCAAATAGTTAATACCATACTTTTGGAGAAACACTTGCTCTTCAGTTTTCCATCTACCTCCACAACTGGAAGATAAATCTGTGGCCCCCCATCCGAGAGCACTAGCATCTGTTTGCAAAACCATTTCAGGCTGTTTAATCATGATCTTCTTAGCAGCTTGTGGGACATTTTCAACCCACCATTGCAATTCCAATACTGCTTTCCTTGTTAATTGCATAGGTCTGTCAAAGTGACCTGCCTTATCTTTAAGAGCCCTTACTTTGTCCCTTTGAAGATTTTGATAATGTAATGGCCCAAATTCCACTGCCGGAAATGCTGCCACCAGTGTACCAATGACTTTTGCCACTTCTCGGATGGAGGGATAAGGTTTGTGAATGAGGTAATTACACATTTGCAAAATATCATTTGTCTTCTTTGCTGGCAACGTAACTAACATAGTCACTGAGTTAATTACAAACCCCAGAAAATCAATTGATTGAACTGGCTGCAGCTGGGATTTAATTGGATGAATTAAGAATCCAAGCTCTTTAAACAAAGCTTTAGTAACTGAAATTGAGTGCTCAGCTGACTCTTGACTATCATTAATAATCAGAATATCATCCAGATAAGCCATTACAATGTGTTTCTGTGCTCTTAATTGAGCTAAAACTGGTTTCAACAGTTTTGTAAAGAGTCTAGGAGCCGAACTTAATCCATTTGGTAAAGCTTTGAACTGCCATAATTGCCCCTGCCAATAAAACTTTAAGTATCTCCGAAAAAGATGATGAATTGGTACAGAATAATAGGCGTCTTTCAAATCAATCTTAGCCATATAAGAACCTGCTGAAATCAAATATTTTGCAGTTTTGAATGTCTCCATCTTAAAATGTTTGTATTCTACAAACTTATTTAGATCTGTAAGGTCTAGAATAATTCTACAACCACCATCTTTCTTATCTCTGCGAAATATATTAGAGACAAATTGATGCTTATGTTCATAAGTTTTTTCAATTACCCCTTTTTCGGATAATTTGCCAATTTCCACATTAATCTCCATTCTTTCTTCTGGAGAAAACACATAAGCATAAGCAGGTTTATTCTGTACAGGAGGATTGACCCCTTCTTTAAAAATAATAATAGCTCCTGAAACTGCTTGTAATATAAATCGATCAGAAGTAATATTAAGCCAGGCATTATAAAATTTTTGCAATCTCCCTCCAACTGGAGATTCACCCACAGTTTCTTTAAGGATAGAAGTCTTTAATACCTCTCCATAGGAGCGTGATGGTCTCCTCTTTCCCGAATGCAGGGAAGCAGTGGCCTGTGCAGCACGATAATACTTTCGTGACAAATTTCTGCCTCTATAACGAAAATCAAAACCCCTTCGGGCCGAAAACCCTTTTCTTTGTCCAGAGACAAAAGGCTTAATAGTGCTAAAATATTTAGCTTCTTCATCCAACTGCTTCAGTTGTTTCGGCAGATTTTCTCCAAACAAATATCCAGGAGCTTGAACTCCACTTTCTTGACACAGGCTTGCATATCTAGGGTGAAATATGGGCCGAATCGCCATTTTCCTCATGCAATTGATCTCATAAAACGAATTGCACATTAAGCCCAAAGTATCTTTTTGAATCTTGACCATTTCCAGATTCTCCATTTGCCTGCCAAATGCCGTGATGGCAGCCGAAAATAATTTTAGCACCTTTTGAAATTTCACTTCTTGGGCTCTCATACTTGGAGTCATAGATGCCCATACCATCGGATTCACCGTAGGCACTTCCAATGAGGCACAATTGCCTGGTGCTTTATATAATTCTGATAATTCATTCATCACAGTATTATGAAGCTGGTGAGATACCATATAATTTATATTGGCAGCTAGGCTTTCTTCCATAGCCTCACCACTTCCTTCGGGTATAGCAAAACTTTGTGCTATCCCAGGCAGATCAAGCCTTTTCTTTTTACTTTGTGGCGTGCTTTCAAAAGCCATTTCAAATTCAGCAGGGTCTGCCTTCTGCAGCCCTAATTCCATCGGGATATTATCCCATGAGACTTCTTCCAGCCCAAATCGTGGGTCTGGAGTATCATATTCCCAACTTGGCCCACAGCCATATTCATCATATTCAAACCCCTCAGGGATTTTCTGGGATTCATGAGGGTACTGTGACCCTTGTCTCATAATAGTTTGGAGAACTTTCTCCATATGCTCCATTTTTAGCCACATAGTTTTATTATCTGGAGGTCTTTCAAAATCAGAATCATCAGAAACCACGGGCCTCACAGTTTTCTTTTTGCATTTCTTAGGAGCATTTTCCTCCGTGGTTATAATTTCCGGAGAATCTGGAAATTCTATATCGGGTAAATCAGTGGCCAACGGTATCGGAACCGGGTCCACTCTAGCTTCGCTTCCCGTATATTTACTTTCACCCCGGGAGGCTCTCTTCACCCGCGAAGCCTTCCTTCCCGATTTCTCCATTTTTGTTAAAATTTATCTTGTGCTCAATCAGCACGTTAACGTCTAAATTTTTACTTTTAGTTTCGCTGTTGGAACCATCCAGCGTAACCTAAAACCCGCGCCGATGTAACTTCACTTACCTGCGGGCCGTTCCGACCGCTGCGAGGAGCTGCTCCTTACCGCAGCTCCTCCTTTCGCCGTCAGCGTCGACGTCATGCCGTTACCAGCGTGAGGCGGGCTCTTCACGTAGTCACTCACGTGACTCCGAAGTTTCTTTGGATATAATAGGGTGTAGACTTTTATAGTGAACACACTGAAACCAAAAATAGTGGACAGAACTCTTCCAGCAGCCAGATCAGTTTTTGAAGAGCCCAACACTCTAACACAGAATGCCACGTTCCCCTCCACAGAGGGATATATTCAGGGGATTCTCAGCTCTTGGGTTCCATATGGTTAATTTATCTTGATCACGGTTAGAAGATCCAATTATTTCCTTACAGAACCATTTTCGCAACATTTCATTCTATCGAAAATATATGAACATCTGACAGATTGATAAATAATTGTGAAATTAACAGGGAAAATATATCAATGGATAGAAAAAAAATAACAGATACACTTAAAGTACAATTTTGCTTTCATTCTGATTCTAAACGTCAACATGACAACAACTAAATCGCAGACTTATTAGTCTCATCTGAGAACTCCAACTGTTAACCGGAGTCTTATCTCCAGGAGGTTCTAGTCACGGTCCTGCTCCACAATGTCCATAAAAACTGTAATAACCCAGGATCAGGCCCGTACGAACCTTTTCAAAAAGGGGGGTGGCATGACAGGATTCCAAAAATGTTATGTGAAATAATGTGCATGCAGCACACACCACAAGCGGGAAGCCCCTCGCTTCCGGATTCCAGGGTCCGCTTAAGGGCCCTGAAAGCTCTGGGGTTTTAGATGCTCTCTGGTGCATTCTGTGCCTTATTTTGGAGCTTTTTGCACCAAATGCATGACCAATATTTCAGAAATAAGTTTGGTTGAGTCAAGAGTGGGTGGAATGGGATGATTGGGATCATTGTTGTATCCTTTTTTAAAAATTAAGAATTAACCATATAACAAACATATAACCATATAACAATCACAGCACGGAAACAGGCCCTCTCGGCCCTTCCAGTCCGTGCCGACCATTTGTTTTCCCCTAGTCCCATCTGCCTGCACTCAGACCATTCCCCTCCATTCCCTTCACGTCCATATACCTATCCACTTTACTTTTAAATGTTAAAATCGATCCTGCCTCCACCACTTCTGCTGGAAGCTCATTCCACACAGCCAGCACCATCTGAGTAAAGAAGTTCCCCCTCACGTTACCCCTAAACTTCTGTCCCTTAATTCTCATGTCATGCCCTCTTGTTTGAATCTTCCCTACCCTCAATGGGAAAAGCTTATCCACGTCAACTCTGTCCATCCCTTTCATCATTTTAAAGACCTCAATCAAGTCCCCCCCTTAACCTTCTGCGCTCCAAAGAATAAAGTCCTAACTTGTTCAACCTTTCTCTGTAACATAGTTGCTGGAACCCTGGCAACATTCTAGTAAATCTCCTCTGTACTCTCTCTATTTTGTTGACATCCTTCCTATAATTAGGCGACCAAAATTGTACACCATACTCCAGAATTGGTCTTACCAATGCCTTGTACAATTTTAACATTACTTCCCTACTCCTATATTCAATGCTCTGATTTATAAAGGCCAGCACACCAAAGGCTTTCTTTACCACCCTATCTACATGCGATTCCACCTTCAGGGAACTATGCACAGTTATTCCTAGATCCCTCTGTTCCACAGCATTCCTCAATTCCCTACCATTTACCATGTAAATTGTTGTCCTTGTTTTAATAATCAAGTTGTACTGTTGTAAAATGTTATGTAAAATGTTATAAAGGAGCATGCAAAAGCTGCAAATAAAATTCTGTACGTTTTTGCAGTAAAGAAAACCTTTTTTTAGAAAATGTTTTGTGTGTTGATTTGATTGCGTTATTGTTAGACGGTGTTAGTGTGTGCAGTGCACCTTTAATAGTCCTCTTGACCTAACAACTTCACATCACATCAACCTCAAGATAAGATAAGATAAGATGCATTTATTTGTCACATGTGCCAATTGGCACAGCAAAATTAAATCACCATATAGCCATACATTAAAAATAAAGAACACAACATGGAGTAGATAGGATTCAACATAAAACATCCCCCCACAGCAGGATCAAAATTTCCCACTGTGAGGGAAGGCACCAAAATCAGTTTCTTCCCCTGATGTTCCCCACTGTTCACCCGTGGTCGGGGCCTCCCTGAACCCTCCGCAGTCACCGCAACGGGCGGCCCGATGTTCAGGCCTGCTCCCCAGGGTGATGTAAGTCCGACGTTGGGGCTGAAGGATGAAATAGTGTAGTTTTCTGAGAATGCAACTGTGCAAACCTACTCACCACTTTGTCCAAGTCATGGGCAAAGCCATAGTGAATGTGAATTATCTTGAGTGCAGACAGCCTGTCATTGCTCATGGATGTCCTGGTCTTTCCTTCTTTGCGGATGTGAAAATGTGGTTGTCCTCGTTGGCTGGATCAAAGTAAGGTGCCGAGCAAGATCGCACCCACTGCAAGCTTGCTGCGTGAGGCGAGCATCTCTCTGCCGCTCAGGCTCATGTCCAAGGGCCCCGCAGTCAAAAGGAGGGGGACAGGCGGGGTCGGCAGAGCGCTGTGAAGACTGGCTGCCGACAAGGCCAAGAACTTGAAGAGCCAGACGGCGAGGGGGTGCAAAGTGGAGCCCAATGGTTTGGGCAGCTCTGCCCCCGAGGAAGGCTGTGGCAGCAGGGCCAGCAGCAGCATGAAGACTTAACTGGCCTCCGTCAACCCCCAGCAGAGCGGGCAGCTGGGGCTCCCGCCTGACATTGTGCGCCACTCCAGCTCCAAGAGCCGCTCAGGCCCGATCCAGGGGCTGGCAATGGGAGCAGCAGCATCGGAAGGGGAGAATTAGCAGAGGATACAGAGGCTGCATCACCCCAGGATGCACAAGTAACCACACCACCAGAACTCCAGGGTTCACGTAACCACACGAACAGCACTCCAGGGAGAAACAGCAGCCTCGCCAGCAACACCCCAGAGTGCACAAGTAACTACACCAGCAGCACCCAAGGGTGCACAAGTAACCACTCCAGCAGCACCCCAGGAAGCACTAGTCGCCATGCCAGCAGCATCCCAGGGTGCACAAGTAACCACGCCAGCAGCGCCAAGAGAAGTAGCAGCAGATCGCCCCAAGGAGCCGCTCAAGCAGCAGGTTGGTGAAGGCAGATTATGGCGCACTCTGACCTCAGCTGCCGGTTCTCCCGAGGCTGCTCGGGCTAGGACAGTTTCTTCGAGCACTGCGGACTCAAGCCCGAGTAATCGAGAACCTGGCCAGGGAGAAGTTTGCCGCCGACGCCGCCTTCGAAAGCCTTGCCCTCATATTTCGCAACGTGAAAGGCCTGTCCCACTTGGGTGACACTTTCGGCAACAGCCTGAAAAAAGGTTGTCGAGCCGTGGTCGGGTCGTGACGTGGCCTGATGCATGGTGACACGTGTAGTGACGCGCGGTGACTCACTGTCCCCTCTGGATGTTGGAATGTTCAAAATCCAGGGGCGACATCTGGGTGTCTCATCGTGTTGTGCACCCTATCACATGCTGACGTATGCTGTCCTGTGGGTGACGACTGGTTAGGGTTAAGGGGTGGGATTAAGAACCACAGATGGGCTGTAAAATATTCTTCCTTCAATGCATGGATTTTAAACATGAATATATTAAAATTAATACAATAAAATCAATTGTGCAATTGAAAAGATGTCTGCCCAGTTTTATTTACAGATGTATTGGTCCGCTTCCAGATCCAATCACCATCTCTAACTTTCACAGGGATGGATTCAGCGAGTGTAGACTGAACTCCCTTCTCCCCTCCACCCCCCACCTCCCTTATTATATTATTTCTTAGGGGGGGGGGGTGCTGGGTGAATCAATGCGGGATGCGGGAGGTCAGCGCCAGGTAGGAACAAAAACGATATGGGGCAATACCATTGCGAGTTGATCGGAAAACCTTCCATGGTAGTACTTTCTGCAGGTGCTCAATCTTGTCTCTAGATTAACGTTTCAATAATGGGTCTGCAAGGAAATAGATCTTTGTTTAACAACGCGCATTTCTCAAAATTCAAAACCAAACTTCCTCGAGCAATCTCAGCAGCTGTTGATAATAATTTTGAATCCCTTTCTCCCAGTTCGATCTGCCATTTGTCACAACTGTTCATGTTGGATAAATTGGCCAGAAATCTAAGCATTAACCGGAGTCTTGTCTCCAAGAGGTTACAGTCACAGTCCTGCTGCACAATGTTCATAACTGTAATAACCCAGGCCGGTGACCTCATAGAGATCTGAGAGTCTCTCTGGAGGTTTTTATCCTGTGAATAACAGGTTATTTGGTGAACAATGTATCACCACGCTGAGGCGGGATATCACATCTGGCCACAGCTCAGGCATTTCTTGTGAGACAGAGAGGGAAAGACTGGAGGATAAATAAGCACTGTAACCAGGCAAGTTGAGAAAACGGGCAACTTGTTTCAACAATCCGAACCGCACGGACCACTGCATGATTCAGAACAATCCCGTATCTTGGAAACAGGGTGTGGAGGCATAATCTGATAAAACTGAGTTCAGTTAAACATTATCAGACAGAGATGAGTTATGCCCAGCGTTTATTAGTTTACTGTCATAGCCCATAAAGCTGAGTGGATGCGATCGGAATCAGGAGACCTTACAAGGTAGAGAAGTAGAAAAACTTTAACCTGTGGTTTTTAGATAAAGTAGCCACTTCGCAATTTTATGGAACTGTTCAATTGGGTTCACATTTAACATATTTATGTCACATTTGCTATGTAGGAATTATTGTGGTCAATTGTGTTTTGCACGGGCAAACGTAACAATCTAGAGATTTGCAACTAGAATAAACAGATATAAAGTTATGGGAAGCATAGTTTGGATAGACTCTGGAGCAGTTGCAATTGCTGTAGGGATGTGGTTCTTGCCACCATGCGCTGATGTTGTTAGTTTCGATCAAACAAGTCAAGCAAGTCAAGTCAACTTTATTTGTCACATGTGTTCTGCATTTATCTACTACAAGGATAGGGCGCAAGAATACCTCAAAAAGGTACTGGCGTCAGGTCTTGTAAAGGGGGATGAAAAATTGTCGAGTTGGTAAATTCCTTTTGCGTGATGTTTATAATAAAGTAACTGCCTTTTCCTTTTTTCTTCTTTCTTTCTCTTCTTTTCTAGGGTCTATCTCTTAATCTCCTTTCTCTAACTCCTCGACCAAGGGTTCTCTCTTCTTCCCCTTTGTCACGCTTCTTCACTTTCACATTTCTCTCTCACTTTCTCTACTTTCTCTGTTTCTATTCTTTTTTTAATAGCTTTAAAAACTATGGGGTACAATGATTGTAATAATATATACGGGACGTACACTGATGTAATTTACTGAACCTCTAATAAATAATAATTTTTAAAAAAAACGTTATTTGTCACATACGCATACAAGATGTGCAGTGAAATGAAAGTGGCAATGCCTGCAGATTGTACAAAAACTATAGAACAAAAGAATGGAACAGAATCAGTATTTACGTTAGATTTTTTTTTTAAGACACAACACAACAGTGAATTAGTACAGTAAATTAGTCCCTGGTGAGATAAGAGTTTACAGTCCTGATGGCCTGTGGGAAGACACTCCATCTCATCCTCTCTGTTTTCACAGAATGACAGCAGAGGCATTTGCCTGACCGTAGCAGCTGGAGCAGTTCGTTGCTGGGGTGGTAGGGGTCCCCCATAACGTTGCTGGCTCTGGATTTGCACCTCCTGGTGTACAGGTCCTGCGAGTGTAGTTCCCATAGGCCAAACGCACTACTCTCTGCAGAGCCTTCCTGTCCTGGGCAGTGCTGTTCCCAAACCAGATTGTGATGATGCCGGACAAGATGCTTTCTACAGCCCCAGAGTAGAAGCACTGAAGGATCCTCAGAGAGACTCTGAATTTCCTCAGCTGTATGAGGTGGTAAAGGCGCTGTCTTGCCTTACTGACCAGTGCGTGGTGACACGGTGCAGCTATCGGTGGAGGAAAACAGACAACCCGTGATAATTCCATTATTTTTATTCATCACAGCTCCTCCAATGTCTTCGATGACGGAGCTCCTGGAAAGGTGTGATGATTCGCAGCTGTTGGAATTGACAAATCATTACCGCCAGAGGCTGGAAGAGGCAATTCAAGAGACTTTGGAGAATGTCGTCTTCATTTTAGCATACGAGAGATATTTCAGTGAGTAAGAGTACAAGGTAGGGAGAGGAATGGATGAGTGGGCTATTTCAGCCAATGCTCAAATGTTTTCATGCACAAATATTGTGGGCCGAAGGGTTCATTCTTGTGCTGCACTGCTCTCTGTAATTACAACTCACTACGGGGCAGTCACAAAGAATATCCCGCTCAGCGGTGGTGAGTTGCTCAAGCACCTCATTATATTCAGGATGTGGTGGAATACACTGCGAGAGAACCCAAAGCGTTTCAATGATTCACGTCGCCTGCAGCATTTCAAACCGTTCGTGACACAATAGATATCTGTGGATTTTACATATTTGAGATAATTAATAGGTGATCAACTTCTTGTTGCCATCTTATTACTTTGGTTTTTCCCCCCAGAATCATTTATAAATGTCTGCCCTTGTAACTTGAAATATTCTGACACATGGACACAATAAAGGCCTTGATAACATGTTTAACTATCCAATAAGCATTTTGCAACCCACCCTTACACACGCCCTTCAATACTGGGATATCACAGCTGACACTCCAGTAGACCAGATATCAAATAATGATGAGATGCAGTACAGGAAGGAGATTGAGAACCTTGTAACATGGTGCCAAGATAATAACCTCCCTCAATGTCTGAAAGAAAAAGCAGATTGTGATTGACTTTGGGGAATGAAGTAATACACAGACCCCGATTTACATTGATGGTGCCGAAGTAGAGAAACACAGAAACATAGAAAATAGGTGCAGGAGTAGGCCACTCGGCCCTTCGAGCCATCTATTCATAACGATCATGACTAATCATCCCAAATCAGTACCCCTTTCCTGCCTTTCACACATATCCCTTGATTCTGTTAGCCATAAGAGAAAGAGCTAACACTGTCTTGAATATATTTTTAGAAAGTCTTTCCTAATCTCAGTCCCAAATGGCCTACCCATTATTCTTAAACAGTTCTAGACTCGCCCAACATTGGGAACATTTTTCTGCATCTAACCTGTCCAATCCCTTAAGAATGTTGTATGTCGCGAAAAAAATCCCCTCTCATCCATCATTTAAATTCTAGTGAATGTAAGCCCAATCGATCCATTCTTTCATCACTTAGACAATAGACAATATGTGCAAGAGTGGGCCATTCGGCCCTTCGAGCCCGCACCGCCATTCAATGTGATCATGGCTGATCATCCACAATCAGTACACCATTCCGGCCTTCTCCCTGTACCTTTAAGAGCCCTATCAAGCTCTTGTTTGAAAGTATCCAGAAAACTGGCCTCCACCACCCTCTGAGGCAGAGAATTCCACAGACTCACAACTCTCTGTGAGAAAATGTGTTTTCTCATCTCCGTTCTAAATGGTTTACCCTTATTTTTAAACTGTGGCCCCTGGTTCTGGATTCCCCCAACATCAGGAACATGTTTCCTGCCTCCAGTGTGTCCAAACCTTTAATAATCTTATATTTCAATAAGATTCCCTTTCATCCTTCTAAATTCCAGAGTATACAAGCCCAGCCATTACATTCTCTCAGCATATGACAGTCCCGCCATCCTGGGAATTAACCTTGTAAACCTACGCTGCATTCCCTCAATAGCAAGAATAGCCTTTCTCAAATTAGGGGACCAAAACTGACCCCAATACTCCACGTGTGGTCTTACCAGGGCCCCGTACAACTGCAGAAGGACCTCTTTGCTCCTATACTCAACTCCTCTGGTTTTGAAGGCCAACATGCCATTCGCTTTCTTCACTGCCGGCTGTACCTGCATGCTTATATTCATTGAATGATGAATAAGGACCCCCCAGATCCCGTTGTACTGCTCCTTTTCCCAGCTTGACACCATTTAGATAGTAATCTGCCTTCCTGTTTTTGCTACCAAAGTGGATAACCTCACATTTATCCATATTAAACTGCATCTGCCATGCATCTGCCCACTCACCCAAGTCACCCTGCATTCTCATAGCATCCTCCTCACAGTTCACTGCCACCCAGCTTTGGCATGAACCAGCAACTGTAGTTCCTTCCCCCACTTTTAATTGATGAAGTCGGATGGTGCAGAACGTCCTGTTCTCACACGCCCGCATGGTGCTTTGGAGTAGCTTGAGAGGTCATTTTGAACAGTGAAAGGCAGAAGAATTTGATCCCTTTGATACTCCAGGAGATTGTCTCTCATTCCCAACTCCGGTATGGTACTGTAATGCTCTCAGTTACGAAGACCCAGCCGGCCACTGCATTCACTGCTCCATATGTCCCGGAAATCCATCCCTGAGCAATTCCTCGCTTTCTTATTTGACGTGAGTCTGGCCCGCTCCTTCACAATATCTTCCTTATTAACCTTGTCGTTCAGTTGATTATGATACAGGCTAGATTAACAAGGATGCCCAGGTCTACTTCTTGAGTTATATGGGGAGGTTAGGTAGGCTGGGATATTTTTTCTTTGGGTGCAAGAGAATGAGGGGTGATTTTACTGAGGTGTGCAAGACAAAGAGATGCTGCGATATAGAGAACACAGTCTTATTTTCCAGGGTAAAGGATCCACCAACTGGAGGGTGCAGGCTTGAGGGGAGATAGGAGACATGTAGGTGGGATCTGGGTACAACAGGTGTACCTGGAGTGCAGTTCATATCTGGAACACAATGCCAGAGGAAGCTAGAAAAGCGGATAACATTAGGGATTTCAAAGTACATTCAGACAGATGTGTGGATAGGAGGGGCTTACGGGCATGTAGGCCAAATGCAGGTAAATGGCCCTAGCTTTCAATTGCCACTTGGTTGGCATGGACAATGTGGACTGAATGGCCTGTCTCCCTGTGGTATTCTACCACTTAAGGCACTGTGACTCCAGTAAATCCATCGCCAAGGTTGGCCGAGGGTTCCGTTTCCATGCAGTGCAGCTCTAAAACTGCATGTCTCTATGGTTCTCCACAGCAAGTCATCAAACGCACGGAGAGAGGAAGCCGTGCGGCCGGTTCCAGACTTCTCAACCTGGTGACTGAGAAAGAGCCGCGGGTCCGTAAACTGATATGGAAATGCTTCGTGAAAATGCACCACCTGCTCCCCAAACTGGAGGGGTTGCTGAAAGCAATGGGAGAAGAAGGTACAGGACATTTTACTATAGAGAATTTGACCTGTTTGTCAAAATGCAACAGACTCATTTCACGAACTGATTCTAACAGGTTCTGATCTGATCGAATCGTTCAAAGCCATGAAGGCTGCCTCGGAACTACCTGCTCATCTGAAAGGTATTCAATTGCATGCGTTGTTTAGTTTAGTTCAGGGATACGGCATGGAAACATGACATTCTGCCCACTGCGTACACCCCATCCATCGATCACCCTTTCACGTTAGTCCTATTGTATTCCATGTTTATATCAACTTACAGTCTAGGGACAATTTACAGAGGCCAATTTGCAGAGGTCCAATTAACCTACGTCTGTGCGATGTGAGAGGAAAGTGAAGGACTCGGGGGGATAAAATCGTCACGGTTACAGGGAGAAGCTGCAAACGCCACATAAACAGCACCCGAGGTCAGGATCAAACCTGGGTCTCTGGCACAGTGAGGCAGCTGCTCTTCCAGGTCTGCCAGCTTTCTCCAACCACCCCCCACTTTAAGAGGTTTCCTTACATGACATATCTCATATCCTTGTTCTCCAGTGATGCTGCCTGATCTGATGAGTTACTCCAGTAAACATAGAAACATAGAAAATAGGTGCAGGAGGAGTACTATCTTATTTTTCTGTAAATCTGCAGCGTGAATTCATGATTTTCATGCTGAATGTCCCGTGGGAGAATGCATACCATATTCCTTCTTCACCACTCTATCAACTTTGTCAGCACTTTCAGGGGTTATGGATTTGTACCACAAGGATCAGTACATCAACACTGCTCAGAGCATTGTCAGTAGACAATAGGAGCTGGATGTACTCCGTCGACCTGGCAACATCGGTGGAAGAAAATAGATAGACGACATTTCAGGTTGGGACGATTCAGAGGAGATTGAGGGGAAATAGATGCAGGAGGAGGCCATTCAGCCCTTTGAGCCAACACCACCATTCAAGGTGATAATGGCTGATCATCCACAATTAGTACCAGGTTCCTGCCTTCTCCCCATATTCCCTGATTCCGCTATCTTTAAGAGCCCTATCTAGCCCTCTCTTGAAATAATCCAGAGAACCATCCTCCACCGCCCTCTGAGGCAGGGAATTCCACAGATTCAGAACTCTCTGTGTGAAAAAATGTTTCCTCGTCTCCGTTCTAAATGGCTTACTCCTTATTCTTAAACTGTGGCCCTGGTTCTGGACTCCCCGAACATTGGGAATATGTTTCCTGCCTCTTGCGTGTCCAAACCCTTAATAATTTTATATGTTTCAATGAAATCTCCTCTCATCCTTCTAAACTCCAGTGTGTACAAGCCCAGCCGCTCCATCCTCTCAGCATATGATAGTCCCGTCATCCCGGGAATTAACCTTGTAAACCTACGCTGCACTCCCTCAATAACAAGAATGTCCTTCCTCAAATGTGGGGACTAAAACTGCACACAATACTCCAGACGTGGTCTCACTAAGGCCCTGGACAACTGCAGAAGGACCTCTTTGCTCCTCTACTCAACTCCTCTTATTATGAAGGCCAACATGCCATTCGCTTTCTTCACTGCCTGCTGTACCTGCATGCTTACTTTCATTGACTGATGAACAAGGACCCCCCATATCCCGTTTTACTTCCCCTTTTCCCAATTTGACACCATTTAAATAATAATCTGCCTTGCTGTTTTTGCTACCAAAGTGGATAACCTCACATTTATCCACATTAAACTGAATCTGCCATGCATCTGCCCACACACCCAACCTGTCCAAATCACCCTGCATTCTCATAGCATCCTCCTCACAGTTCACACCACCACCCAGCTTTGTGTCATCTGCAAATTTGCTAATGTTACTTGTAATTCCTTTATCTAAATAATTAATATATATGGTAAATAGCTGTGGTCCCAGCACCAAGCCTTGTGGTACACCACGACTCAATGCCTGCCATTCTGAAAGGGACTCTTTAACCCCTACTCTTTGTTTCCTGTCTGCCAACCAATTTTCTATCCATGTCAGCACTCTGATCTATTCATCTCTAGATTGCATACACATCTATAAGTACACTCCTTGTCCTCCTGCGCTCAAGTAATAGAGTCTCGGCCTACTCAAACTCTCTGTATAGCACAGACGCTATAGTCCAGGCAACATCCTCGTATTTCTTCTCCGTACCCTTTCCAGCTTGACAACATATTTCCTATAATATGCTCTGCAACTCCACCAATTTTGGTTGTGTCTAGAAATTTATAAAGCAACCCATGTATATTTACGGCCAAGTCATTTTCATATATCATAAACAACAAAGTTCCGAGCACAGACCACCGCGGACTCCATCAGTCACAGACATCCATCCAGAATAACTCCCTTCCAACACATCCATCTGTCCTGCATCAGTAAAACAGTTATGGATACAACTGAACAATTCACTGTGAATCTAATGAATCTTAATCTTCTAGATCAGCCTACAATGATGGGGTTTATTAAATGCCTGTCAAAAGTCCATGTAGAAAACACCCACTGTCCATCTCTCATCGATCACCTACATTACCTCCTCAAAAACACAGTTGTTCATATGACATGACCTAGCGTGAAGAAATATTCTAAGTGGAGTAGGAGGCAACTGTGGCCTACAAGAGAAGTTAGGGATAGAATAAAACTAAAAGAAAAGATGTATAACACATCCAGGGAGCCAGAGGATTGGGCAACTTTCATAGGACAACAGAAGGAAACAAAACGGGCAAAATGGGTTGAAAAGAAGAGGTACGAGGGGAAGCTGGGCAGGAATATAAAGAAGGACAGTAAAAGCTTATTTAGTTACATTAAGGGAAAAAGAGTAGCAAAGTCAAATGTGGGTCCCTTGAAGGCAGACACGGGTGAAATTTTACTTCGGAGTCACGTGAGTGACTACGTGAAGAAGGCCCGCCTGGGGCTGGAACAGCATTACGTCGACGCTGACGGCTGAAGGAAGAGCTGCAGAGGCTAGCTCGTCGACAGCGGTAGGTACGGAACTGGCAGGTAAGTGCAGTTGAAAAACTTTTAGGGTCTGGAAAACTCCGTGCCTGGTGTATTTAACCAGGATTTAAAATGAATTTAAAAATGAAAGTAAAATAAAAGATTAAAATAGAACAGAAATACTCTGTTAAAACAACGGAGTTTGAAAAAGAACGTCCCAGGGGAATACCCAGCGATCGGGACGGGAGATTAATTACGGGGCCGGTTCCGATACTGGTGACCGTTAAAAATACGTTAGGGAGTTTAAGATGCTCCACAAACTTTTGGCAGGGGGGGGAAATTTTAAATGTCAGAAAGGCCGTAATTTAAAAAGTTAATAAAGGCCTTCAGACGGAAAATAATGGAAATATTCCCTAACCTACCCTAAGGGGGTTTCACATATAAAAAGGGAAAAAATATGATGAAATATGGTGGGAATATCTACCTCAGATATTTCTGAAGGTAGTCTCCATGAGGGGGAAAAAACTCAGGAGAAACAAGGGCAGTGAAAAATAAAATGCAAAAACTGACCCTAAAAATGCACTGATAGTGGTGGCTGGTCATGAAGTACCCACCACAGCACCAATATATATCACAAATATACCCACCAACACCACTTCTTATTCAGGTGTTGTGCATACACCTCTGTGTGTGTGTGTGTGTGTGTGTGTGTGTGTGTGTGTGTGTGTGTGTGTGTGTGTGTGTGTGTGTGTGTGTGTGTATATATATGCATATATATATATATGCATATATATACACACACACACACACACACACACACACACACACACACACACACAGAGGTGTATGCACAACACCTGAATAAAAAAGTGAGGCCATGAAAAATTACCATGGAAACGAAAAATTAGTTGGTCTCACTAAAAGCTGTTATGGTTAAAACAGCAGAACTAATGATGAGTGAGGCCATGAAAAATAAACATGGAAAAAACCTCACCAAAGCTGTAATGATTGAAACAGCAGAATATGATAAAACTTTTATGTTTTATAAAGATATCAACGGTGAATCCGTTTATGATATCCATGTCTCAAATTATATGAGATATAAAGAAATACAATTTCAAAGTATTTCAAACTGGTGCATGGCATTACTATTCAAAAAGAAAAAGAAAATAAAATAAAACGTTGTGCAAATAACTAATACTTTTAAAATAAAATAAATTGCCATCAGTTTGTGGAGCTCAATGGGAAGAAATATATATAATTTACCAAATCTGCACTATAGAATCGCAGATCAATACAAATCAGGTTATGTTAAACTCCTGATTATTATGGAATAAACCTGCCTTATGATAAATCAAAGATATTGATTACAAAAGAACAGACTACTGATCTTTAAACTTTGGGGGGGAAAACTATGATCCAATGAAAGATTTGATAATGGATCAAAACAAAGGCAAAGATATTTAAACTTGGGGGAAAAATTATGATCCAATGAAAGATTTGATAATGGATCAAAACAAAGGCAGAAGTGGTATAATCCAACATAGCCTTATCCAAACCCATATAATTGGGAAAAGAAGGCTTGAAATACGTTGAAGAGGTGCAAACATCTGGTTACAAAATAAGTTCATGAAATCTCCAATTGTGGGGGATTACAGGTGTATTATGATCATTAATTTAATATAACTAAGGAAGGATTGGTTCACATGTATAAGAAAACCTTAAAAATTGATTTTAGGTTTGCACTCAAAAGTAACTCCAATAAAGAAGGGGTACGTACATATATATTATAAAATTACCTCAGTGTAAAGATTTGATGGTATAAACCATACAAAACATCATTTTATATACACTTTCACAGTGTAAGAACATTTATTAAAATGGAAACATCTAGAACATGGAAATACAGTTGCTATTAACAAAGTGTTAATCAATATTACAGGTGCTTGAAATTAATTAAAGTGGGTCAAGCTGTGCAAGTTAAAACATTGTCCAAAGGATTAAACCAGTTCAAGGCTGTTAAACAGAAAACTGAAGGAACAATTATGCTGATAAAAGATCAGCACTTGCACTAATGAGGTCATGGTCATGGGTTATCTTGATTGCATTTAAATTGGAAGGTTATAAGAGTCAGCTGCAAATTAGTGCTGCAATTACAAACCTGGTGGGAGGCAAGGACCTGACCCATTACATAAAGCGTATGCTTAGGCATTAATAAAATATTCATAAATTACTATTCTGAATTTAGAAGTAATTCAGCAACATAAGAGGGGGAAAATTGTTCCATGATACAAATATGTCTCATTGTTGTTGACATGCTTTGTCCCTCCATTAGGTTAGGTAAAGAATAAATAAAGTTCCAAAAGAAGGAATACAGAAGCTTATAAGAATATGTATGCCTTTGTGAGAGGCTTATGCAAATATCAAATGATACGTTATCATTATTAAAGTAATGTAAAAAAAGTTCACAAGCTGCTTCAACTATAAGATTAACAGCTGTTGCAAACTGAAGCAAGTATTACAGATGACGTACAGCTTCTGTGAATGTTTGGGTAAAGATAAGAATATTATCTATTCTTATAAGAATAATTGTTACGTCTCTTGTTGGGACTGCGGACAATAATACCAGGTGAGCATAAATGGATTGTCCTAAGAAATTTTCCAAACATTTGTATTAATTATTGAAGTATAAGGAGTTATGGATGAAATATCGATTGTTTTATTATGGAAGTGTCCATGTCGTATCAAGATGAACAATACCACGGCTGTGGCATATGTTAAAACACACAAGATAAGTCAAATAACAATCATGGGATTATCTGAGTAAACAGATGTGGCATATTTTAAATATTTGAAGAAGGGTCTCGACCCGAAACGTCGCCTATCTCCTTCGCTCCTTAGATGCTGCTGCACCCGCTGAGTTTCTCCAGCTTTTTGTGTACCCTGGCATATTTTAAAGTTTAGTCCAGTTGTTTGTCTCTAAGGAAGAGACAATGGTATCGGAGACAACAAATTTGGGAGAAAAACATATTGTCATTAATATGGATTACTTACGATTAATCTGGTTGCATACAGATTAAATCACCGATCTTTCGAATGTTTCTTGTGGGTAAACCAAGAACAGGGAAGGTGGATGCTTTTCTCCCAATTACATGAGGAAAAGATGTTCTTTTGTGTTCCTCATTTTGTTTGATACGGCAGTGTCTGATGAAAATGTAGCAGGACACTGCCAGAGGCATTTTGGTGGCCTAATACGGATCCTTCATGGTTTCATAAATATTGAGTGATGTTGAACTACTTGTGATGATTCATAGTTGCAGTAATTTATTGAAGTCTGAGGAAGGGTCTCGACCCGAGGCGTTGCCTGTCTCCTTTCACTCTTTGGATGCTGCTGCACCCGCTGGGATCTCCAGGTTTGTTTAACCCTGCAGTAATTTATTGTTGTACAAAAGCATCCATGACATGAAAATATGAATTTGACTATCTGCAGGTTGACCAGACCATTACAACAGCTGATGGTCAAATAAGTCTATGAATGTTTAACTAATATAACAACATAACAATAAAATAATTATGTATAAAAGAAGTGTTATACCTGCAATTTGCAGAAATAAGTCTAAAAAACAATATTTTGTTATAAGAAATTGGAAGTCTGTGTATACAGTAATTTTATCATATTAGATATATGTGAGTTCCTTGTGGATTGCATTTTTCTGAGTATCTAATTGATAGAGCCAATAAGGTTCGTCCTTGTTCTGCTGATTTTCAAAAGCCCGTTCGAAATTCTGTCCCTTGGGAACGGCTTCTCTAATTCCCTTGATTATTATCTCCCTGAGATCTCTCATACTTTTTCTTCCTTCCTCTGTTTGATTACTCCAATTTGGCGCAGTGATGGGATATTTTACTGCTCCCACTTGAGCCTGTAACCCCTTCTCCTGCCTGTCTGACCATCTGTCTTTCTTCTGAAGTAAACAAACTTCCTCTTATTGACATCATTGTCTGCCAACTCCGTTTTTTTCCCTGGGCCCCATTAATTTATTACCCTTCTCCAACCAGAATGTTTATCTAAACAAACCATAAAAGCTGCTTGTTGTTCAGCAATTTACTTATTTCTAATTTTGTTCAAACCATTCCCCTACAATTCCCAAATTCCAATTCCTAGTTTAAATACATACGACTAACAATTTTCCAAATTAACTTTACTGAAAAGAAATCTATTGAAGCCAAGCAACCTACATTTTCCAACTTCCCCTTTTTAAGTTGCGATGTTACAAAGCGTTGTCCGTTACCTTACAATAACCTCCCCCATTGCTTACAATTTCTTAAAGGAACACACACATACCCTTACAACATGTGGCCCACAGCAAACAAACCTATCACATATACAAACTTCCTCATTCATACAAAACCGGTTTTTACACACATCACATTAGTTCCATTCTTACTTCAATGAGATTGTTTGAAACAACTCAATATTTTTCATAAAAACATTTTTTTGGCCCTAGGAACTGATCTATTGGTTCAGCCAGTCCCAAGGGGTCTTCCAATAAACTTTTCATCTCCTTTTTAAATCAAAGTAACAAAACTTTATCATAGTTTCCTTACTCTTACCCCGGGTGTTCCCTTCACCCCATCCAACTATCGGGCAGAATGTTAGGCTCCATATCAGTATGAGCCTCATCCAGGTTCCCCGGACCCTTACTTTTCCCGTTCCGGTTTCCCATCGTCTCGTCGGACTATTCCCGTCCGACAGACCCCGGTCGCCCAGGCAATACTTAATAGTCGCTTTTCTTACCTGGGTCCTGTGCACAAGAATCGCTCGACCGTCCCGTACGTATTTACCTTACACCCCCTCTTGCTTCCCGAGTCTTTTCAACCGAATATCACTCGCTCAAACTGCTGATGGCAAGCAAGGAGATCAGAGACTGCTGAAATCAGCAGGGTGCACCTTACCCTCCTTCTTTGCCTCCACCAAGCAGCCAGAGTGGCGATCGCGGACGAGCCCCCAATTTGTGAGATACCCTTTATGCTCACAATTAATACTCAAAGACTAAATCTTGGAAGCAAGAGATTTCTTTATTTTACGAGTCTGCAGACTGGGTGCCTCTCCAATTCGAGACACACCGAAGCCAGAGCAATCATCCCACTTTATACACAGAATCTTACATTCAACCTCCCCTCCGGACCCTTCTCCAATCAGGGTCGGAGGTGCACAATCTGTAGGTACATCCCACCGTACATCCCCTCGCACCTCCCATATCATACATTGAATGTTCAAACATGTTCATGGTAATGAGCAATTTCTTGACCAGGGGTGTGTTGTAATATTCATTTATTCTATTAAGCATGCTCAGTTGCTCATGACCTGGCCCAGTTTTACTCACCTCCTAGTGAACCCTCTCAGTCTTCCTATATCAGTACTAAAGCTAAGCTATAGTGACAAGGGTCCCATCTATCACTCCCTTCCACTGATAGGGATCTCTCTACATCACTCCCTTCTACCGCTATACAATGCTATCACTTCTTACTCAAGGACTCAAGGATGGGTCTGGCAACCTTCAGACACTGCTGTGTCAGAATCCTCTCTCCAGCCGCTCTCTGTTTGAATTCTCTTTAAAACTCCTTTCTTTAATAGGGTTTAATCACTTTATCCCTCACAATTGGCTGGATGGATGCTACAAGTTGTTTTCCATGTGGAGCAAAGGGATGACGGGACTACAGTCGGGGTGGCCTCTGCTCTCTGCTGATAGCCTGTTGGAGGAGGTGATCTGACAGCCCTCAGAGCCGAAAATACAGTCCTGTAGCCCAGAATTTAGACCAAACCCAGAATTTAGGTCCGGAGAGTACAACCCACGCCCAGAGCCTACAACACAGGCCCAGACCCTATAACACAGGCCTGGAGCCAATAACATAAAAACATAGAAAATAGGTGCAGGAGTAGGCCATTCGGCCCTTCGAGCCTGCGCCGCCACTCAATATGATCATGACTGATCATCCAACTCAGTATCCTGTACCTGCCTTCTCTCCATACCCCCTCATACCTTTAGCAACAAGGGCCACATCTAACTCCCTCTTAAATATAGCCAATGATCTGCCTCAACTACCTTCTGTGGCAGAGAATTCCACAAATTCACCACTCGCTGTGTGAAAAATGTTTTTCTCATCTCAGTCCTAAAGGACTTCCCCCTTAATCTTAAACTGTGACCCTTTGTTTTGGACTTCCCCAACATTGGGAACAATCTTCCTGCATCTAGCCTGTCCACCCCCTTAAGAATTTTGTAAGTTTCTATAAGATCCCCCCTCAATCTTCTAAATTCTAGCGAGTACAAGCCAAGTCTATTCAGTCTTTCTTCATATGAAAGTACTGCCATCCCAGGAATCAGTCTGGTGAAACTTCTCTGTACTCCCTCTATGGCAAGAATGTTTTTCCTCAGATTAGAAGACCAAAACTGTACGCAATACTCCAGGTGTGGTCTCATCAAAACCCTGTACAACTGCAGTAGAACCTCCCAGCTCTTATACTCAAATCCTTTTGCTATGAATGTTAACATACAATTTGCTTTCTTCACTGCCTGCTGCACCTGCATGCCTACTTTCAATGACTGGTGTACCATGACGCCCAGATCTCGCTGCATCTCCACTTTTCCTAATCGGCCACCATTCCGATAATAGTCTACCCTCCTGTTTTTGCCACCAAAGTGGATAGCCTCACATTTATCCACATTATACTGCATCTGCCATGCATTTGCCCACTCACCCAACCTATCCAAGTCACCTTGCAGCCTCCTAGCATCCTCCTCACAGCTAACACGGCCCCCCAACTTGGAGATGTTGCATTCAATTCCCTCATCCAGATCATTAATATATATTGTAAATAGCTGGGGTCCCACCACTGAGCCTTGCAGCACCCCACAGTCAGGGTGGCCTCTGCTCTCTGCTGATAGCCTGTTGGAGGAGGTGATCTGACAGCCCTCAGAGCCGAAAATATAGTCCTGTGGCCCAGAATTTAGGCCAAAGCCCAGAATTTAGGTCCGGAGCCTACAACCCACGCCCAGAGCCTACAACACAGGCCCAGACCCTATAACACAGGCCTGGAGCCAATAACATAGAAACATAGAAAATAGGTGCAGGAGTAGGCCATTCGGCCCTTCGAGCCTGCGCCGCCATTCAATATGATCATGGCTGATCTTCCAACACAGTATCCTGTACCTGCCTTCTCTCCATACCCCCTCATACCTTTAGCAACAAGGGCCACATCTAACTCCCTCTTAAATATAGCCAATGATCTGCCTCAACTACCTTCTGTGGCAGAGAATTCCACAAATTCACCACTCGCTGTGTGAAAAATGTTTTTTCTCATCTCAGTCCTAAAGGACTTCCCCCTTATCCTTAAACTGTGACCCCTTGTTCTGGACTTCCCCAACATTGGGAACAATCTTCCTGCATCTAGCCTGTCCACCCCCTTAAGAATTTTGTAAGTTTCTATAAGATCCCCCCTCAATCTTCTAAATTCTAGCGAGTACAAGCCAAGTCTATTCAGTCTTTCTTCATATGAAAGTACTGCCATCCCAGGAATCAGTCTGGTGAAACTTCTCTGTACTCCCTCTATGGCAAGAATGTTTTTCCTCAGATTAGAAGACCAAAACTGTACGCAATACTCCAGGTGTGGTCTCATCAAAACCCTGTACAACTGCAGTAGAACCTCCCAGCTCTTATACTCAAATCCTTTTGCTATGAATGTTAACATACAATTTGCTTTCTTCACTGCCTGCTGCACCTGCATGCCTACTTTCAATGACTGGTGTACCATGACGCCCAGATCTCGCTGCATCTCCACTTTTCCTAATCGGCCACCATTCCGATAATAGTCTACCCTCCTGTTTTTGCCACCAAAGTGGATAGCCTCACATTTATCCACATTATACTGCATCTGCCATGCATTTGCCCACTCACCCAACCTATCCAAGTCACCTTGCAGCCTCCTAGCATCCTCCTCACAGCTAACACGGCCCCCCAACTTGGAGATGTTGCATTCAATTCCCTCATCCAGATCATTAATATATATTGTAAATAGCTGGGGTCCCACCACTGAGCCTTGCAGCACCCCACAGTCAGGGTGGCCTCTGCTCTCTGCTGATAGCCTGTTGGAGGAGGTGATCTGACAGCCCTCAGAGCCGAAAATATAGTCCTGTGGCCCAGAATTTAGGCCAAAGCCCAGAATTTAGGTCCGGAGCCTACAAACCCACGCCCAGAGCCTACAACACAGGCCCAGACCCTATAACACAGGCCTGGAGCCAATAACATAGAAACATAGAAAATAGGTGCAGGAGTAGGCCATTCGGCCCTTCGAGCCTGCGCCGCCATTCAATATGATCATGGCTGATCTTCCAACACAGTATCCTGTACCTGCCTTCTCTCCATACCCCCTCATACCTTTAGCAACAAGGGCCACATCTAACTCCCTCTTAAATATAGCCAATGATCTGCCTCAACTACCTTCTGTGGCAGAGAATTCCACAAATTCACCACTCGCTGTGTGAAAAATGTTTTTCTCATCTCAGTCCTAAAGGACTTCCCCCTTATCCTTAAACTGTGACCCCTTGTTTTGGACTTCCCCAACATTGGGAACAATCTTCCTGCATCTAGCCTGTCCAACCCCTTAAGAATTTTGTAAGTTTCTATAAGATCCCCCCTCAATCTTCTAAATTCTAGCGAGTACAAGCCAAGTCTATTCAGTCTTTCTTCATATGAAAGTACTGCCATCCCAGGAATCAGTCTGGTGAACCTTCTCTGTACTCCCTCTATGGCAAGAATGTTTTTCCTCAGATTAGAAGACCAAAACTGTACGCAATACTCCAGGTGTGGTCTCATCAAAACCCTGTACAACTGCAAGAGAACCTCCCAGCTCTTATACTCAAATCCTTTTGCTATGAATGCTAACATACAATTTGCTTTCTTCACTGCCTGCTGCACCTGCATGCCTACTTTCAATGACTGGTGTACCATGACGCCCAGGTCTCGTTGCATCTCCCCTTTTCCTAATCGGCCACCATTCAGATAATAGTCTACCCTCCTGTTTTTGCCACCAAGTGGATAACCTCACATTTATCCACATTATACTGCATCTGCCATGCATTTGCCCACTCACCCAACCTATCCAAGTCACCTTGCAGCCTCCTAGCATCCTCCTCACAGCTAACACAACCCCCCAACTTGGAGATATTGCATTCAATTCCCTCATCCAGATCATTAATATATATTGTAAATAGCTGGGGTCCCACCACTGAGCCTTGCAGCACCCCACTGCCTGCCATTCTGAAAAGGACCCGTTTACTCCTACTCTTTGCTTCCTGTTTTGTTTTGATACTATCCCTGATTTCCCTTGTTATCCACGGATGCGCTACCTTCCCTAATTGATTCTTTTGCCAAACTCGGATGAACAATTTTTGTAGTTCATCCATGCAGTCTTTAAATGCCTTCCATTGCATATCCACCGTCAACCCTTTAAGAATCAATTGCCAATCTATCTTGGCCAATTCACGTCTCATACCCTCAAATTTACCTTTCTTTATGTTCAGAACCCTTGTTTCTGAATTAATAATGTCACTCTCCATTCTAATGAAGAACTCAACTATATTGGTCAACCAAGAACTCAACCATTGGTCACTCTTGCCCAAGGGGCCACGCACAAAAAGACTGCTAAATAACCCTTCCACAATTCTCAATACCCAGTCTAGAATAGCCTGCTCTCTCGTTGGCTCTTCCACATGTTCGTTTAGTAAAAAAAACTATACCGCATACATTCCAATAAATCCTCTTCCTCAGCCCCGCTTGCCAATTTGATTCACCCAATCTATATGTAGATTGAAGTCACCCATTATAACTGTTTTACCTTTGTTGCACGCATTTCTAATTTCCTGATTGATGCCATCCCCAACTCCACCACTACTGTTAGGTGGCCAGTACACAACTCCCACTGGCGTTTTCTGCCCCTTAGTGTTTCGCAGCTCTACCCATATTGATTCCACATCCTCCAATCTAATGTCCTTCCTTTCTATTGCGTTAATCTCCTCTATAATCAGTAACGCTACCCCACCTCCTTTTCCTTTCTGTCTATCCCTCCTGAATATTGAATATCCCTGGATGTTCAGCTCCCAGCCTTGGTCACCCTGGAGCCACGTCTCCATGATCCCAACTTTATCATAATCATTAATAACTATCTGTACATTCAACTCATCCACCTTATTACGAATGCTCCTTGCATTGAGACACAACCCTTCAGGCTTGTTATTACAACACTCTTACCCCTTATACAATTATGTTGAAAATTGGCCCTTTTCGATTTTTGCCCTGGATTTGTCTGCCTGCCACTTTTACTTTTCACCTTGCTACCTATTGCTTCTACCCTCATTTTACACCCCTCTGTCTCTCTGCTCATGCTCCCACCCCCTGCCACATTAATTTAAATCCTCCCTGACAGCACTAGCAAACACTCCGCCAAGGACATTGGTTCGATTCCAGCCCAGGTGCAGATCGTCCTGTTTGTACTGGTCCCACCTCCCCCAGAACTGGTTCCAATGACCTAGAAATTTGAATCCCTCCCCCTGGCACCATTTCTCAAGCCACGTATTCATCTGCAATATCCTCCTATTTCCTCCCTGACTAGCACATGGCACTGGTAGTAATCCAGAGATTATTACCTTTGAGGTCCTACTTGTAAGTTTATCTCCTAGCTCCCTAAATTCACCTTGGAGGACCTCATCCCATTTTTTACCTTTATTGTTGGTGCAAATGTGCACCATGACAGCTGGCTGTTCCCCACCCCCCCTCCAGAATGTTCTGCAGTCATTCAGTGACATCCCAGACCCTTGCACCAGGGAGGCAACATAGCATCCTGGAGTCTCGTTTGCAGCCGCAGAAATGCCTATCTATTCACCTTACAATTGAATCCCCTATTACTATAGCCCTTCCACTATTTTTCCTCCCCTCCTGTGCTGCAGAGCCACCCATAGTGCCATAAACTTGGCTGATGACCCATATCCCCCAACAGTATCCAAAATGGTATATCTGTTTAGGAGGGAGATGACTGCAGGGGACTCCTGCACTACCTGCCTACTGCTACGCTGGCTAATGGCCACTCGTTCCCTTTCTGTCTGCTTAACTTTTACCTGCAATGTGGCCAACTCACTGTATGTGCTATTCACGAGTTTCTTAGCATCGTGGATGCTCCGGTATGAATCCACCCGCAGCTCCAATCGTTCAATGCAGTCTGCCAGGAGCTGCAGCTGGACACAGTTCCTGCAAAGGTAGTCACCAGGGACACCGACCATATCCCTGATCTCCCACATGTTGCAGGATGAGCAAACCATGGGGCTGATCTCAACTGACATGGCTTACCCCCAAATTAAATCAACTCACTCACACTGTAAAAATCTTAATCCTTTAAACTGTACCTTTACTAAAGTGCACTGTACTCTTAACTCACTGTACCCTTAACCAGAAAGCAGAAATGCAAACCTGGGGTTGCTCCCAATCAGCTGCTTTCTCTAGTCCGCTTCCACCAATCAGTGGCTTCCACCAGACCACTTTCTTTGAAGTGTGATGGAACGTTACAGATTGGGTCCTCCTCCTCTTGCTCCAACGGCTCCTGGGCCTCTGTTATACAAAGCCCCACGCTTGATTTTTAAATTCACCACCCGGAAACTCCTCCTCTTGCTCCAACGGCTCCTGTGCCTCTGTTATACAAAGCCTCGCGCTCAATTTTTAAACTGACCGCCCGGAAACTCCTCCTCTCGCTCCAACGGCTCCTGGGCCTCTCGCTCGAATTTTAAACTCACCATCCGGAAACTCCTCCTCTTGCTCCAACGGCTCCTGTGCCTCTGTTATACAAAGCCCCTCGCTCGAATTTTAAACTCACCGTCCGGAAACTCTTCCTCTCGCTCTCGCTCCAATGGCTCCTGGGCCTCTCACAGGCCTGGAGCCTACAACATAGGCCCAGAGCCTACAACACTGGCCCGGAGCCTACAACAGGCCTGGAGCCCATAACACAGGCCTGGAGCCTATAACACAGGCCTGGAGCCTATAACACAGGCCTGGAGCCTATAACACAGACCTGGAGCCTAAAACAGAGGCCCAGAGCCTATACCTTCTGAACCGTCTGAATTTTGTAGTCAGAAGGGCAGTACTCTGCATATCGCCAACTAGGACAATTTTACATTTTTATCATGCCAATTATTCAAGCATATTAATGTATAAACCTGTACGTCTTTGGAGTGTGGGAGGAAACCGAAGATCTCAGAGAAAACCCATACAGATCATGGGGAGAACGTACAAACTCCATACAGACAGCACCCGTAGTCGGGATCGAACCCGGGTCTCTGGCGCTGCATTTTTACCGTGACTGCCCATCCACCCTGACTTTAACACAGGCCCAGAGCCTATACCTATTCAAAGAAGAGGAAGTACTGACACTTTTGAAAAATATAAAAGTGGATAAGTCTCCAGGTCCTGACAGGATATATCCCTAGGACATTGAGGGAAGTTAGTGTAGAAATAGCAGGAGCTATGACAGAAATATTTCAAATGTCATTAGAAACGGGAATAGTGCCGGAGGATTGGCGTACTGCACATGTTGTTCCATTGTTTACAAAGGGTTCAAAGAATAAACCTAGCAATTATAGACCTGTTAATTTGACGTCAGTGGTGGGCAAATTAATGGAAAGGATACATAGAGATAATATATATAAGCATCTGGATAAACAGGATCTGATCAGGAACAGTCAACATGGATTTGTGCCTGGAAGGTCATGTTTGACAAACCTTCTTGAATTTTTTGAAGTGGTTACTAGGGAAATTGATGAGGGTAAAGCAGTGGACGTTGTCTATATGGATTTCAGTAAGGCCTTTGACAAGGTTCCCCATGGAAGTTTGATTAAGAAGGTTCAATCTTTGGGTGTTAATGGTGGAGTAGCAAGATGGATTCAACAGTGGCTGAATGGGAGATGTCAGAGAGTAATGGTGGATGGCTGTTTGTCAGGTTGGAAGCCGGTGACCAGTGCGGTGCCTCAGGGATCTGTATTGGGTCCACTGTTGTTTGTCATGTACATCAATGATGTGGATGATGGGGTGGAAAATTGGATAAGTAAGTATGCAGATGATACTAAGATAGGTGGGGTTGTGGATAATGAAGTAGATTTTCAAAGTCTACAGAGAGATTTGGGCCATTTGGAAAAGTGGGCTGAAAGATGGCAGATGGAGTTTAATGCTGATAAGTGTGAAGTGCTTCATCTTGGCAGGACAAATCAAAATAGAACGTACATGGTAAATGGTAGGGAATTGAGGAATGCTGTGGAATAGAGAGATCTAGGAATAACTGTGCATAGTTCCCTGAAGGTGGAATCACATGTAGATAGGGCAGTAAAGAAAGCCTTTGGTGTGCTGGCCTTTATAAATCAGAGCATTGAATATAGAAGTAGGGAAGTAATGTTAAAATTGTACAAGGCATTGGTAAGACCAATTCTGGAGTATGATGTACAATTTTGGTTGCCTAATTATAGGAAGGATGTCAACAAAATAGAGAGAGTACAGAGGAGATTTACTAGAATGTTGCCTGGGTTCCAGCAACTATGTTACAGAGAAAGATTGAACAAGTTAGGTCTTTATTCTTTGGAGCGCAGAAGGTTAAGGGGGGACTTGATTGAGGTCTTTAAAATGATGAAAGGGATAGACAGAGTTGACATGGATAAGCTTTTCCCATTGAGGGTAGGGAAGATTCAAACAAGAGGGCATGACATGAGAATTAAGGGACTGGAAGTCCCTTAACGTGAGGGGGAACTTCTTTACTCAGAGGGTGGTGGCTGTGTGGAATGAGCTTCCAGCAGAAGTGGTGGAGGCAAGATCGATTTTGACATTTAAAAGTAAAGTGGATAGGTATATGGATGGGAAGGGAATGGAGGGGTATGGTCTGAGTGCAGGTAGATGGGACTAGGAGAAAACAAATGGTCGGCACGGACTGGAAGGACCGAGAGGGCCTGTTTCCGTGCTCTAATTGTTATATGGTTATATTATATGGTTAACATATGCTCGGAGCCTATAACTCAGACCTGGAGCCTATGACACAGGCCTGGAGCCTATGATGCAGGCCTGGAGCCTTTGACACAACACTGGAGCCTACAACAGGCCTGGAGGCTATGACACAAGCCTGCGGCCTATGACACAACCCTGGAGCCTATGACACATAGAACACATAGACATAGAAAATAGGTACAGGAGGAGGCCATTCAGCCCTTCGAGCCTGCACCGTCATTCAATGTGATCATGGCTGATTGTCCACTATCAATAAACCCAGCCTGCCTTCTGCCCATATGCCTTGACTTCACTAGCCCCTAGAGCTCTATCCAACTCCCTCTTGAATCCATCCAGTGATTTGGCCTCCACTGCCCCCTGTGGCAGGGAATTCCTTAAATCCACAACTCTCTGGGTAAAAAAGTTTTTTCTCAGCTTAGTCTTAAATTGCCTCCCCTTTATTCTAAGATTGTGGACCCTGTTTCTGGACTCATCCAACCTGCTGTACCTGCACACCAACTTTCAGTGACTGGTGTACAAGGACACCCAGGTCTCGCTGTACCTCCCCCTTACCTAACCTAACCCCATTGAGATAATAATCTGCCCCCTTGTTTTTGCCGTTGGCGTGCACGTACAGCAGGCAGTGAAGAAAGCTAATGGAATGTTGGTCTTCATAACAAGAGGATTTCAGTACAGGAGTAAATAGGTTCTTCTGCAGTTGTATAGGGCTCTGTTGAGACCACATCTGGAGTATTGTGTACAGTTTTGGTCTCCTAATTGGAGGAAGGACATCCTTGTGATTGAGGCAGTGCAGCGTAGGTTCACGAGATTGATGCCTGGGATGTCGGGACTGTCATATGAGGAAAGATTGAAAAGACTAGGTTTGTATTCACTGGAGTTTAGAAGGATGAGGGGGGATCTTATAGAAACATATAAAATTATAAAAGGACTGGACAGGCAAGATGCAGGAAAAATGTACCCAATGTTGGGTGAGTCCAGAACCAGGGGCCACAGTCTTAGAATAAAGGAAAGATTAAAAAGACTATTTCCTCACACGAGGAAAGATTGAAGAGACTAGGCTTGTATTCACTGGAGTTTAGAAGGATGAGGGAGAATCTTATAGAAACATATCCACATTACTAAAAGTCTGATCTTGACCACTTTTGGCCCACATTGCTGCGATTTCCGAGAGAACGCAGCCACCTTCGGCCATCATATTTAGCCACCTCGCTCAGAGCCCCCCTCCACCTTACTGGACCAGTGGATTTTTCCGATTGATGAATGAGATAGTTATTAATGTTTTTTAAAAATTCCCCATTCTCTCTGTTCTCTCTGCTGCCCCCGCTTGCAGCGGGGGGTTGGGGGGACTATAAAACCCAGAAGTGTCGTGCCTCACTCAGTCTTTGCCAGACCCAAGAAGCGAGAGGGTCACGGCGCTCTGTGCTGTGAATAACACTGAACGGATGTCTACTCCATGGTGAGTCCACTTGTTGTGGCTGCTGCTAAATTGTTAACATTTTTTTTAAAGTTTGTGTTCACAAAATGAATTTTGATTGTCAGGTGGCTGCTTGCTGCCCAATTGCTTGCCTTGCCTTTTTTAAAGACAGTGTGTTCAGAAAATGAATTTTGGTTATCAGGTGGCTGCATGCTGCACAATTGTTTGTCTCGCCTTTTTAAAAAAAAGTTTGTGTTCACAAAATGAATTTTGGCTGTCAGGTGGCTGCGGCCCAATTGTTTGTCTTGCCTTTTCAAAAAGTTTGTGTTCACAAAATGAATTTTAATTGTCAGGTGGCTGCGGCCCAATCGTTTGCCTCGCCTTTTTAAAAAGTTTATTTTAACAAAATGAATTTTGGTTGTCAGGTGGCTGCTTGCTGCCCAGATGTTTGCCTCGCCTTTTTAAAAAGTTTATGTTCACAAAATGAATTTTGGTTGTCAGGTGGCTGCTTGCTGCCCAATTGTTCACCTCGCCTTTTTTCAAGAGTTTGTGTTCAGAAAATGAATTTTGGTTGTCAGCTGGCTGCTTGTTGCCCAATTGTTTGTCTCGCCTTTTTTTCAAAATTTTAGTGCTTACAAAATGGATTTTGGTTGTCAGGTGGCTGTGGCCCAATTGTTTGCCTCAACTTTTTCAAGAGTTTGTGTTCAAAAATGGATTTGGGTTGTCAGGTGGCTGCGGTCCAATTGTTTCTTTCGCTTTATTCAAGAGTTTATGTTCACAAAATGGATTTTGGTTGTCAGGTGGCTGCGGTCCAATTGTTTCCCTCACTTTTTCAACAGTTTGTGTTTACAAAATGGATTTTGGTTGTCAGGTGGCTGCGGCCCAATTGTTTGCCTCGCCTTTTTAAAAAATTTGTGATCACAAAATGGATTTTGGTTGTAAGGTGGCTGCGGCCCAATTGTTTGCCTCGCCTTTTTAAAGAGTTTGTGATCACAAAATGGTTTTCGGTTGTAAGGTGGCTGCAGCCCAATTGTGTGCCTCGCCCTTTTAAAGAGTTTGTGTTCACAAAATGGATTAAGCTTGTCAGGTGGTTGAGCCCCAATTGTTTGCCTCGCCTTTTTCAAGAGCTTGTGTTCACAAAATGGATTGAGGTTGTCAGGTTGCTGCGGCCTAATTGTTTGTCTCGCATTTTTAAAGAGTTTGTGTTCACAAAATGGATTTTGCTTGTCAGGTGACTGTGGCCCAATTGTTTGCCTCATCTTTTTAAAAAGTTTGTGCTAACAAAATTAATTTTGGTTGTCAGTTGGCTGCTGGCAGCCCAATTGTTTGCTTCACTTTTTGAACAAAGGCTGTGTTCACAAAATGAATTTGGGTTGTCAGGTGGCTGCTTGCTGCCCAATAGTTTGCCTCAACTTTTTAAAAAATATTTGTTTTCACAAAATGAATTTTGGTTGTCAGGTGGCTGCTTGCTGCCCAATTGTTTGCCTCGCCATTTAAAAAAAAAGTATATGTTCACAAAATGGATTTTGGTTGTCAGGTGGCTGCGGCTCAATTGTTTGCCTCACCTTATTCAAGAGGTTTTGTTCAGAAAATGAATTTTGGTTGTCTGGTGGCTGCTTGCAGCCCAATTGTTTGCCTCACTTTTTAAAAAAAGGCTGTGTTCACAAAATGAATTTTGGTTGTCAGGTGGCTGTTTGCTGCCCAATTGTTTGCCTCGCCATTTAAAAAAAAAGTTTCTGTTCACAAAATGAATTTTGGTTGTTAGGTGGCTGCTTGCTGCAGAATTGCTTGTCTCGCCTTTTAAAAAAAATGATTGTGTTCACAAAGTGGATTTTGGTTGCCAGGTGGCTGCAGCCCAATTGTTTGCCTTGCCTTTTTTTTTAAAAAAGTTTGTGCTCACAAAATTAATTTTGGTTGTCAGGTGGCTGCTTGCAGCCCATTGTTTATCTCGCCTTTTTTATAAAAAGGCTGTGTTCACAAAATGAATTTTGATTGTCAGGTGGCTGCTTGCTGCCCAATAGTTTGCCTCGACTTTTTAAAAAAAAGTTTGTGTTCACAACATGAATTTTGGTTGTCAGGTGGCTGGTTGCAGCCCAATTGTTTGCCTCGCCTTTTTAAAAAAATGTTTGTGATCAAAAAATGAATTTTGGTTGTCACGTGGCTGCTTGCTGCCCAATTGTTTGCCTCGCCTTTTTCAAGAGTTTGTTTTCACTAAATGAATTTTGGTTGTCAGGTGGCTGCGGCCCAATTGTTTGCCTCACCTTTTTAGAGACTTTGTGTTCACAAAATGGATTTTGGTTGTCAGGTGGCTGCAGCCAAATAGTTCGCCTCACCTTTTTCAAGCGTTTGGGTTCACAAAACGGATTTTGGTTGTCAGGTGGCTGCGGTCCAATTGTTTGCCTCGACTTTTTAAATAGTTTGTGTTCACAAAATGGATTTTGGTTGTCAGGATTTTGGTTGTCATGTGGCTGCGGTCCAATTGCTTGCCTTGCCTTTTTCAACAGTTTGTATTCACAAAATTTAATTTGGTTGTCAGGTGGCTGCGGCCCAATTGTTTGCCTCGCCTTTTTCAAGAGTTTGTGTTCACAAAATGAATTTTGGTTGTCAGGTGGCTGCGGCCCAATTGTTTGCCTCGCCATTTTAAAGAATTTGTGATCACAAAATGGATTTTTGTTGTAAGGTGGCTGTGGCCCAATTGTTTGCCTAACCTTTTTCAAGAGGTTTTGTTCACAAAATGAATTTTGGTTGTCAGGTGGCTGCTTGCAGCCCAATTGTTTGCCTCACTTTTTAAAAAAAGGCTGTGTTCACAAAATGAATTTTGGTTGTCAGGTGGCTGGTTGCAGCCCAATTGTTTGCCTCGCCTTTTTTAAAACAAGTTTGTGTTCACAAAATGAATTTTGGTTGTCAGGTGGCTGGTTGCAGCCCAATTGTTTGCCTCGCCTTTTTAAAAAAATGTTTGTGATCAAAAAATGAATTTTGGTTGTCACGTGGCTGCCTGCTGCCCAATTGTTTGCCTCACCTTTTTCAAGAGTTTGTTTTCACCAAATGAATTTTGGTTGTCAGGTGGCTGCGGCCCAATTGTTTGCCTCATCTTTTTAGAGTTTGTGTTCACAAAATGGATTTTGGTTGTCAGGTGGCTGCGGTCCAATTGTTTGCCTCGACTTTTTAAATAGTTTGTGTTCACAAAATGGATTTTGGTTGTCAGGATTTTGGTTGTCATGTGGCTGCGGTCCAATTGCTTGCCTTGTCTTTTTCAACAGTTTGTATTCACAAAATTAATTTTGGTTGTCAGCGGCTGCGGCCCAATTGTTTGCCTCGCCTTTTTCAAGAGATTGTGAACACAAAATGGATTTTGGTTGTAAGGTGGCTGCGGCCCAATTGTTTGCCTCGCCTTTTTAAAGAGTTTGTGAACACAAAATGGATTTCGGTTGTAAGGTGGCTGCGGCCCAATTGTTTGCCTCACCTTTTTAAAGAGTTTGTGATCACAAAATGGATTTCGGTTGTAAGGTGGCTGCGGCCCAATTGTGTGCCTAGCCCTTTTAAAGAGTTTGTGTTCACAAAATGGATTAAGTTTGTCAGGTGGTTGAGCCCCAATTGTTTGCCTCGCCTTTTTCAAGAGTTTGTGTTCACAAAATGGATTGAGGTTGTCAGGTTGCTGCGGCCTAATTGTTTGCCTCGCATTTTTAAAGAGTTTGTGTTCACAAAATGGATTTTGCTTGTCAAGTGACTGCGGCCCAATTGTTTGCCTTACCTTTTTAAAATGTTTGTGCTAACAAAATTAATTTTGGTTGTCAGGTGGCTACTTGCAGCCCAATTGTTTGCCTCACTTTTTGAACAAAGGCTGTGTTCACAAAATGAATTTTGGTTGTCAGGTGGCTGCTTGCTGCCCAATTATTTGCCTCGCCGTTTTCAAGAGTTTGTGTTCACAATATGGATTTTGGTTGTCAGGTGGCTGCGGCCCAATTGTTTGCCTCACATTTTTCAAGAAGTTTTGTTCACAAAATGAATTTTGGTTGTCAGGTGGCTGGTTGCAGCCCAATAGTTTGCCTCGCCTTTTTAAAAAAATGTTTGTGTTCACAAAATGAATTTTGGTTGTCAGGTGGCTGTTTGCTGCCCAATTGTTTGCCTCGCCATTTAAAAAAAAAAGTTTCTGTTCACAAAATGAATTTTGGTTGTTAGGTGGCTGCTTGCTGCAGAATTGCTTGTCTCGCCTTTTTAAAAAAACGATTGTGTTCTCAAAGTGGATTTTGGTTGTCAGGTGGCTGCTGCCCAATTGTTTGCCTCGCCTTTTAAAAAAGGTTTGTGCTCTCAAAATGAATTTTGGTTGCCAGGTGGCTGCAGCCCAATTGTTTGCCTCGCCTTTTTTAAAAAAAAGTTTGTGCTCACAAAATTAATTTTGGTTGTCAGGTGACTGCTTGCAGCCCAATTGTTTATCTCGCCTTTTTATAAAAAGGCTGTGTTCACAAAATAAATTTTGATTGTCAGGTGGCTGCTTGCTGCCCAATAGTTTGCCTCGCCTTTTTAAAAACAAGTTTGTGTTCTCAACATGAATTTTGGTTGTCAGGTGGCTGGTTGCAGCCCAATTGTTTGTCTCGCCTTTTTTGAAAAAATGTTTGTGATCAAAAAATGAATTTTGGTTGTCACGTGGCTGCTTGCTGCCCAATTGTTTGCCTCGCCTTTTTCAAGAGTTTGTTTTCACTAAATGAATTTTGGTTGTCAGGTGGCTGCGGCCCAATTGTTTGCCTCACCTTTTTAGAGAGTTTGTGTTCACAAAATGGATTTTGGTTGTCAGGTGGCTGCAGCCAAATTGTTCGCCTCGCCTTTTTCAAGCGTTTGTGTTCACAAAATGGATTTTGGTTGTCAGGTGGCTGCGGTCCAATTGTTTGCCTCGACTTTTTAAATAGTTTGTGTTCACAAAATGGATTTTGGTTGTCAGGATTTTGGTTGTCATGTGGCTGCGGCCCAATTGCTTGTCTTGCCTTTTTCAACAGTTTGTATTCACAAAATTTATTTTGGTTGTCAGGTGGCTGCGGCCCAATTGTTTGCCCCACCTTTTTAAAGAGTTTGAGTTCACAAAATGAATTTTGGTTATTAGGTTGTTGTGGCCCAATTGTTTGCCTCACCTTTTTAAAAAGTTTGTGTTCACACAATGACTTTTGGTTGTCAGGTGGCTGCTTGCTGCCCAGATGTTTGCTTCACCTTTTAAAAAAAAATCGTGTTCACAAAATGAATTTTGGTTGTCAGGTGGTTGCTTGCAACCCAATTGTTTGCCTCGCCTTTTTAAAAAAGGCTGTGTTCACAAAATGAATTTTGGTTGTCAGGTGGCTGCTTGCTGCCCAATAGTTTGCCTTGCCTTATTTAAAATAAGTTTCTTTTCACAAAATGAATTTTGGTTGTCAGCTGGCTGGCTGCAGCCCAATTGTTTGCCTCGCCTTTTCAAAAAATGTTTGTGTTCACAAAGTGAATTTTGGTTGTCAGGTGGCTGCATGCTGCCCAATTGTTTGCCTCGCCTTTCTCAAGAGTTTGTGTTCACAAAATGAATTTTGGTTGTCAGGTGGCTGCTTGCTGGCCAATTGTCTGCCTCGCCATTAAAAAAAAGTTTCTGTTTGCAAAATGGATTTTGGTTGTCAGGTGGCTGCAGCCCAATTGTTTGCCTCGCCTTTTTCAAGAGTTTCTGTTCACAAAATGGATTTTGGTTGTCGGGTGGCTGCGGCCCAATTGTTTGCCTCGCCTTTTTCAAGAGTGTTTGTTCACAAAAGGGATTTTGGTTGTCAGGTGGCTGCGGCCCAATTGTTTGCCTCGCCCGTTTAAAGAGTTTGTGTTCACATAATAGATTTTGGTTGTCAGGTGGCTGCGGCCCAATTGTTTGCCTCGCCTTTTCCAAGAGTTTGTGTTCACAAAAGGATTTTGATTGTCAGGTGGGTGCGGCCAAATTGTTTGCCTCGCCTTTTTAAAAAGTTTGTGTTCACAAAATGGATTTTGGTAGTCAGGGGGCTGCAGGCCCAATTGATTGCCTCGCCTTTTTAAAAGTTTGTTTTCACAAAATGGATTTTGGTAGTCATGTGGTTGCGGCCCAATTGTTTGCCTCGCCTTGTGATACTGGGACCCAATGGGTCCCACTTAGTCTAGTAATATATAGTGGTATACAAATTTGGAAACAATTAAAAAAGACTTCACAATTGGATAATTTAGCACTCTTTCTCCCCATTGTATATAATCGTTCATTTAGACCCTCTGTGTTTGATAAAGGTTTTGTACAATAGAAAAATTATGGAATTAAAAAGGTGGGACATCTTTATAGAAAAGGTATTTTTCTTTCATTTCAGGAATTACAAAAGAATTATGGACTACATTCAAATATTTTTTTTTGACAAGCATGGGAAAATGAATTAGCTCAATCTATATTGAAAGATATTGGGTATGAAAGTCTACAACATATACATCAATGCTCGTTAAATGCCAGACATTCTTTAATAAAATTTAAAGTACTACATTGACTGCACTACTCTAAAACAAAATTAAATAGAATTTTTCCAAATATCTCCCCTATCTGTGACAAATGTCAATATTCAGAAGCTAATTTAACTCATTCTTTTGTAAATTGTATAAAAATTAAAAATTTCTGGACGGATATTTTTTAAATTATTTCTGATGTCGTTAATATCCAATTGGATCCTGATCCAAAACTAATAATATTAGGAATATCAGAACAAAGTCTAAAACTTACAACAAGCCAAAGAAATGTCTTTGATTATAGTATAATTGGGAAAAAATTAATATTAACATTTTGGAAAAATCCAACAACCATCACAATTAAAATGTCGGAGACCTTACATTTGGAAAAAAATAGACGTCTTAATTGACAAACCAGAATTATTTGCTAGAATATGGTCTCCATTTATTGATTTCCTGAAAGGGTAAATTGGTCCAGCACGGAAGCTTGACTGAAATTTGAATCCAGGATTAGATGAATAGTTACGTTTTATTATCTACGGACCTATCTCCAAAACTGTATTATTGGTAATTTATCCTATATTTTTCATCTTTTTTCCCCTCTCTTTCTTTCTATCTATAAAAAAAAATAAACAAATAGAAGCTGTGTTAATATATAATTGATTAACGAGGACCCCAGCTATTTTGATAGCTAGGATCCCAGCTATTAACGATATGTAATTGATAAACAAATTGTGTTTTGATTACGATATGTATATGCTTCTAATACAAATATTATTTTAAAAAAATTTAAAAATACATACACAATACAAGAGTTCAAGTTCAAGAGTTCAAGAGAGTTTATTGTCATGTGTCCCTGATAGGACAATTAAATCCTTGCTTTGCTTTAGCACACCAGAACATAGTAGGCTGGGAACCATTTTAACGTCTGACGAAGGATCACAGATGTTTCTGGGAGTTTCTATGGGAGTCGGTCACAAATGGGCCTATTAGAGCTCTATTTTCTCCCTTTCCAGTCCCGGTAACATCCGCAACCCCTTGCACATTCATCTGTTGATGGTGTCCCAGCGAGGACCTGCGTGACTACGTCAATGAAAAAGTTCACTTAAAAAAGGCAAAGACAACAGTTAAGACCATTCAAAGCTTTAATTTTAATGTCCGACGGGTGTGATTCTAGAGACCCAGAGGCAACAGTATTACGTCTGAGTTCTCCAGCAACATACAACGAAATACCAGAAAACCGGGATTAATATGCCCCCCAGACTCAATATCAATTGCATGAGGTAATGTCGCAGGAAACATCAGCCACCTCCAAATATGGAGTTATTTTTCACTCTTTGTCAAATGCCAGGCATTCCAATAGCACTAGTAATCCTCGCCAGGCCCCTTTTTATCAAATTAAACTATTCAACTTTCTTAAAAAAAAACTTTGCCATGATATTTGGCCAAGTATCCCACAATGGAATAGCAATTGCCTTTTTACGACAGGAAAGCTTAAATATTGTCATATTTATGTATGACAGCAACCATTAATAGTAATTAACTCTTTCACTGGTTTACAAAAAAGGACACAAAATGCTGGAGTTACTCAGCGGGACAGGCAGCATCTCTGGAGTGAAGGAATGGGTGACTGCAGAAATGACCCGAAATGTCAGGCATTCCTTCCAGCATTTTGTGTCTACCTAAACAGCGCCTATCCACGTGTTGGTGTGTCAGCAGGCAGGAGGAGCGGGCAAAGGCCTTGCCACACAGTGCTCAGGTGAAGGGGCAATGGTTGGTGTGGACTGGCTGGTGTTCCAGCATGTGGTCAAGGCAGGTAAAGCCCTTACCACAGGACGGGTAGGGGAAGGGATGCTCACCACTGCTGCCACAGGCTGGACATGCGGGTGAAACCCTTGCCACACTCAGCACACACAAAGGGTCTCTCTCTGGTGTGTATCCGTTGGTGCTCCCGCAGGCCCCGTGCGCTCTTGAAACGCTTGCTGCAGTGGGAGCAGCCACTCGCCGTTGTGAGCCCACTGGTGCTGCCGCAACCCCTGCGAGTTGTCAAACTCCTCACCACAGTACGGGCAGTTGTAGGGTTGACCACTGGTGTGCATGCACTGGTGAGGCAGGGAGTGGGAGGCCATGTCAAAGCGCTCTCCGCAGACTGGGCTGGGGATGGAACGGTCGCCAGTGTGTAACTGCTGGTGGGACAGCAGATAGGTGGAGTGGTTGAAGCCCTTGCCGCACTGGGCACATTTGTAGGGACGCTCGCCGGTGTGGGTGCGTTGGTGAGACAGCAGCCTGGAGGAGCGGGTGAAACCCTTGCCGCACAGGGCGCAGTTGTAGGGACGCTCGCCGGTGTGGGTGCACTGGTGCTCCAGCAGGTGACTGGACTGGATGAAGCCCTTGCCGCACAGGGCACAGGTGTAGGGGCGCTCGCCGGTGTGGGAGCGCTGGTGCTCCAGCAGCCTGGTGTTACGGGTGAAACCCTTGCCGCACAGGGCACAGGTGTAGGGGCGCTCGCCGGTGTGGGTGCGCTGGTGCTCCAGCAGTCCGGTGGAGCGGGTGAAGCCCTTTCCGCACCGGGCACAGGTATAGGGGCGCTCGCCGTTGTGGGTGCGCTGGTGCACCAGCAGGTTGCTGGGCTGGGTGAAGCCCTTGCCGCACTGGGCGCAGGTGTAGGGACGCTCGCCGGTGTGGGTGCGATGGTGCTTCAGTAGGGTGCTGGAGTGGGTGAAGTCCTTGCCGCAGTCGCGGCAGGTGTAGGGCCGCTCCCCGGTGTGCAGATGCCTGTGCCTCTTCAGGTGCGTGGACAACTTGAAGCCTTTGCCGCAGTCGGAGCAGGTGAAGGGCCGCTCATTGCTGTGCACCCGCCGGTGCTCCCGCAGCCCCGACAACCGGGCAAAGCTCTTGCCGCAGGCGGAGCAGTCATAGGGCTTCTCGCCCGAGTGCACCCTCTGGTGTCTCTTCAGGTCATTCGCCGTCTTGAAGCTTTCACCGCAGTTGGAGCAGGTGAAAGGCCTCTCGCTGGAGTGCACGCGGTTGTGCAGCAGCAGGTTGTCGTAGCTGGCGAAGCTCTTGCCACACTCCGGGCAGTCGAAGGGGCGTTCACCCATGTGAACCCGCCGGTGGATCTCCAGCTTGCTTGGGCTCTGCCAGGACTTGCCACACACATCACATTCATAAAGCTTCTCCTTGTTGTGCCCCGTCATGTGGTTCTCCACTGAAGCTCAGCCCATTGAAGCTCAGACCGCACAATGAGCAGATGGGGGAGGGGGTGGGGGGATGTTCACCAGCACCCTGGCTGCTCACGTCCCCTTCTCTGTCCACAGTGACAGCTCCTAAACCCTGCAGGAGGGGAACACAGTGGTTCAACAAGCTGCCAAATAAGACATTACTAACACATATTGGGTGCGTTTATGGCGGAGGAAACCATTATATAATTCTGGGTGGCACACTGGCACAGTGGTACAGTTGCTGCCTCACTGCCAGAGACCCGGGCTCAATCCTGACTACAGATGCTGTCTGTGTGGAGTTTGTACGTTCTCCCCTTGACCTGCGTGGGTTTTTACTCCGGGTGCTCCGGTTTCCTCCAACATTTCAAACACATTCAGGGTTGTAACTTATTTGGTCTCCGCAAAATTGTTAAATTGTCCCTAATGTGCGTAGGATAGTGCTAGTGTACGGGGTGAACGCTGGTCGGCGCGGACTGCGTGGGCCGAAAGATCTGTTCCACACTGCATCTCTAAACTAAACTAAACCAAAGAAGGGTCTCGACCCAAAATGTCACCCATTCATTCTCTCCACAGATGCTGCCTGACCCGCTGAATTACACCAGCAGTTTTTGTCATCTCCACAGATGCTGCCTGACCTGCTGAGTTACTCCAGCAGCTTGTGTTTATTTCTTCACAGATGCTGCCTGACATGCTGAGTTAGAAACATAGAAAATAGGTGCAGGAGTAGGCCATTCGGCAATTCGAGCCTGCACTGCCATTCAATATGATCATGGCTGATCATCCAACTCAGTATCCCGTACCTTCAATCCATAGCCCCCGATCCCCGTAGCCACAAGGGCCACATCTAACTCCCTCTTAAATATAGCCAATGAACTGGCCTCAACTACCCTCTGTGGCAGAGAGTTCCAGAGATTCACCACTCTCTGTGTGAAAAAAGTCTTTCTCATCTCGGACTTAAAGGATTTCCCCCTTATCCTTAAGCTGTGACCCCTTGTCCTATACATCCCCAACATCGGGAACAATCTTCCTGCATCTAGCCTGTCCAACCCCTTAAGAATTTTGTAAGTTTCTATAAGATGCCCCCTCAATCTTCTAAATTCTAGCGAGTACAAGCCAAGTCTATCCAGTCTTTCTTCATATGAATGTCCTGACATACCAGGAATCAGTCTGGTGAACCTTCTCTGTACTCCCTCTAAGGCAAGAATGTCTTTCCTCAGATTAGGAGTCCAAAACTGTACACAATACTCTAGGTGTGGTCTCACCAAGACCCTGTACCATTGCAGCAGAACCTCCCTGCTCCTATACTTAAATCCTTTTAATATGAATGCTAACATACCATTCGCTTTCTTCACTGCCTGCCGCACCTGCATGCCTACTTTCATGACTGGTGTACCATGATGTCCAGGTCTCGTTGCATCTCTCCTTTTCCCAATCGGCCATCATTCAAATAATAGTCTACTTTCCTGTTTTTGCCACCAAAGTGGATAACCTCACATTTATCCACATTATACTGCATCTGCCATGCATTTGCTCACTCACCCAACCTATCCAAGTCACCTTGCAGCCTCCTAGCATCCTCCTCACAGCTAACACTGTCCCCCAGCTTCGTGTCATCCGCAAACTTGGAGATGTTGCATTCAATTCCCTCATCCAACTCATTAATATATTTTGCAAATACTGGAGCTGGGGTCCCAGCACCGAGCCTTGTGGTACCCCACCAGGTTCACTGGCTGCCATTCTGAAAGGACCCGTTTGGTCCTACTCTGTGGTTTCCTGTCTGCCAGCCAGTATCTCTATCCACATTAATGCAGAACCCCCAATACCGTGTGCTTTAAGTTTTGCATACTAATTCCTTATATGGGACCTTGTCCGAAAGCCTTCTGAAAGTCCAGATATAACACATCCCCACTGGTTCTCACCTAATCTCACTCTACTATTTACATCCTCGAATAGTCTATAAGATTCCATCAGTACATTTTACTTTCATAAATCCATGCTGACTTTGTCCAATGATTTCACCACTTTCCAATTGTGCTGCTATTCCATCTTTAATAACTGACCCTAGCATTTTCCCCAACTACTGATCTAGACTAACTGTCTGTAATATCCCCCCACATTTCTCCCTTCCTCCCTTTTTAAAAAATGTGGTTACATTAGCTACTCTCCAATCCTCAGGAACTACTCCAGAATCTAAAGCGTTTTGAAAAATTATCACAAATACATCCACTAGATCTGGGGCGACTTCCTTAAGTACTCTGGGATGCAGCCTATCTGGCCCTAGGGATTTATCGGCCTTTAATCCATTCAATTTACCTAACACCACTTCCAGGCTAACCAGGATTTCACTCAGTTCCATCTCATTTGACCCCCGGTCTCCTGCTATTTCCGGCAGATTATTTATGTCTTCCTTAGTGAAGACAGAGCCAAAGTAGTTATTCAATTGGTCTGCCATGTCCTTGTTCCCCAAGATCAATTCACCTGTTTTTGACTGCAAGGGATGTACTATGGGATATGTCTGACCGTGTCCGAGATATCCTGAAAGGGGAGGGAGAGGAGCCCGAGGTCGTGGGACATATTGGTACCAATGACATAGGTAGAAAAATAAGAGAGGTCCTCAAAGGGGAATTTAGGGAGTTAGGAGGAGTTAAGGAGAAGGACCGAGTGAGGGCTATTTGTATATGTATGTAGCCTGCTTGTGTAAACTGCTCTTATAACAAATGTAAAGCACTTTGGTCAACGAGAGTTGTTTTTTAAATGTGCTATGTAAATAAATGTGACTTGACTTGACTCTCTCTCTATCTTCCTGTCTCTGTCTCTGTCTCTGACTCTCTATCTGTTCCTCTCTCTATGTCTCTTTCTCTCTCTCTGTCTGTCTTTCTGTCACTGATCACTTCTTTCTTGATCACTGGGACCTCTTTTGGGGAAGGCATGATCTGTACACAAAGGACGGGTTGCACTTGAGCCCGAGGGGGACAATATCCTGGCAGGGAGATTTGCAAAGGCTACTGGGGAGACTTTAAACTAGAAAGGCTGGGGGGAGGGACTCGGGTAGAGGGGGCTAGGGGTCAGGGTGTGGGGCAAGAGGCAGAGAAGGGAAGCACTCGGATCCAAAATGTAGGCGAGAAAGATGAAAAAGATAATAGACCCGAGAATAAGGGATGGTGGTGTTTCTAAAATGTGTATATTTTAATGCTAGGAGCATTGTAAGTAAGGTGGACGAACTTAGAGCCTAGGATTGACATCCTGGAAATATGATGTTGTGGCAATCAGTGAAACCTGGTTGCAGGATGGCTGTGATTGGAAACTAAATATTCCAGGATTTTCGTTTGCTTCAGGTGTGATAGACTTGGAGGGACCAGAGGGGGAGGTGTTGCATTGCTTGTCAAAGAAGATATTACAGCATGCTTTGGCAGGATAGATTAGAGGGCTCGTCCTAGGGAGGCTATTTGGGTGGAACTGAGAAGTGGGTACGGTGTAGCAACACTTTTAGGGGTGTATTATAGACCGCCCCAAATGGGGAGCGTGAATTGGAAGAGCAAATATGTAAGGAGATAGGCAGATATTTTGTAGTAAGCACAAGGTAGTGATTGTGGGAGATTTCAATTTTCGAAAAATAGACTGGGAAACAAACATTCTGTAACTGGGCTGGATGGTTTGGAGTTTGTAAAATGTGTGCAGGCTAGTTTTTTTGCAGCAGTACCATAGAGGTATCGGACCAGAGAAGGGGCAGTGCTGGACCTCCTGTTAGGAAATGAGGGCAGGTCAGGTGACGGAGGTATGCGTTGAGTGAGCACTTCGGGACCAGTGATCACAATACCATTAGTTTCAATATATTATGGAGAGAGTCAGAACTGGACCTGGGTAGAGATTTTGATTGGAGAAAGGCTAACTTTGAGGGAATTGCGTAAGGATTTTAAAGGAGTGGAATTGGGACACTTTGTTTCATGGGAAGGATGTAGAAGAGAAATGGAGGACATTTAAAGGGGAAATTGTAAGAGTACAGAATTCTTTATGTCACTGTTGAGGTTGAAAAGGAAATAGTAAAATTGGAAAGAGCCATGGTTTTCAAGGGGAAAATTGGACACTTGTTTCGAAAAAAGAGAGATATCTACAATAATTATAGGAGGCGATGGAGGAAATGAGGTGCTAGAGGAGTATAAAGAATGTAAAAAGAATCTTAAGAAAGAAATTAGGAAGGCTAAAAGAAGATATGAGGTTGCTTGGCAAGCAAGGTGAAAGTAAACCCAAAGGGTTTCTCAGCTATATTAATAGCATAAGGATACGAGGAATAAAAATTGGACATTAGATAACCAAATTGGACAGCTATCTGCAGAGCCAAAAGAGATGGGGGAGATAGTGAACAATTTCTTTTCTTCGGTATTCACAAGGAGAAGGATATTGAACTCGGTGAGTGTTAAGGGAAAGAGTAGAGTAGCTACTGGAAACTATGAGATTCAAAGAGGAGGAAGTACTGAACACTTTTGAAAAATATAAAAGTGGATAAGTCTCCAGGTCCTGACAGGATATTCCCTAGGACATTGAGGGAAGTTAGTGTAGAAATAGCAGGAGCAATGACAGAAATATTTCAAATGTCATTAGAAACGGGAATAGGTGCCGGAGGATTGGCGTACTGCGCATGTTGTTTTCCATTGTTTAAAAAGGGTTCAAAGAATAAACTAGCAATTATAGACCTATTAGTTTGACGTCAGTGGTGGGCAAAATTAATGGAAAGGATACTTAGAGATAATATTATATAAGCATCTGGAATAAACAGGGTCTGGATCAGGAAAAAAATAACAGTTCCAATCAACATTGATTTGTGCTGGAAGGTCATGTTTGACAAACCTTCTTGAATTTTTTTGAAGCGGTAACTAGGGAAATTGATGAGGGTTTAAAGCAGTGGATGTTGTCTATATGATTTCAGTAAGGCCTTTGACAAGGTTCCCCATGGAAGGTGGTTAAGAAAGGTTCAAATTCTCTGGGTGTTAATGGCGAGTAGCAAGATGGATTCAACAGTGGCTGAATGGGAGATGTCAGAGAGTAATGGTGGATGGCTGTTTGTCAGGTTGGATGCCGGTGACCAGTGGGGTGCCTCAGGGATCTGTGTTGGGTCCACTGTTGTTTTGTCATGTACATCAATGATCTGGATGATGGGGTGGAAAATTGGATAAGTAAGTATGCAGATGATACTAAGATAGGTGGTATTGTGGATAATGAAAGTAGATTTTCAAAAAAAAAGTTCCCCCCCCCCCCCCTACAGAGAGATTTGGGCCATTGGAAAAGTGGGCTGAAAGATGATCTTTGCAGGACAAATCAAAATAGGACGTACATGGTTAAATGGTAGGGAAGTGAGGAATGCTGTGGAACAGAGGGATCTAGGAATAACTGTGCATAGTTCCCTGAAAGGTGGAAATCGCATGTAGATTGGGTGGTAAAGAAAGCCCTTTGGGTGTGCTGGCCTTTATAAAAAAAAAAATCTAAAGAGCATTGAATATAGGAGTAGTAGGGAAGTAAAAATGAATGTTAAAATTGTACAAGGCATTGGTAAGACCAATTCTGGAGTATGGTGTACAATTGTGGTCGCCTAGTTATAGGAAGGATGTTAACAAAATAGAGAAGAGTACAGAGGAGATTTACTAGAATGTTGCCAGGGTTCCAGCAAACTATGTTACAGAGAGAAGGTTTGTGAACAAGTTAGGTCTTTATTCTTTGGAGCGCAGAAGGTTAAGGGGGGACTTTGATTGAGGTCTTTAAAATGATGAAAGGGATAGACAGAGTTGACGTGGATACGTTTTTTCCATTTGAGGGCAGGGAAGATTCAAACAAGAGGGCATGACATGAGAATTAAGGGACAGAGGTTTCGGGGGGGTAACGTGAGGGGGAACTTCTTTACTCAGAGGTGGTGGCTGTGTGGAATCAGCTTCCAGCAGAAGTGGTGGAGGCAGGATCGATTTTAACATTTAAGAGTAAAGTGGATAGGTATATGGACGTGAAGGAAAGAGGGGTAAAGGGGGGGGGGGGGATGGTCTGAGTGCAGGTAGATGGGACTAGGGGAAAACAAATGGTCGGCACGGACTGGAAGGGCCGAGAGGGCCTGTTTCCGTTCTGTAATTGTTATATGGTTTATATGGTCTCTCTGCCTCACTCTCCATCTCACTGTCCGTCTCACTCTCTGTCATTGTCTCTCACTCTCTCTCATTGGCTGTCTCTCTTTCTCTCTCTCTCTTTCTCTCTCTCTGTCTGTCTCTCAATATGTCTCTCTCTGTCTCTCGCCCCTCTCTATATTTCTCTACTCTGTCTCTCTCCCTGTATCTCTCTCTCCGTCTCTCTCTCTCTCGCTCCCTATCTCTGTCTCTCACATCTCTCTGCCTCTGTCCCTCTCTCTGTCTCTGTCCATCTCTCTGTCTCCCTCTCTCTCTGTCTATCACTCTCCCTGTATCTTAGTCTCTCTCTCTCCCTCTTTCTCTCCCTATCTCTGTCTCTCCCTCTGTGTGTCTGTCTCTCTCTGTGTCTGTCTGTCTCTCTCTCTGTCTGTCACTCTCTCTCTCTCTCTATATATATATATATATATTTATATGTCTCCCTCTATGTCTCTCTCTCTGTCCCCATCTCACTCTCCATCTCACTCTCTCTCTCTCTGTCTATCACTCTCTCCCTGTATCTCTCTCCCTCTTCATCTCTCTCTCTCTTCCTATCTCTGTCTCTCTGTCTCTCACTCTCTCTGGGTCTGACTCTCTCTCACTGTCTCTGTCTCTCCCTATGTGTCTCTCTCTGTCTCTCCCTCTGTGTGTCTCTCTGTATCTCTCTCTGTCTCTCTCACCCTCTCTCAATGTTTCTCTCTCTCTATCTATATCGATCTATATGTCTCCATGTCTCTCTCAATCCCCGTCTCTCTCTCTCTGTCTGTCTCTCTCTCTATCTCTCCATCTCTCGCGCTCCGTCTCACTCTCTGTCTCTGCCTCTCCCTCTCCTCTCTCTCTGTCTGTCTCTCTCTCTGTCTCTCACTCTCTGTCCCTCTATCTTGCTCTCTGTCTCTCTCTGTCCATCTCTCTCCCTCGCTCTGTGTGTGTCTCTCCCTCTCTCCGTTTCTGTCTCCCTCTGTATCTCTCTCTCTGTGTCTCTCTCTTTGCCTCTCTGCCTCTATCCCCCCACTCTCGCTGTGCCTATCTATCCCTCTGCCTCTCTGTCACCCTCTCTCTCTCTCTGACTATCTCTGTCTCTCTCTCTCTCTCTCTGTCTCCATCTGTCTCTTTCTCTCTCTCTCTCCCTCTCTATATCTCTCTCTATCACTGTCTCTCTTTGACTCTCTCTGTCTATCTCTCTGTCCCTCTCTCTCTCGTTCCATGTGTGTCTCTCTGTCTCCCCTCTCCCTGTCTCTATCTGTCTCCCTCTCTGTATCTTTCTGTCTCTGTGTGTCTCTCTCTGCCTCTTTCTCTATCTATCCCTCTGCCTCTGTCACCCTCTCTCTGTCTCTCTATCTGTCTCGGTCTCTCTCTGTATCCCTCTCTCTCGGTCTCTGTCTCTCTCTGACTCCCTATCTGTCTCTCTATCTCTCTCACTGTCTTTCTCTCTGTCTCAATGTTTCTCTCACCGTCACTTTCTCTCTCTCTCTCTCTCTCTCTCACTGTCTCTCTCTCCCTATCTATCTGTATCTCACTGTCTCGCTGTCTGTCTCTGTTTGTCTCTCTCTCTCTCATTCTGGCTCTCTCTCTCTCTCTCTGACTGCCTATCTCTCTGTCCCTCTCTCTCTCTCTCTCTCTCTCTGTCTCTCCCTCTGTGTGTGTGTGTGTCTCTCTCTCTGTCTCCCTCTCTGGCTCTCTCTCGCTGTCTCTCTCTCTCTGTCTCTCACTGTTTCTCTGTCTCCCTCACTGTCTCTCTCACTTTCTCTCTGACTCGCTCTCTCTGCTCACGCTCTCTATCTCTGTCTGTCTCTCACTCTCTCTCTCTGCCTCTCACTCTCTGCCTCTCTCTCTCTCACTCTCTCTCTCTCTCCCTGTCTCTTTCTCCATCTCTCTCCCTGTCTCTCTCTCTCTCTGCCTTTATCTGCCCCTCTCTCTGTCTCTCCCTCTGTGTGTCTCTCTCTCTATCTCTCTCTCTGTCTCTCTGTCTCTATCTCTCTGTCTTTTACTCTCTCTCTTTCTCTGTCTCTCTCTCTACTCTCTCTCCCTCTCTCTCTATCTCACACTCTCTCTCTGCCCCTCTCCCTCTCTCTCTCGCTGTCTCTCCCTCTTTCTCGCTCTCTCTCTTTTTTTTTTTTTTTAATTTTTTATTGTAGAAACAATATATACCAAGTACACTCTTATACGACAGTGAGAATTATATAATATACAAAATTATATAATTTTGATTATCGATTGATACTGTTTATGTTAATTGTAATATTATCCATTATACATTTCGTGGTTATTTATTTTATATAATTGGGAGTATATGTAGTATATTCCTAAAATAAGCAATATACTCAGACTTCTCATATCATAGATATTCTTCTAATTACCAAATACAAATCCCCGCTAATAATATAACTACATAATACCCAATCTTAAACAAAGTTTTATGATATTCCATAATGTTATCAAAATATTAAGAAGTTTGTATTATTGTTAACTTTATATTTCAAAATTATTATATAGTTGAAAATGCATAATTTTATAATTACAAATTTAAGACATCTATAATCTTTTCATACGAATAAAAAATAGGTGGTACATATTAAAAATGTATATAATATGTTTCTATATTTTTTTCCTTAATTAAAGATAGGAAGATAGAGAAAGAGAATAGAAAATAGAAAAGAAAATGTGAGAAGTTTGATGGAGATTGAAGCATTACTAAGTATTACTAAGTAATCCATTCTTGGAGATACATTCATGATTTATTATATGTATTTCTCGCTCTCTCTCTCACCGTCACTCTTTCTGTCTCTGCCTCTCTCTCTCTCCCTCTGTCTCTCACTCTCTGTCCCTCTCTTTCTCTCTCTCTATGTCTGTCTCTCTGTCTCTCTCTCTATGTCTCTCTGTTTCTCTCACTCTGTGTCTCTGCCCCTCTCTCTGTCTGCCTATCTCTCTCTCTCACTATCTCTCTCTGTCTCTCCCTCTCTCCCTCTCACTATCTCTCTCTCTGTCTCTCTCTTGCTCTGTGTGTGTGTCTCTCTGTCGCTCTCTGTATATCTCTGTCTCTCTCTCTCTGCCTCTCTCTCCCGCTCCGTCTCTGTCTCTCTATCCATCTGCCTCTCTGTCGTTCTGTCTGTCTCTCCATCTCTCTCTCTGTCTCTCACTCTCTCTACTGTCTCTCCCTCTCTCTCTCACTGTCCCCCCCTCTGCCTCTGTCGATCTCTCTGTCTCTTGCTCTCCCTCTCTCTGTATCTCTGTCTCTCTCTCTCTCTCTCTCTGCCTCTGTCCCTATCTATCCCTCTGCCTCTCTCTCTCTCTCTGTCTCTCTGTCTGTCTGTCCCTCTCTCTGTCACTCTCTCCATATGTCTCTCTCTCTCTGTCTGTCTTTCTCTTTCTGTCTGTCTCTCTCTCTCACTCTCTCTTTCTCCCCTCATCTGACCCTGTCTGTCTCTGTCTCTCTCTCATGCTGCCTCCCTCTATCTCCGTCCCTGTCTTTCTCTATCTCTCCCTCTCTATCTCTGTCGCTCTGTCTATGTATCTCTCTCTCCCTATCTGTATCTCTGTCTGTCTATCTCTCCCTCCGACTCTCTCTCTCTCTCTCCCTCCCTCTCTCTCTCTCTCTCTGTCTATCTCTCTCTCTGTCTCTGTCTCTCTCTCTCCATTTCTCATTCTCTATCTCTCTCTCAGTCTCTCTCCCTCTCTCTCTCTTTCTCCCTCTCTCTCTATATATATATATCTCTCTCTCTCTCTCACTCTCTCTCCCCTCCCTTTCTCTATCTCTCTCCCTCTCTCTGTCTCTCATCATCTCTTACTGACTCTCTCTCACTCTGTGAGTGTCCTTCTCTCTCTCTCTCATTGTCTCTCTCTCTCACTCTCTCTCTCTCATCGTCTCTCTGTCTCTCTCCCTCTCTCACTGTCACTCTCTGTCTCCCTCTTCCCCTCTCTCCCCTGTCTCTCTCTGTCTCGCTCCCTCTGTCTCTCTCTCTCTCTGTCTCTCTCTGTCACTCTCCGCCTCACTGTCTGTCTATCTCCCTCTGTCTCTCTCTCTTCTCGCTCTCTGTCCGTCTCCCGCTGTCACTCTCGCTCTGACTCTCTCTCTCCCTCTTTCTGCCTCTCTCTATCTCCGTCCTTGTCTCTCTGTCTGTCTCTCACTCTGTCTCTCTCTCTGTCTGTCTCTCTCTCTCTCTCTCCCTCATCTCTGTCTCTCTCTCTCTCCCTCTGTCTGTTGCTCTCTCTCTCTCTGTCTCTCTCTATGTATCTCTCTCTCCCTCTTTGTCTCTCTCTATCACTGTCTCTTTCTGACTCTTTCTGTCTATCTCTCTGTCTCTCTCTCGTTCTGTGTGTCTCTCTGTCTCTCCCTCTCTCTATCTGTCTCCCTCTCTGTATCTTTCTGTCTCTGTGTGTCTCTCTCTGCCTCTCTCTCTATCTATCCCTCTGCCTGCCACTCTCTCTCTGTCTCTCTATCTGTCTCGGTCTCTCTCTGTATCCCTCTCTCTCGGTCTCTGTCTCTCTCTCTCTCTGACTCCCTATCTGTCTCTCTATCTCTCTCACTGTCTTTCTCTCTCTCACCGTCACTCTCTCTCTCTCTCTCACTGTCTCTCTCCCTATCTATCTGTATCTCACTGTCTCGCTGTCTGTCTGTCTGTCTCTGTTTGTCTCTCTCTCTCATTCTGGCTCTCTCTCTCTCTCTCTCTGTCTCTCTCTCTCTCTCTGACTGCCTATCTCTCTGTCCCTCTCTCTCTCTCTCTCTCTCTCTCTCTCTCTCTCTCCCTCTGTGTGTGTGTGTGTGTGTGTCTCTCTCTCTCCCTCTCTGGCTCTCTCTCTCTGTCTCTCATTGTTTCTCTGTCTCTCTCACTTTCTCTCTGACTCGCTCTCTCTGCTCTTGCTCTCTATCTGTCTGTCTCTCACTCTCTCTGCCTCTCACTCTCTCACTCCCTCCGTCTCTTTCTCCATCTCTCTCTCTCTGCCTCGCTCTCATTCTCTATCCCTCTGTCTCTCTCTCTGTCTGTCTCTCTCTCCCACTCTGTCTCTCTCTGTGTCTATGTCTCTGTCTCTCTTTCTGTCCCTCTGTCTCTGTCTCTGCCTCCCTCAATCTCCGTCCATGTCTCTCTGACTGTCTCTCTCTCTCTCTCTGTCTGTCTCTCTATTTCTCTCTCCCCCTCTCTCTCATTCTCTGTCTCTCTCTCTCTCCTGCTCTGCATTTGTCTTTCTCTCTCTCTGTCTCCATCTCTGTATCTCTATCTATCTGCCTCTCGCTCTATATCTGCCTGCCTCCCTCTCTCTATCTCCGTCCCTGTCTCTCTGTCTGTCTCTCTCTCTCCTTCTCTGTCTCTCTTTGTCTCTCTCTCTCTTTTTCTCTCTCCGTCCCACTGACTGTCTCTCTCCCTGCCTCTCTCTTTCTCTGTGCCCGTCTCTCAATATATCTCGCTCTCTCTCTCCATCGCCGTCTCTATCTCCCTGTCTCTCTCTCTGTCCTCTCTCTGTCTATCTCTCTCCCTCTTTCACTCCTCTCTCTCTCTCTCTCTCTCTCACTGTCTCCCTCACTGTCTCTCTCTCTCTCTCTCCATTTCACTCTCTGTCTCTCTCTGTCAATGTATCTCTGTCTGTGTCTCTCTGTCTATGTCTCCCTTTCTGTCCCTCTCTGTCTCTGTCTCCCTCAATCTCCGTCCATGTCTGTCTCTCTCTCTTTCTCTCTCCCCCTCTCTCTCATTCTGTCTCTCTGTCTGTCCCTGTCTCTCTCTCCCGCTCTGTGTTAGTCTCTCTCTGTCTCCATCTCTGTATCTCTATCTATCTGTCTCTCTCTCTCTGACTCTTTCTCCCTCTCTCTCTGTCTAAGTATCTCTCTCTCCCTTTCTGTCTGTCTCTCTCTGTTTCTCTCTCTGTCTCTCTCTGCCCCCCTCTCCCCATCCCTCTCTGTCTGTCTCTCTCTCTGACTGTCCCTCTTTGTCTCACTCACTCATTTTCTTTCTCTCTGTCTCTCTCTCTGCTCGCTCTCGCTCTCTGCCTGTCTCTCACGCTCTCGCTCTCTGCCTCTCTCTCATCCTCTCTCCGTCTGTCTGTCTCTGTCTCTCCCTCTCACTCTCTCGGTGTATGTCTGTCTGTCTCTCTCTCTCTCTCTCTCTCCCTGTCTCTTTCTGTCTATCTCTCACTCTCTATCTGTCTCTCACTCTCTATCTATCTCTCTGTCTCTCTCCCTCTCTCTGTCTCTCTTTCTTTCTCCCTCTATCTCACTCTCTGTCTCTCTCTCTCCATCTCCCTCTCTCTCTATCTCTCTCCCTGTCTCTCTTTCTGTCTCTCTCCCTCTCTCTTTCGCTATGTGTGTGTCTCTCTCTCTGCTTTCTCTCTGTCTCTCTCTCTCCATGTCTCTCTCTCTCTCGTTGCCTCTCTGTCTCTCATTATCGCAAACTCTGTCTCTCATTGTCTCTCTCTCTCTGCCTCTCTCCCTCTGTCTGTCTGTCTCTCTCTCTGTCTGTCTGTCTCTCAGTCTCTCTCTCTCTCTCTCTGTCCTCTGTCTCTTTCTCTCTCTCTATCTCTGTCTCTATCTCTCTGTCCCTCTCTCTCCCCCTCTTTTTTACGCTGTCTCTCTCTCTCTCCCTGTATCTCTATCCATCTCTCTCTGTCTCTCCCCCCTCTCTGTCCCTATCTCTATCTGTCTCTCTCTCTGTCTCTCTATCTCCCTCTCTCCCTTTCACTCTCTCCCCGTCTGTCTCGCACTCTGTCTCTGCCACTCTCTGTCTCTCTCTCTCTCTCTGCCTGTCTATCTCTATCTCTGTCTCTCTGTCTGTCTCTCTCTTTCTCTGTCCCACTCGCCGTCTCACTCTCTCTCTGCCTCCCTGTCCCCATCTCCGTCCCTGTCCCTTGCTGTGTCTCTCTCTCTTTCTCTGTCCCTCGCCATCTCTCTCTCTTTCCCTCCCTGTCTATCTCTCTGTCTCTCTCTCTCGCTCTCTCTCTGTCTATGTATCTCCCTCTCTCTCTGTCTCTCTCTGAAGAAGGGATTTAGCCCAAAACGTTGCCTATTTCCTTCGCTCCATAGATGCTGCTTCACCCACTGTTTTTCCAGCACTTATGTCTACCTCTTTCTCTCTCGCTCTGTATCTCTCTTTCTGTTCCTCTATCTCTTTGTCTCTCTCTCTCTCTGTCTCTTTATGTCCTTCTCTGTCTCTGCCTCTCTCTCTCTTTGTCTCTCTCTTTGTCTGTTCCTCTCTGTCTCTCTCTCTCCCTCTGTGCGTGTCTCCCTCTCTATCTTTGACTCTCTCTGTCTCTGTTCCTCTCTGTGCATCTCTCTCTCTCTCACTCTGTGCATCTCTCTCCATCTCTCTCTCCGTCTCTCTCTCCGTCTCCGTCTCTCCCTCTCCGTCTCTCCCTCTCAGTCTCTCCCTCTCTGTCTCTCCCGCACACTGTCTCTCTCACTGTCTCTATCTCTGTCTCTCTCTCCCTGTCTGCCTCTCATGGTCTCTCTCTCTCTCTCTCTCATTGTCTCTCTATCTGTTTCTCTCTCTCTTTCTCTCTTTCTCACAATAGCTCTCTCTCTCTGTCTGTCTCTCTCCGTCTCGCTCTCTGTGTCTCTCTTTCTGTCTATCTCTCTCTCCCTCTGTCTCTCACTCTCTCTCCGTCTCTCTCTAACTCGCACTCACTCTCTCTCTCTGTCTCTCTCTCTGTATCTGTCCCTCTCTCTCTCTTTTTCTCTGACTGTCTATCTCTTTGTCCCTCTCTCTGCTTCTTCCTCTCTCTGTCTGTGTCTCTCTCTCCCTATCTGTATTTCTCTCTGTCTGTCTCTCTCTCTGACTCTCTCTTTCCCTCTGTGTGTGTGTGTGTCTCTCTCTCTCTCTCTCTCTCTGTCTGCCTCTCACTCTGTATCTCTCTCTGTCTGTCTCTCTTTCTCCCTCTCTATATATCTCTCTCTCTCTCTCACTGTCTCTTTCTGACTCCCTCTCTCCCTCTGTGTGTGTGTCTCCCTCTTTCTGCCTCTCTCTCTATCTCTGCCTCCCTCTCTCTATCACTGTCCTTGTCTCTCTGTCTCTCTCTCTTTGTCTCTTTCTCTGTCACTCTGTCTCTCTCTTTCTTTGTCTCTCTCTCTGTCTCTTTCTCTCTCTCTCTTTCTGTCTGTCTCTCTCTCTCTCTATCTCTATGTCCCTCTCTCTGACTCTTTCTCCCTCTCTCTCTCTGTCTAAGTATCTCTCTCTCCCTTTCTGTCTGTCTCTCTCTGTCTCCCTCTCTCTGAAGAAGGGGTTCGGCCGGAAATGTTGCCTATTTCCTTCGCTCCATAGATGCTGCTTCACCCGCTGAGTTTCTCCAGCACTTTCGTCTACCGTCTCTCTTTCTCTCTCTCTCTCTCTGTCTCTTTCCGTCTCTCCCCCTCTCATTACAGTTTTTTATTTGTAAAAAAGTTTGAAAACCATGTATCATTTTCCTTCCACTTCACAATTATGCACCACTTTGTGTTGGTCTATCACATAAAATCCCAATGAAATTCATTTATGTTTGTGGTTGTAACGTGACAAAATGTGGAAAAGTTCAAGGGGTATGAAAACTTTTGCAAGCCACTGTAGATAAATGTGAGGTTATCCACTTTTGCGGCAAAACCAAGGGGGCGGATTATTATCTCAACGGGGTTAGGTTAGGTAAGGGGGAGGTGCAGCGAGACCTGGGCATCCTTGTACACCGGTCACTAAAAGTTGGCTTACAGGTACAGCAGGCAGGAATGTTGGCCTTCATAACAAGAGGATTTCAGTATAGCAGTAGAGAGGTTCTGTCTCCGTCCCTGTCTGTCTCTCACTCTCTGTCTCTCTTTCTTTGTCTCTGTCTCTTGCTGTCTCTCTCCGTCTCTCTCTCTCTGTATCACTCTCTATATCTCTCTCTCTGTCCGTCTCTCTCTTTCTCTCTCCCTCTGTCTGTCTGACTCTCTTTCTCCCTTCCTCTCTCTCTCGCTCTCTCCATCTCTCTTTCTGTCTCGCACTCTCTCTATCTCTCTCCGTCTCTCTCTCTGTCTCCCTCTCTCTCTCTGTCTCTCTCTCTCGCTCTGCGTTTGTCTCTCTGTCTCTCTCTCTCTCTCTCTCTGTCCGTCTCTGTATCTCTGTCTCTGTTTCTCATTGCCTCTCTCTGTCTCTCATTGTCTCTGTCTCTCTTTCTCTCCCTCTTTCACTCTCCCTGTACAAAAGGGACGGATTGCATCTTAACAGGTGGGGGACCAGCATTCTGGTAGGCAGGTTTGACACTGCTACAGGGTGGTTTTAAACTGGATAAGGGGGGTGGGGTGTCAAATGAGATAATCGATGATGGAGTTAAAGGGAAAGAGAGTAAAGGGATGGTTAATGACCCCAGAATTAACGGGAAAGGAAGCTCACAATGGGATAGGAGAGTATGGCCAAGTGTAATAGGGATCGATGTGAAAGGTGAGAAGCATAAGAAATTAAAAGTATTGTGTATGAACGTGCGAAGTATAAGTAAAGTAGATGAGCTTGAGGCTCAGTTAGAGGTTGGTAGATATGACATTGTGGGGATTACTGAGACGTGGCTGCAGGAGGATCGGGCCTGGGAACTTAATATTCAGGGTTATACATCCTATAGAAAGGACAGGCAGGTGGGCAGAGGAAGGGGGGGAGGGGTAGCTCTGCTGGTGAGAAACGGAATTCAGTCCCTTGCAAGGAAAGACATAGGGACGGACGAAAAAGAGTAGCAAAGTCAAATGTGGGTCCCTTGAAGACAGACACAGGTGAAATTATTAAGGGCAACAAAGAAATGGCAGAAGAGTTGAATAGGTACTTCACATCTGTCTTCACTAACGAAGACACAAACAATCTCCCAGATGTACTGGAGTACAGAGGATCTAAGGGGGTAGAGGAACTGAAATAATCTTTCATTAGGCGAGAAATAGTATGGGGTAGGCTAATGGGACTGAAGGATGATAAATCCCCTGGGCCTGATGGTCTGCATCCCAGGGTCCTCAGGGAGGTGGCTCTAGAAATAGTGGACGCATTGGTGATCATTTTCCAATGTTCAATAGATTCAGGATCAGTTCCTGTGGTTTAGAGGATAGCTAATGTTATCCCACTTTTCAAGAAAGGAGCGAGAGAAAACGGAATTACAGACCAGTTAGCCTGACTTTGGTGGTGGGAAAGATGCTGGAGTCAATTATTAAAGAGGTAATAATGGAGCATTTATCTCTGTCTCTCTATCTCTCTCTCTCTCTCTCTCACTCTGTCTCTCACTGTCTCTCTCTCTCCATCCCACTCTATACCCATATAACCATATAACAATTACAGCACAGAAACAGGCCATCTCGGCCCTTCTAGTCCGTGCCGAACACTTTCTCTCACCTAGTCCCATCTACCTGCACTCAGACCATAACCCTCCATTCCTTTCCCGTCCATATACCTATCCAATTTATTTTTAAATGATAACATCGAACCTGCCTCCACCACTTCCACTGGAAGCTCATTCCACACAGTTACCACTCTCTGAGTAAAGAAGTTCCCCCTCATATTACCCCTAAACTTCTGTCTCACTCTCACTCTCCTCCCTCTCTTGGTCTCAGTATCTCTATATCTGTCTCTGTCCCTGTCTGTCTGTCTCTCTCTCTCTCTCTCTCTCTCTCACTGTCCCCCCCTCTGTCTCTGATTTTCTCTATTTGTCTCTCTGTCTGTCTCTCTGTCTGTCTCTCTGTCTGTCTCTCTGTCTGTCTCTCTGTCTGTCTCTCTGTCTGTCTCTGACTGGCCCGTGGTGCCCCGTTGAGATAATAATCCGCCCCCCTTGGTTTTGCCGCAAAAGTGGATAACCTCACATTTATCTACAGTGGCTCTGACTGGCCCGAGATGACCGCAGGGGACTCCTGCACTACCTGCCTACTGCAATAGCCAGCAAAGCAGTAGGCAGGTAGTGCAGGAGTCCCCTGCGGTCATCTCCCTCCTAAACAGGTATACCATTTTGGATACTGTTGAGGGAGATGGCTCATCAGGGGAATGCAGCAGCAGCCAGGTTCATGGCACCAGGGTGGCTCTGCAGCACATGAGGGGGGAAAAAAGAGGGGAAGGGCAATAGTAATAGGGGATTCAATTGTCAGGGGAATAGATAGGCGTTTTCTGCGGCCGCAAACGAGACTCCAGGATGGTATGTTGCCTCCCTGGTGCAAAGGTCAGGGATGTCACTGAACGGCTGCAGAACATTCTGGAGGGGGAGGGTGAACAGCCAGTTGTCGTGGTGCATGTTGGCACCAACGATATAGGTAAAAAAAGGGATGAGGTCCTACAAGGTGAATTTAGGGAGCTAGGAGATAAACTTAAAAGTAGGACCTCAAAGGTAGTAATCTCCGGATTACTACCAGTACCACGGGCCAGTCAGAGTAGAAATAGGAGGATTAATGCAAATGAATACGTGGCTTGAAAAGTGGTGCAAGGGGGAGGGATTCAAATTTTTAGGGCACTGGGACCAGTTCTGGGGGAGGTGGGACCGGTACAAACAGGACGGTTTGCACCTGGAATGGAATGGAACCAATGTTCTTGGGGGAGTGTTTGCTAGTGCTGTCGGGGAGGATTTAAACTAATGTGGCAGGGGGATGGGTACAAGAGCAGAGAGGCAGGAGGGTGTAAAATGACGGTAGAAGCATTAGGTAGCAAGGTGAAAGGTAAAAGTGGCAGGCAGACAAAACCAGGGCAAAAATCAAAAAGGGCCACTTTTCAGCAAAATTGTATAAGGGGTAAATGCGTTGTAAAGACAAGCCTGAAGGCTTTGTGTCTCAATGCAAGGAGTATTCGTAATAAGGTGGACGAGTTGAACGTGCAGATAGATATTAATGATTATGATATAGTTGGGATCACGGAGACATGGCTCCAGGGTGACGTAGGCTGGGAGCTGAACATCCAGGGATATTCAATATTCAGGAGGGATAGAGAGAAAGGAAAAGGAGGTGGGGTAGCGTTGCTGGTTAGAGAGGAGATTAAAGCAATGGAAAGGAAGGACATTAGCTTGGAGGATGTGGAATCGGTATGGGTAGAGCTACAAAACACTAAGGGGCAAAAACGCTGGTGGGTGTTGTGTACAGGCCACCTAACAGTAGCAGAGAAGTTGGGGATGGTATCAAACAGGAAATTAGAAATGCGTGCGACAAAGGCAAAACAGTTATAATGGGGTGACTTCAATCTACATATAGATTGGGTTAATCAAATTGGCAGGGGTGCTGAGGAAGAGGATTTTTTGGAATGTATGCGGGATAGTTATCTAAATCAACATGTAGAGGAACCAACGAGAGAGTAGGCTATTTTAGACTGGGTTTTGAGTAATGAGGAAGAGGTAATTAGCCGTCTTGTTGTACGTGCCCCCTTGGGCAAGAGTGACCATAATATGGTTGAGTTCTACATTAGGATGGAGAGTGACATTGTTTAATTCAGAAACAATGGTTCTGAACTTAAAGAAAGGTAACTTTGAGGGTATGAGACGTGAAATTGGCCAAGATTGACTGGCAATTAATTCTAAAAGGGTTGACGGTGGATATACAATGGAAGACATTTAAAGACTGCATGGATGAACTACAAAAATGTTCATCCCAGTTTGGCAAAAGAATAAATCAGGGAAGGTAGTGCATCCGTGGATAACAAGGGAAATCAGGGATAGTATCAAAGCAAAGGATGATGCGTACAAAGTAGCCAGAAAAAGCAGCATACCAGAGGACTGGGAGAAATTCAGAGACCAACAGAGGAGGACAAAGGGCTTAATTAGGAAAGGAAAAATAGATTATGAAAGAAAACTGGCAGGGAACATAAAAACTGACTGCAAAAGTTTTTTATAGATATGTAAAGAGAAAGAGGTTAGTTAAAACAAATGTAGGTCCCTTGCAGTCAGAAACAGGTGAGTTGATCATGGGGAACAAGGATATGGCGGACCAATTGAATAAACTACTTTGGTTCCGTCTTCACTAAGGAAGACATAAATAATCTGCCTGAAATAGCAGGGGACTGTGGGTCAAAGGAGGAATTGAGTGAAATCCAGGTCAGTCGGGAAGTGGTGTTGGGTAAATTGAATAGATTAAAGGCCGATAAATCCCCAGGGCCAGATAGGCTGCATCCCAGAGTACTTAAGGAAGTAGCTCAGGAAATAGTGGATGCATTAGTGATAATCTTTCAAAACTCTTTAGATTCTGGAGTAGTTCCTGAGGATTGGCGGGTAGCAAATGTAACCCCTCTTTTTAAGAAGGGAGGGAGAGAGAAAACGGGGAATTACAGACCAGTTAGTCTAACATCGGTAGTGGGGAAACTGCTAGAGTCAGTTATTTAAAGATGGGATAGCAGCACATTTGGAAAGTGGTGAAATCATTGGACAAAGTCAGCATGGATTTACAAAAGGTAAATCATGTCTGACGAATCTTGTGGAATTTTTCGAGGTTGTAACTAGTAGCGTGGATAAGGGAGAACCAGTGGATGTGGTATATCTGGACTTCCAGAAGGCTTTCGACAAGGTCCCACATAAGAGATTAGTATACAAACTTAAAGCATACGGTATTAGGGGTTCAGTATTGATGTGGATAGAGAACTGGCTGGCAAACAGGAAGCAAAGAGTAGGAGTTAACGGGTCCTTTTCACAATGGCAGGCAGTAACTAGTGGGGTACCGCAGGGCTCAGTGCTGGGACCCCAGCTATTTACAATATATATTAATGATCTGGATGAGGGAATTGAAGGCAATATCTCCAAGTTTTGCGGATGACACTAAGCTGGGGGGCAGTGTTCGATGTGAGGAGGATGCTAGGAGACTGCAAGGTGACTTGGATAGGCTGGGTGAGTGGGCAAATGTTTGGCAGATGCAGTATAATGTGGATAAATGTGAGGTTATCCACTTTGGTGGCAAAAACAGGAAAGCAGACTATTATTTAAATGTTGGCCGATTAGGAAAAGGGGAGATGCAGCGAGACCTGGGTGTCATGGTACACCAGTCATTGAAAGTAGGCATGCAGGTGCCAGCAGGCAGTGAAAAAAGCGAATGGTATGTTAGCTTTCATAGCAAAAGGATTTGAGTACAGGAGCAGGGAGGTTCTACTTCAGTTGTACAGGGTCTTGGTGAGACCACACCTGGAGTATTGCGTGCAGTTTTGGTCTCCAAATCTGAGGAAGGACATTATTGCCATAGAGGGAGTGCAGAGAAGGTTCACCAGACTGATTCCTGGGATGTCAGGACTGTCTTATGAAGAAAGACTGGATAGACTCGGTTTATACTCTCTGGAATTTAGGAGATTAAGAGGGGATCTTATAGAAACTTACAAAATTCTTAAGGGGTTGGACAGGCTAGATGCAGGAAGATTGTTCCCGATGTTGGGGAAGTCCAGGACAAGGGTCACAGCTTAAGGAATAAGGGGGAAATCCTTTAAGACCGAGATGAGAAAGACTTTTTTTCACACAGAGAGTGGTGAGTCTCTGGAACTCTCTGCCACAGAGGGTAGTTGAGGCCAGTTCATTGGCTATATTTAAGAGTGAGTTGGATGTGGCCCTTGTGGCTAAGGGGATCAGAGGGTATGGAGAGAAGGCAGGTACGGGATACTGAGTTGGATGATCAGCCATGATCATATTGAATGGCGGTGCAGGCTCGAAGGGCTGAATGGCCTACTCCTGCACCTAATTTCTATGTTTCTATGTTTCTATGTCTCTCTGTCTGTCTCGCTGTCTGTCTCTCTGTCTGTCTCTCTGTCTCGCTGTCTGTCTCGCTGTCTGTCTCTCTGTCTGTCTCTCTGTCTGTCTGTGTCTCTCTCTCTCTCTCTCTCTCTCTCTGTGTCTATCTCGCAATATCTCTCTCTCTCTGTCTCTACCTCTGTCAATCACTCTCCCTCTGTCTCACTCTCTGTCTCCATCTCAGTCTCTCTCTCCCTATTTCTGTCTCTCACTCTCTCTCTCTCTGACTCTCTCACTGTCTCTCTCACGGTCTCCCTCTCTCTCAGTCTCACTCTCCCTCTCTGTCTGAATCTCTCTCTCTCCATCTTCCTCTCTCTCTCTCTCTCTCTCTCTATATATATATATATATATATATATATAATATATATATATATATAATATATATATATAAATATCTCTGTCCGTCTCTCTCCCTATGTCCGTCTGACGTGCTCTCTTTCTCCCTTCCTCTCTCTCTCGCTCTCTCCATCTCTCTTTCTGTCTCGCAGTCTCTGTCTCTCTCCGTCTCTCTCTCTCTGTCTCCCTCTCTCTCTGCATTTGTCTCTCTGTTCTCTCTCTCTCTCTGTCCGTCTCTGTATCTCGCTCTGTCTCCCTCTCTCTCTGCGTTTGTCTCTCTGTCTCTCTCTCTGTCCGTCTCTGTATCTCGCTCTGTCTCCCCCTCTCCCTCTCTCTCTCTCTCTCTCTCTCTCTCTGTATGTATGTATGTATGTCTCTCTCTCTCTCTCTCTCTGCGCCTGTCTCTCATTGTCTCTCTCTCTCTCTCTCTCTGTCTCTTAGCTCTCTCTATGTGTCTGTCTCTCTCTCCCTGTTACACGGGTGGTTTTAAACTGAATAAGGGGGGTGGGGTGTCAAATGAGATAGTCGATGACGAAGGGAAAGAGAGTAAAGGGATGGTTAATGACCCCAGAATTAACGGGAAAGGAAGCTCACAAAGGTATAGGAGAGTATGGCCAAGTGTAATAGGGATCGATGTGAAAGGTGAGATGCGTAAGGAATTAAAAGTATTGTGTATGAATGCGCGAAGTATAAGAAGTAAAGTAGATGAGCTTGAGGCTCAGTTAGCGGTTGGTAGATATGACATTGTGGGGATTACTGAGACGTGGCTGCAGGAGGATCGGGCCTGGGAACTTAACATTCAGGGTTATACATCCTATAGAAAGGACAGGCAGGTGGGCAGAGGAGCGGGGGTAGCTCTGCTGGTCTTGCTTCTCTCTCTGTCCCTCTGTATCCCTCTCTGTCTGTCTCTCTCTTTCTCTCCCTCTGTCTCTCTCTGCGTCACCCAGAGTTTCTCCAGCACTTTTGTCTACCTTCTCTCTCTTTCTCTCTCCCTCTCTGTCTCTCTCTGTGTCTGTCTCTGTCTCTCTATCTCTCTCTCTCCCTCTCTCCCTCTGTCTCTCTCTCTTTCTCTCTCTCACTCTCTGTCTCTCTCTCTCACACACTGTCTCTCTCTCTCTCTGTTCCTCTCTGTCTCTCCATCCCTCTGTCTCTTTCTCTTCCTCTCACTCTGTCTCTCACTGTCTCTCTCACTCTCCCCCCATCCCACTCCATATAACCATATAACAATTACAGCACGGAAACAGGCCATCTCGGCCCTTCTAGTCCGTGTCGAACACTTACTCTCACCTAGTCCCATCTACCTGCACTCAGACCATAACCGTCCATTCCTTTCCCGTCCATATACCTATCCAATTTATTTTTAAATGATAAAATCGAACCTGCCTCCACCACTTCCACTGGAAGCTCATTCCACACTGTTACCACTCTCTGAGTAAAGAAGATCCCCCTCATATTACCCCTAAAACTCTCTCTCTCTCTCTCTCTCTCTCTCTCTCTCTCTCTCTCTCTCTCTCTCTCTCTCTCTCTCTCTCTCTCTCTCTCTCTCTCTCTCTCTCTCTCTCTCTCTCTCTCTCTCTCTCTCTCTCTCTCTCTCTCTCTCTCTCTCTCTCTCTCTCTCTCTCTCTCTCTCTCTCTCTCTCTCTCTCTCTCTCTCTCTCTCTCTCTCTCTCTCTCTCTCTCTCTCTCTCTCTCTCTCTCTCTCTCTCTCTCTCTCTCTCTCTCTCTCTCTCTCTCTCTCTCTCTCTCTCTCTCTCTCTCTCTCTCTCTCTCTCTCTCTCTCCTCTCTCTCTCTCTCTCTCTCTCTCTCTCTCTCTCTCTCTCTCTCTCTCTCTCTCTCTCTCTCTCTCTCTCTCTCTCTCTCTCTCCTCCCCCCCCTGTCTCTGATTTTCTCTATTTGTCTCTGTCTCTCTCTTTCTCGCTCTATGTCGCTCTCTTTCTCTCTCTGTGTCTATCTCGCAATATCTCTCTCTCTGTCTCTACCTCTGTCAATCTCTCTCCCTGTCTCACTCTCTGTCTCCATCTCAGTCTCTCTCTCCCTATTTCTGTCTCTCACTCTCTCTGTCTCTCTTTCTGACTCTCTCTCACTGTCTCCCTCTCTCAGTCTCACTCTCCCTCTGTCTGAATCTCTCTCTCTCCATCTTCCTCTCTCTCTCTCTCTCTCTCTCTCTCTCTCTCTCTCTCTCTCTGTCCGTCTCTCTCCCTATGTCCGTCTGACTTGCTCTCTTTCTCCCTTCCTCTCTCGCTCTCTCCATCTCTCTTTCTGTCTCGCACTCTCTGTCTCTCTCTCTCTCCGTCTCTCTCTCTCTCTCTCTGTCTCCCTCTCTCTCTCTCTCTCTCTCGCTCTGCGTTTGTCTCTCTGTCTCTCTCTCTCTGTCCGTCTCTGTATCTCTTTTTCTGTGTGTCTCTCTCTGTCTCCCTCTCCGTCTCTTTCTCTCTCTATGTATCTTTCTATGTCTCTCTCTCTCTCTCTCTCTCTCTCTCTCTCTCTCTATGTCTTTCTCTATGTCTCTTTCTCTGTCTGTCTCTCTCTTTTACTCTCTCTCTGCCTGTCTCTCATTGTCTCTCTCTCTCTCTCTGTCTCTTAGCTCTCTCTATGTCTGTCTCTCTCTCCCTATCTCTGTCTCTCTCTCTCTCTCTCTCACTGTCTCTCTATCACTGTCTCTCTCTTTCTCCCTTCCTCTCTCTATCTCTCCCTGTCCCGCTGTCTCTCATTGTCTCTATCTCTGTCTCCCTCTATCCATCTATCTGTCTCTCACTCTCTCTCTACCTCTCTCACTCTCCCTGTCTTGTTCTCTCTCTCTCTCTCTGTCTCTGCTCCGCACTCTCTCTCCTCTCTCTCTCTTACTGCCTCTGTCCATCCGTCTCTCCCTCTGCTTCTCCCTGTCTCTCTCTGTCTATGTATCTCTCCCCCTCTGTCTGTCTCTCTCTCTCCCTCCCTCACTATCTCTGTCTCTGTTTCTCATTGTCTCTCTCTGTCTCTCTTTCCCTCTCCCTCTCTCTCCCTCTCTCTCTGTCTCTCATTGTCTCGGTCTCTCTCTCCCTCTTTCACTCTCCCTGTACAAAAGGGACGGATTGCATCTTAACTGGTGGGGGACCAGCATTCTGGCAGGCAGGTTTGCCACTGTTACACGGGTGGTTTTAAACTGAATAAGGGGGGTGGGGTGTCAAATGAGATAGTCGATGACGAAGGGAAAGAGAGTAAAGGGATGGTTAATGACCCCAGAATTAACGGGAAAGGAAGCTCACAAAGGTATAGGAGAGTATGGCCAAGTGTAATAGGGATCGATGTGAAAGGTGAGATGCGTAAGGAATTAAAAGTATTGTGTATGAATGCGCGAAGTATAAGAAGTAAAGTAGATGAGCTTGAGGCTCAGTTAGCGGTTGGTAGATATGACATTGTGGGGATTACTGAGACGTGGCTGCAGGAGGATCGGGCCTGGGAACTTAACATTCAGGGTTATACATCCTATAGAAAGGACAGGCAGGTGGGCAGAGGAGCGGGGGTAGCTCTGCTGGTCTTGCTTCTCTCTCTGTCCCTCTGTATCCCTCTCTGTCTGTCTCTCTCTTTCTCTCCCTCTGTCTCTCTCTGCGTCACCCAGTTTCTCCAGCACTTTTGTCTACCTTCTCTCTCTTTCTCTCTCCCTCTCTGTCTCTCTCTGTGTCTGTCTCTGTCTCTCTATCTCTCTCTCTCCCTCTCTCCCTCTGTCTCTCTCTCATATACCCATATAACCATATAACAATTACAGCACGGAAATAGGCCATCTCGGCCCTTCTAGTCCGTGTCGAACACTTACTCTCACCTAGTCCCATCTACCTGCACTCAGACCATAACCGTCCATTCCTTTCCCGTCCATATACCTATCCAATTTATTTTTAAATGATAAAATCGAACCTGCCTCCACCACTTCCACTGGAAGCTCATTCCAGACAGCTACCACTCTCTGAGTAAAGAAGTTCCCCCTCATATTACCCCAAAACTTCTGTCTCACTCTCTCTCTCTGTCCCTCTTTTGGTCTCTCCCTCTCCCCCTCCCCCTCCCCCCCCTCCCTCTCTCTCTCTCTCCCTCTCTCTCTCTCTGTCCCCCCCTCTCTCTGTCTCCCTGTCTGTCTCTCACTCTCTCTCTATGTCGCTCTCTTTCTCTCTCTCTGTCTCGCAATATCTCTCTGTCTCTACGTCTCTCTGTTACTTTCTCTCTCCCCCTCTTCCCGTCTCTCTCTCTCCATGTCTCTCTCTCTCCCTATTTTTGTCTCTCACTCTCTCTATCTCTGTCTTTCTGACTCTCTGTCCGTCTCACTCTTCCTCTCTCTCCCCCTCTCTCTCTGTCTCACTCTCTGTCTCACTCTCTATCTCTCTCTCCGTCCGTCTCTCTCTTTCTCTGACTATCTGTCGTTCTCCCTTCCTCTCTCTCTCTCTCACTTTCTGTCTCTCACTCTCTCTGTCTCTCTCTCTGCCTCTCTCTATCTGTCTCTATGTGTCTGTCTGTCTCTCCCTATCTCTGTCTCTCCCTATCTCTGTCTGTCTCTCTGTCTCTGTCTCTGTCTCTCTCTCTCTCTCTATCTATCTATCTATCTGTCTCTCTCTTTCTGACCCTCTCTCACTGTCTCTTTCTCCCTTCCTCTCTCTATCTCTCCCTCTGTCTTTCCCTGTTCCGCTGTCTTTCATTGTCTCTATGTCTCTCTCTCTTTCTCTATCTGTCTCTCACTCTCTCTCTACCTCTGTCTCTCTCACTCTCCCTCTCTCTCACTCTCGCTCTCTCCCTCTCTTTCTGCCTGTCTCTGCCTCCCTCTATCTCCATCCCTGTCTCTATGTCTGTCTCTCCCTCTGCTTCGCCTTCGCTCTCTCTATGTATCTCTCTCCCTCTGTCTGCCTGTCTGTCTCTCCCCCTCACTCTCTCTGTGCTGTGTCTGTTTTTCATTGTCTCTCTCTGTCTCTCATTGTCTCTCTCTGTCTCTCATTGTCTCAGTCTCTCTCTCCCTCTTTCTCTCTCTCTCTCTCTCTCCCTCTCTCTTTCTCTCTCTTTCTCTCCCTCTCTTTCTCTCCCTCTGAGGAATTAGGTTTGTAAATTGGTAAATTAGGCAATTTATCAGTCAATATAAGCAAGACAGCTCTTAGGGAGCGGCAGTGAGGGAAGTGCCCTGTGAGAAAAGTGCTAGTCTTTGGATCCAGAGTCTTCGGCGAGCTGGCTACGCAAAACGCTGGAGAGGGAGAGACGAAAGAAGGAGATGTCAAGCAAGCTGATTCAGTGTGATGCTTGCAGTGTGTAGGAGGTCAAGGACACTGCTGGTGCCTCTGGCTGCTACAAATGTGAGAAATGCATCCAGGTACAGCTCCTGAAGAACCGTGTTGGGGAATTGGAGAAGCAAGTGGATGACCTCAGGTTTGTCCGAGAAACTAAGTTGTTCCTCGACAAGTCCTACAATAAGATTGTTACACCTAAGGTACTGGAAGGGAGAAAGTGGGTGATGGTGAGAAAGGGAGGGAAACTTGGAATGCAAAGGTCCCCGGGTGTTGTACCTCTTGTGAACAGGTTCACCCACTTAGAAACTGTCGGGACAGACGTTATCACACTGAGCGGCGGACTGGCTTGCGAAGCAAAAGGGGCTTTTCAGCCACAACCAAAGAGGCCAACGTCAGGCAACGCCATTGTAGTTGGAGACTACATTGTGAGAGGTACGGACAGGGGTTTCTGCAGGAACAGACGGGATTCGAGGATGGTGTGCTGCCGTCCTGGTGCCAGGATCCAGGATGTCACGGACAGAGTGCTGAAAATCCTCAAGGGCGAAGGTGAACAGCTGGAAGTGGCAGTGCATGTCGGCACAAACGATGTCAGAAAGAAGGGGATGAATATTCTGCAGCATGACTTTAGAGAGCTCGGAAAATTGCCGAAAAGCAGGACCTCCTGGGTTGTTATCTCCGGTTTGCTTCCAGTCCCTCATGCTGGCGAGAGCAGGTACAGGGAGATACGGGACCTGAATGTGTGGCAGAGTAACTGGTGCAGGGGGCAGGGATTTAGGTTCTTAGATCACTGGGATCTGTTTTGGAGTAAGGGGGAACTGTACAAAAGCGACGTATTGCATCTTAACTGGTGGGGGACCAGCAGTCTGGCAGGCAGGTTTGCCACTGCTACACGGGTTGTTTTAAACTGAATAAGGGGGGTGGGGTGTCAAATGGGATAGTCGAGGATGGAGTTAAAGGGAAAGAGAGTAAAAGGATGGTTAATTATCCCAGAATTAACGGGAAAGGAAGCTCACAAAGAGATAGGAGAGTATGGCCAAGTGTAATAGGGATCGATGTGAAAGGTGAGATGCGTAAGGAATTAAAAGGAGTTAAAGGGAAAGAAAGTAAAGGGATGGTTAATTATCCCAGAATTAACGGGAAAGGAAGCTCACAAAGAGATAGGAGAGTATGGCCAAGTGTAATAGGGATCGATGTGAAAGGTGAGATGCGGAAGGAATTAAAAGTATTGTATAAGTAAAGTAGATGAGCTTGAGGCTCAGTTAGCTGTTGGTAGATACGGCATTGTGGGGATTACTGAGACGTGGCTGCAGGAGGATCGGGCCTGGGAACTTAATATTCAGGGTTATACATCCTGTAGAAAGGACAGGCAGGTGGGCAGAGGAGGAGGGGTAGCTCTGCTGGTGAGGGATGGAATTCAGTCCCTTGCAAGGGAAGACATAGGGACTGACGAGGTAGACACTGTGGATTGAGTTGAGCTGTTTTATTTATTCATGTGTGTATATATTTATACAATGGTATATGGACACCCTGATCTGTTCTGTATTCATGCCTTCTATATTCTGGTGTGGAATTGTAAAAGCAAGAAGACACTAATTGGTGTTATTTACAGACCTCCAAATAGTAGCCCGGATGTAGGGTGTAAGTTGCAGCAGGAGTTTAAACTGGCATGTAACAAAGGTAATGCCACTGTGGTGATGGGGGATTTCAATATGCAGGTAGACTGGGAAAATCAGGTTGGTTCAGGACCCCAAGAAAGAGTTTGCAGAATGCCTCCAAGATGGATTCTTAGAGCAGCTTGTAATGGAGCCGACCAGAAAAAAGGCAATTCTGGATTTAGTGTTGTCCAATGAACCAGATATGATAAGAGAACTCGAGGTTAAGGAATCGCTTGGAGGTAGTGATCATAATATGATTTGTTTTAATCTGCAATTTGAGATGGAGAACGTTAAATCGGAAGTGGCAGTGATGCAGTTGAACAAAGGGGACTACGAAGGCATGAGAGGGGAGCTGGCCAAAGTAGACAGGAAAGGGATCCTAGCAGGAATGACGGTGGAACAGTAATGGCAGGAATTTCTGGGCATAATCCAGAAGACACAGGATCATTTCATTCCAAAAAGGAAGAAAGATTCTAAGGTGAGTAGGAGGCAACCGTGGCTGACGAGAAGTTAGGGATAGAATAAAACTAAAAGAAAAGATGTATAACACAGCAAAGAGTAGCCGGAAACCAGAGGATTGGGAAACTTTCACAGGACAACAGAAGGAAACAAAACGGGCTGAAAAGATGAAGTACGAGGGGAAGCTGGCCAGGAATATAAAAGGACAGTAAAAGCTTCTTTAGATATGTTAAGGGAAAAAGAGTAGCAGAGTCAAATGTGGGTCCCTTGAAGTCAGACATGGGTGAAATAATTATGGGCAACAAGGAAATGGCAGAAGAGTTGAATAGGTACTTCAGATCCGTCTTCACTAAGTAGAACACAATCTCCTAGATACTGGTGGACAGAAGATCTAAGGGGGTAGAGGAACTGAAATAAATTTTCATTAGGCGAGAAATAGTATTGGGTAGGCTAATGGAATGAAGGAATGCAAATCCCCTGAGACTGATGGTCTGCATCCCAGGGTCCTCAGGGAGGTGGCTCTAGAAATAGTTGACGCATTGGTGATCATTTTCCAATGTTCAATACATTCAGGTTCAGTTCCTGTGGATTGGAGGATAGCTAATGTTATCCCACTTTTCAAGAAAGGAGCTAGAGAGAAAACGGGGAATTAGTTAGTCTGACTTCGGTGATGGGAAAGATGATCGAGTCAATTATTAAAGAGGTATTAATGGAGCATTTGGATAGCAGTAAAAATATTAGTCCAAGTCAACATGGATTTATGAAAGGGAAATCATGCTCGACTAATCTTCTGGAATTCTTTGAGGATGTGACAAGTAAATTGGATGAAGGGGTGCCAGTGGATGTAGTGTATCTAGACTTTCAGAAAGCCTTTGATACAAAGGTGGGTGGCAGTGTGAACTGTGAAGAGGATGTTAGAAGGTTTCAGGGGGACCTGGACAGGTTGAGTGAGTGGGCAGATGCTTGACAGATGCAGTATAATATAGGTAAATGTGAGATCATCCACTTTGGCGGCAAAAACAAGGGGGCAGATTATTATCTCAATGTGGTTAGGTTAGGTAAGGGGGAGGTACAGCGAGACCTGGGTGTCCTTGTATACCGGTTACTGAAAGTTGGCGTGCAGGTACAGCAGGCAGTGAAGAAAGCTAATGGAATGTTGGCCTTCATAACAAAAGGATTTCAGTACAGGAATAAAGAGGTTCTTCTGCAGTTGTATAGGGCTCTGGTGAGACCACATCTGGAGTATTGTGTACAGTTTTGGTCTCTTAAGTTGAGGAAGGACATCCTTGTGATTGAGGCAGTGCAGCGTAGGTTCACGAGATTGATCCCGAGGATGGCGGGACTATCATATGAGGAAAGATTGAAAAGACTAGGCTTGCATTCACTGGAGTTTAGAAGGATGAGGGGGAATCTTATAGAAACATATAAAATTATAAAAGGACTGGACAAGCTAGATGCAGGAAAAATATTCCCAATGTTGGGTGAGTCCAGAACCAGGGGGCCACAGTCTTAGAATAAAGTGGAGGTCATTTAAGACTGAGCTGAGAAAAAACTTTTTTACCCAGAGAGTTGTAAATTTATGGAATTCCCTGCCACAGAGGGCAGTGGAGGCCAAATCACTGGATGGATTCAAGAGAGAGTTGGATAATGCTCTAGGGGCTAGTGGAGGCAAGGGATATAGGGAGAAGGCAGGCATGGGTTATTGATAGCGGATGATCAGCCATGATCACAATGAATGGCGGTGCTGGCTCGAAGGGCCTCCTCCTGCACCTATTTTCTATGTTTCTCTACCTCTCTCTCTCCCTCTCTCTCTCTCTCTCTCTCTCTCTCTCCATCTCTGTCTCTCACTCTCTATCTTTCTCTCACCAGGGTCCAGGGTCCGGGGTCTCAGCGCCGGTTCATCTTGTTCCCGCTCCACGTCACCAACCGCTAACCACGCGCCAACCGCCAACCCCGCGCGCCTGGAGGACCGGCCTGGAGGACCACCGGCACTCGGCTCATCCCGCCTGGCCTGGAGGACCATCTGTGATCCGCTCACCCACCTGGAGGACCGCTGGCTCTTATCACGGAGTGATATCGCCCTGTATCGTCCCGTCCCCTTCATTCTCCACCCTTCCCCTCACTCTCCTTCATTCTCCACCCTTCCCCTCACTCCCCTTCATTCTCCCCCTCTCTCTCCCTCCCCTTCATTCTCCCCCCTCCCTCCCCTTCATTCTCCCCCCCTCCCTCTCCCCCTCCCCTCCCCCACTCCCACTCCCACTCCCAGTGAAGTCCCTGCCCTGGGGTACACAAAAAGCTGGAGAAACTCAGCGGGTGCAGCAGCATCTAAGGAGCGAAGGAGATAGGCGACGTTTCGGGTCGAGACCCTTCTTCAGTCCCTGCCCTGGTTTGACTTCCCAAACTGCAACACCCTCCCTACCCCCAAACAATGTGACCTCCTCCCTGTGGCTCCCTGCCCCTTACCCCTGTCACCTCGTGCTCCTTACCCCCCCTTTGCTCCCTCCTCCCCACCCCCAAACAGTGTGAACCCCTACCAGGCTCCCTACCCCCTTCCTTGACTCACTTCACCTCTCTCCCCCCCAGTTCTTTGTCCGCCCCCCATTCATCCCCTTCGGCACCAAACCCACTCCCCTTGACTCCTCCCCCTTCCTTCGCTCCCTGCTTCCCCCCGCTACTCACTTCACCCATTTTCCAACCCCAGCCTCTCGCCCCCCTCCCCCCCTCCCCGGACTGTCTCCTCTCTCTCTTAAGCTCTCCACTTATTCCTCCCCTCTCAGCCTCCCACCGCTCAGATATCTCTCCCTTTCTCCCCTCCGTACTCTGTCCTCCCCCTCCCCCTCCCCCACTCTCTTCCCTCTCTCTCCACCCCTCTCTCTCCCCTACTCTATCCCTCTCTCCCTCCCTCTATCCCCTCTCTCTCTGCCCCTCTCTCTCCCCTACTCTATCCCCCTCTCTCTCTCTCTCCACCCCTCTATCTCTCTCTCGCTACTCTATCTCTCTCTCTCGCTACTCTATCCCTCTCTCTCTGCCCCCCTCTCTCTCCCTCTATCCCCCTCTCCCCACCCCTCTATCTCCCTCTCCCCACCCCTCTATCTCTTTCTCTATCCCTCCCCACTCAATCTCTCTCTCTCTGTCCACCTCTCCTATATTTCTCTCACCCTCCCTCCCTCTCTCTCCCACCCTCCCTCCTCTCTCTCTCACCCTCCCTCTCTCTCTCACCCTCCCTCCCTCTCCTACCCTCCCTCCCTCTCCTACCCTCCCTCCCTCTCGTCCCCGTCCCTCTTCCTTGTTCTCACCGTCCAATGCGGGTCGACTCCATCTTGGCCGTGACGTCATTTGCGGGCTGAGGCCGCCCCGCAACCTGCGGGTCAACGACGTCATTTCCGGGACGGGCCGCCCCGCTGCTCGATCGCGGAGCCTGCGGGGCAGCGACGTCATTTCCGGGCTGAGGCCCCTGCACCGCGCGGTCTCTCTCTCTGTCTCCGGGGCAACGGGCAGCGGGCGGGATGAGCCGTGAGTACCCGGGCCGGGCCGGGCCGGGCCGGGCCGGACGCGGTGAGAGGCTCCGGTGGATCAGGGCGGGCGGGCGCGCTGGCTGGGGATTCGGGGCGCGGGGGAGGAGGGGGTGGGGGGTTCGGGGTCCAGTCTCCGGCCAGGCCGCGGCCTCGCACCCGGGAATTAGTGACTGGGCCTGGGGTTGGCGGAGCCTGCGCTCGGGGAGCCGGGCCTGGGGTCGGGCCTGCGCCGGGTCCCGCCGCCGCAACACGGCCGTCAATCTCGGGTGGGGCTGATGGGAGCGGGGAGTCGGGACAGAGTCTCTATCTCTCTCACTCTCCATGTCTCCAACCTACGTGGTTGGTTAATAGAAAATAGAAACATAGAAAATAGGTGCAGGAGTAGGCCATTCGGCCCTTCGAGCCTGCACCGCCATTCAATATGATCATGGCTGATCATCCAACTCAGTATCCTGTACCTGCCTTCTCTCCATACCCCCTGATCCCTTTAGCCACAAGGGCCACATCTAACTCCCTCTTAAATATAGCCAATGAACTGGCCTCAACTACCTTCTGTGGCAGAGAATTCCAGAGACTCACCACTCCCTGTGTGAAAAATGTTTTCCTCATCTCAGTCCAAAAGGAATTCCCCTTTATCCTTAGACTGTGACTCCTTGTTCTGGACCTCCCCAACATCGGGAACAATCTTCGAGCATCTAGCCTATCCAACCCCTTAAGAATTTTGTACGTTTCTATAAGATCAAAAGTCTTCAGTCTTCTTAATTCTAGCGAGTTCTAATGTGCTTTTGCTGTCAAATAGTAAACAACGAATGCGGGATAATGTACACAGACATCTCTCTCTATTTCACTGTCTCTCTGTCTCTCTCTATCTGCGGGATGTACAAGACACGGTTAGATTTAACTGTTAGACTAAAGGAATCAAGAGATATGGAGATAAAGTAGGAACAGGGTACTGATTGTGGATGATCAGCCATGATCATATTGAATGGCGGTGCTGGCTGAATGGCCTACTCCTGCACCTATTGTCTATGTTACCTTCTCCCAATTAACAATAATCTATTCAACATTTTCCTTGAACTCCATTCCATATGTCCTGTTTTCACTCCTTACACTTCCTTATCTCTCTACCTCCTATCACTGAAGAAGGGTCTCGACCTAAAACATCACGGATTCCTTCTCTCCACAGACGCTGCCCGACCCGCTGAGTGACTCCAGCACTGTGTGACCTTCTTCCCAAGAGGCATGCCGCCCCCCCCCACGTGATCTGCACAATGGCAGGGGTGGGGCCGGCAATCCCCCTCAGATGGGCAGTGACGCCAGGACGCCGATTGTACACGCCGTCTGTGCCTGCGGCTGGTGTCACGGTGCAGGGCGGGCGAATGTGCAGGCGGGCGGCTCGACGTGGTTCACAAATGTTCAGCGCCCCCCTTACCCCTCCAACATCCCCCCCCCCCCCCCCCCCCCCCACTCATGCCACCTCCACGTGACTGAGCGCCAATCACTGGCGGGGCGGTGCCGGATGTCCCCCTCCAATTAGGGGTGACGTCAGGGCACCGGGGGGTGCGCGTTGTGTGTGCGGCAGACGTCATGGCGCTGGGTGGGGAGACGTGTGGGCAGCTCACCTCGGTGCCCGGTTGCTCAGCACCCCCCAGGTCAGTGCCCCCCTTCTCCCACTTGCCTCCTGACCCCCTCCTCTCCCCTCACACTCCCCCTCTCCTCACAACCCCGTCCCTTCTCCCCCTCCCCTCACTTCCACCGTCCTCATCCCCGTCCCCATTTCCCCCCTTTGCCTCCTCACCACCTCTCCCCTCCTTCCCCCACTACTGTCACCCCTCTCACTCCCCCACCCCCCCGCTCACCTCCCAATCCCCCCCACTACACCCCTCGCCCCTTCAAGCACTAGTAATGTTCACGCGTTAGTAATGTCCTGTTTACCAGCTTGTTGATCCTCTGTGTTCCCCTCCTGCAATGTTTAGGAGCCGTTGCTGTGGACGGAGAGACGGAGATGTGAGCAGCCATTGAGGGCGGCCAGGGTGCCGGTGAGCCGACCCCCTCCCCCATCTGCTCGGTGTGCGGGCTGAGCTTCGAAGGGCTGAGGTTCGGTGCAGGACCACATGGCGGTGCACAACAAGGAGAGGCGTTATGAGTGCGATGTGTGTGGCAAGGCCTGGCGGTGGCCGAGCGAGCTGGAGGTCCACCTGCGGGTTCACACGGGAGAATGCCCCTTCGACTGCACGGAGTGCGGCAAGAGCTTCAAGACGGCAAGTGAACTGAAGGTTCACCAGCGAGTGCACGTGAGCGAGAGGCCCTATGGCTGCTCCACCTGTGGCAGGAACTTTGCCCGGTTGTCGAGGCTGCGGGAGCACGAGTGGGTGCACAGCAGTGAGCGGCCCTTCACCTGCTCTGACTGTGGCAAAGGCTTCACATCGTTGCCGAAACTGAAGGCGCACGGACACTTGCACACCGGGGAGCGCCCCTACACTTGCAGCAATTGCGGCAAGGGTTTCACCCGCTCCAGCAGCCTGCTGGAGCACCAGCGCACCCACACCGTCAAGGGCCCCTACACCTGTGTCCAGTGTGGCAAGGGCTTCACCCGCTCCTACAGCCTGCTGCAGCACCAGCGCACCCACACTGGTGAGCGTCCCTACACCTGCTCCCAGTGTGGCAAGGGCTTCACCCAATCCAGGAACCTGCTGCAGCACCAGCACACTCACACCGGCGAGCGTCCCCACACCTGCGCCCAGTGCGGCAAGGGCTTCACCAACTCCACCAGGCTGCTGGTGCACCAGCGCACCCACACCGGCGAGCGTCCCTACACCTGCGCCCAGTGCAGCAAGGGCTTCACCTGCTCCTACAGCCTGCTGCTGCACCAGCGCACGCACACCGGTGAGCGCCCCTACACCTGCACCCAGTGTGGCAAGGGCTTCACCCACTCCAGCAACCTGCAGGTGCACCAGCGCTCCCACACTGGTGAGCGCCCCTACACCTGCGCCCAGTGTGGCAAGGGCTTCACCCACTCCAGCAACCTGCTGAAGCACCAGCGCACCCACACCAGGGAGCGTTCCTACCCCTGCGCCCAGTGCGGCAAGGATTTCACCCGCTCCAGCAACTTGCTGAAGCACCAGCGCACCCACACCGGCGAGAATCCCTACACCTGCGCCCAGTGCGGCAAGGGCTTCGTCTGCTCCACCAAGCTGATGTCCCACCAACGGGTGCACGTCGGCGACCGTCCTGTCCCCAGTCCGGTGTGTGGAGAGCGCTTTGTCATGGCCTCCCATGCCCTGTCTCACCAGCACGTGCACACCAGTGGCCAGCCCTACGACTGCCCGTACTGTGGTGAGGTGTTTGACAGCACGCGGGGGTTGCGGCAGCATCGGCGGGCCCACGCCGGCGAGCAGCTGCTCCCACTGTGACAAGAGAGCATGGGGGCTGCGGGAGCACCAGCGGTTACACCAGTGTGGCAAGGGTTTCACCCGCAGGCCCAGCCTGTGGCAGCACCGGCGTACCCACATTGGTACACGTCCCTTCCCCTGCCCATCCTGTGGTAAGGGCTTCACCCGCCTTGACCACCTGCTGGAGCACCGGCGAGTCAACACCGGCCAGCACCACTTCACCTTCCCGCTCTGTGGCAAGACCTTTGCCCGCTCCTCCAGCCTGCTGGTACATCGCGACATGTATAGGCGCTGTTTCGGTAGACACAAAATGTCTGGTCGAGACACTCCTCAGTCTCGATACGAAATGTCACCCAGTCCTTCTCTCCAGAGGTGCTGCATGTCCCGCTGAGTTACACCAGCATTTTGTGTCATTTTTTGTAAACCATAATCTGCAGTTCCTTGTTTTTAAATCATTCTGGTTAACCATCACTGCACCCTCCTCAAAGCCTCCGCATCAGTCCTGTAATGGAGTGACCAGAACTGTATGCAGTACTCCAAATGCTACCGGACCAATGTCCCTTAAAACTGCACATATACATTTCTCTCTCCTTATCTCGTTTCATCCCCTTATTTTCCCTCACCTCTGTCACTTATTGTCCCTCGCCTCTTCACCTATCCATGTTCTCCACAGATGCTGCCTGACCCATTGAGTTACTGCAGCACTCTGTGAAACATCACCTATCCATGTTCTCCAGAGATACTGCCTGATCTGCTGAGTTACTGCAGCACTTCGTGTTAGAGTTATAGAGTGATACAGTGTGGAAATAGGACCTTCGGACCAACTTGCCCACACCGACCACGTGTCCCGGCTACTCTAGTCCCACCTGCCTGCATTTGGTCCATATCCCTCCAAACTTGTCCTATCCATGTAACTGTCTATAACTGTTTCTTAAATGTTGGGATAGTCCCAGCCCCAACTACCTCCACCAGCAGCTTGTTCCCTACACTCGCCACCCCCTGTTGAAAAGTTACCCCTCAGATTCCTATTAAATCTTTTCCCCTTCATCTTGAACCCATTTCCTCTTGTCCTCGATTCCCTCACTCTGGGCAAGAGATTATGTGCATCTAACTAAATTGTGATCTATGCAAGATTCCAGCATCTGCAGTTTCTTCTGTCTCCCTCACCTATATCTACCTATCACTTCTAAAGAAGGGTCACAACCTGAAACATCACCCATTCCTTCTATCTAGAGATGCTGCCTATCCCGCTGAGTTACTCCAGCATTTTGTATCCACCTGTCACTTGCCAGGCTAATCTCTGCTGATCGGACGATTTGCTGCAGCCTCCGGGTGTCGTGCTTGGTGGCAGAGCCAAAACAGACCATTGCCTGTGGCAGATTGTGCTTCCTCATCTGCCGCAGGAAGTACGTCCTCTGTTGTGCCTTTTTGACTGTGGCGTCGATGTTAACCCCCCACTTAAGTTCCTTGGAGATGATGGTTCCCAGGAACTTAAAAGACTCCACAGATGTGACTGTGGTGTTGTTGATGGTGGGGGGAGGGGCAGCTCTCCTAAAGTCTACAATCAATTCCACTGTCTTAAGGTTGTTGCTACGGCACCAGGATGCCAGCTGTGACACTTCCTGTCTGTAGGCAGATTCTTCCCCATCCTGGATCAGTCCGAGATGTGCTTTCCCAGCCTCACATGCTGCTTCCTGTCTGTCAGGAAGTTGGTGATCCACTGACCGAGGGGTTCAGGTACAGTCAACTAGGAAAGTTTGTAGTGTAGTAGCTCTGGCACAATGGTGTTGAATGCAGCGCTAAAATCAACAAACAGGATCCTCGCTTAGGTCTCCTGGCGGTCTAGGTGCTGTAGGATGAAGTGTAGTCCCAGGCTGACTGCATCATCCGCAGATCTATTGGCCCGATATGCAAACTGCAGAGGGTCCAGCAGGGAGTTTGTGATATTTTTCAGCTTGGCCAGCACAAGCCTTTCAAGTGTCTTCATGACTACAGAGGTCAGTGCGACAGGCCTGTAGTCATTAATACAAGTAATCCATGCCTTTTTAGGTACAGGGACAATATTGGAGACTTTGAAGCAGGGACAGTACATGTGTGTGAGGGACTGGTTAAAAATGTGTATAGACCGGTGCCAGCTGTTTGGCACAGAGCTTAAGAGTAGAGGGGGAAACACTGTCAGATCCTGGAGATTTCCGGCTCAATTGTCCTCTGAAAAGCCTCTCCACCTCATCTATTTTTGCTGTTGATATTGGATAAGTTTTGTTGTGCAGCAGAGAGGGTGTGAAGTGGTGATTGGAGGGGGGTAGGTGTAGAAAGGCCCAGTCTTTGCAGACTGAAGTCAGGCTGTGAGTGGGTGTGAAGTGTTGGTTGGGGTGGGAAATGGTCCAGTCTTTTCATACTGGAGTCTTGCCTTAAGTAAGTGTGAAATGGTGAATGGGAAGGAGAGGGTGCAGGGTCCATTCTTTGTAGACTGGGGTCTGGCTGTGTTGGTTGGGAGGTGGGGGAGGAGGTACCAGGGTTGTGTTTCTGATTTTCAAGCCTGCAGTAAAACTCATTCAGGTCGTTGGTCAGCTGACGACCTGCTGTAGGGCTCTGGTAAGACCACATCTGGAGTATTGCGTACAGTTTTGGTCTCATAATTTGCGGAAGGACATCCTTGTGATTGAGGCAGTGCAGCGTAGGTTGACAAGATTGATCCCTGGCGGGACTGTCAAATGAAGAAAGATTGAAAAGACTAGGCTTGTATTCACTTGAGTTTAGAAGGTTGAGGGGGAATCTTATAGAAACATATAAAATTATAAAAGGACTGGACAAGCTAGATGCAGGAAAAATGTTCCCAATGTTGGGCGTCCAGAACCAGGGGCCACAGTCTTAGAATAAAGGGGAAGCCACTGATGTGAGAGAAAACTTTTTCACCCAGAGTTGTGAATTTGTGGAATTCCCTTCCACAGAGGCTGTGGAGGCCAAATCACTGGATTGGTTTAAGAGAGAGTTAGATAGAGCTCTAGGGGCTAGTGAAATCAAGGGATATGGGGAGAAGGCAGGCACGGGTTATTGATTGGTGATGATTAGCCATGATCACAATGAATGGCGGTGCTGACTCGAAGGGCCTCCTGCATCTATTTTCTATGTTGCGGAGTGTTCCAATCCTTCCCGCCAGAATTTCCGTCATCCCGACACGAGGACTGAGGACATCGGACTGTCGGCAGCGGCGACTGCGGAGGGTTCAACAGCCCCGACCACGGGTGAACAAAAGGGGAAAATGAATGAACTTTATTACCTTCCATCACAGTGAGGAATGTGGATTCCATTGTGGTGGATGTTTCTCTTAAATTTTATTTTATGTGGCTGTGTGTCTTAGTGCTTTTTACTTAGTACGGTTGTATGGGAACTCAAATATCACTGTACCTTAATTGATGCATGTGACAATAAATTTGAACTTGATAAGGTTTCCTCTATATCTGTATCTATCTATCTCCATAATTATAAAACTAGTTCTTGGATGTGTGTGTGTGTGTTGATTTGTTTGTTTGGGTCTTGTCACATCTCAAAAAAAACGATGCGCCAATGACTGCCCTCTCTCCACTCCCCCTCTCCCCCCTGTCTCAGCCACCTCTCTCTCTGCCCTCCCCCCCTCCTCTCCCCCTCTAGACACGCATGCATGTTGGGGGCTCTCTTCCCCCTGGCCTCTCTTTCCCCCCCCCCCCCCGGCATCTCTCCACCTGGCCTCTCTTCCGCCTCCTCTCCCCCCAGCCTAGCCTCCTCTCCCCACCCTCCCCCCTCCTCTCTTCCCCATCTTCTCTCCCCCCTCCTCTCTCTCCCCTTCCTCTCTCTTCCCACCACTACCTCTCTCTCACCCGGCCTTTCTCTTCCCCCTCTTTCCCTCCCTCACTCCCCACTTTCTTCCCAACCCTCTCTCCGCCCTTCTCTCTATGCTCGTCTCTCTCTGTCTCTGCCCCTCTCTCTGCCCTTTCTCTCTACCGCCTCTCTAGACGAGTTGCCTGCGAGTTGGGAGTATGCGTGAGTGGATAGGGTGGGGATGGGGTAAAAGGAGCCATTAATTAATCATATAATATCAAGGGGGGGTGTGGGCGTGGGCAGGCTAGTGTGTGTGAGGGGGAGTTAGTGTGTGTGTGGGGGGGGGGGGGGGTTAATGTGTCCGGGGAGAGGCGTTTGTGTGGGGGGGTTGTGGGTGCACATGTGTGATACCCCTCTCAGTGAGTTCCAAAGAATGCCTTGCTTGAATGACTACCAAAATGCTTCGAGAGGCTGATTAAAAACCACATCTGCTCCTTCCTCCCTTGCACCATGGACCTGCTGCAGTTGGCATACCGTCCGAACAGATCCACAGATGATGCGGTCACCCAGGTTCTGCACACCGCTCTCTCTCACCTTGACAGCCAGAAAGGGGGGCTATGTGAGGATGCTGTTCATTGATTTCAGTTTAGCTTTCAATACCATAGTCCCCACCAGACATGCTGAGAAGCTGCTGGAACTGGGACTGAACACTCCCCTGTGTGCCCTGGTCCTGGACTTTCTCACTGCCAGGCCCCAGGTCGTCAAGATGAGGAGACATACATCCAACCCCCTCACCTTGAACACAGATCCCCCCCCAGTGTTGTGCCCTTAGCCCCCTTCTGTACTCCCTGGACACACGTGACTGTGTGGCCAGGTTCAGTTCCAACTCCATCATCAAGATTGCTGATGACACTGTGGTGGTGGGATCTGACCTGATCTTCGGTAACGATGAGAAGGCCCACCGGGAGGAGCTGGCTAACCTGGCACTCTGGTGTCAGGACAACGGCCTCCTCTTGAATGTCACAAAAACGAAGGAGCTGATTGCGGACTTTAGAAGGGCACAACAACCGAGGACGTACGCGCCACTGGACATAAATGGGGCAACTGTGGATAGGGTGACCTGCTTTAAATACCTGGGAGTCCACATCACAGAGGATCTGATATGGACAATACACACTGCTGCACTGGTGAGTAAGGCAAGGCAGTGCCTTTACCGCGTCAGGCAACTGAGGAAGTACAGAGTCTCTCTGAATTCAGAGCCACACACACACTACCCCCCCACACAAACAAAAGCCCCTCCCCGGACACACACTAACCCCCCCCCACACACACACTAACACACACACACACACACTAACCGCCCCCCACACTAACCCGAACGCACTATGGGAACTACACTCACCCCCCTGCAGGAGGTCTGCTACCACCCCAGCAATGGACTGTTCCAGCGCGACTGTCAGGCAAATGCCTTTGCTGTCATTCTGTGAAAACAGAGAGGCTGAGATGGAGTTTCTTCCCACAGGCCATCAGGACTGTAAACACTTATCTCACCAGAGCATAAATACTGTTGTGTTATGTCTTTTTTTCTAAAATGTAAATAGGGAGGTTGCACGACCCGTGACCTGTACTGCTGCTATGTTGTGCCAACTGGAGTCCATGCGGTGAATTACTGGTAAGCACTGACCATTGTTTCCAGCGAAGCAGGTCCGTTAAAACCCGCCGAAATGGTCAATTGTTGCGCTGTAAATAATTAGGGAAATCGGGATAAGCGTGAGAGACATTAATCCTACTTCAGAATTCCAAAAGTGAGGAAAAATGACGGTAGATAGAAGCGAGATCTGAAGGGACAACAACAGCCAGAGAGCTTGCCGAACATTGGCCGTGCAGATATCGAGTTTGAAAATAGTGGGAATTATCCCGTTTGCTCACTTCATTTTATTGGTCATTATTTGAAGGCATTATTTGTGTTTTTTCTTGATTCCTTTGGCATCTAAAAAGTTCCAGAAGTGATCAATCTGGCTGTAAAATTTTAAAATCGCCCATGGTTCTCAAGTGGGTTTTTACATACAAAAAGAAAACGCCTCTGAAGCAAAATTTATCATTAAAAAAATCACAAACCATACGTGGGTTTTGAATTACATTTTACTCAGAAGCAAGCCAAGGAACGGCATAATTGTTAGCTGTTAATTGGACATAATCAACCTCAGCAAATTGACAATATCCTATTGCAAGGGAGTGGGTGTTTAAGCTGTCAGGACATTTTATTATTTGCCAAAATACACATCACAATAGCATAAAGGTAGAACATTTACTTTTCCACACACCATTCGTAAGTCTGGAGATTTTTTTAATAATAAATTTAGCTTCAGAAGCATTTTCTTTTTGCATGTAAAAACCACTTCAGAACTATGGGCGATTTTAGCATTTTACAGCCAGATTTATCACTTCTGAAACTTTTTAGATACCAAAGGAATCATTAAAAAACACAAATAATGCATTACTGTTGATGAAATGCAGTGAGCAAACGCGATAATTCCCAATATTTTCAATCACGATATCTGCACGGCCAATGTTCGCCAAGCCCTTTAGCTGTTGTTGTCCCTTCAGCTCTTTACCTTCATCTCTCTTCACCTTTGGAATTCTGAAGTAGGATAGATGTCTCTCACGGTTACCCCGACTTCCACAATTATTTACAGAGCAAAAATTCACCATTTTAGCGGTCTATAACAGGTAGGAAAGTACGCGTTTCATGTATTAATAACATATACCGGAAGCTGCAATGTCCTCCAGATGGATTGAGCAGCTCCGTGCGTCAAGACCTTTGACCCGGTGACCTTACGTGCAACCCCCCTATACTGGTTCTGTTCTGTTTTATTCTGTTGGTTTTGTTTTTGCACAATCCGCATGCATTACCACTTTCATTTCACTGCACATCTTCTCTCCTCTCCTCTCCTCCCTTCCCCTCTGCTCCTGGAAGTAGATCAATTTGTAGATTGGACGGGAATTTGGAGGGAATCTGATTGGTGATTGGACGCGACGCCCTTAGGGCTATGGCGGCACCGTCAGGTGCATTGCAGTGAACGGCCCTTCACCTGCTCTGACTGCGGCAAAGGCTTCAAGTCGTCCACTACCCTGAAGGTGCACAGGCGCTTGCACACCGGGGAGTGACCTTACAGACTGCGGCAAAGACTTCACCCACTCCACCAGTCTGCTGCTGCACCAGCAGACACACACTGCCGAGTGGCCCTACACCTGCGCCAGTGCAGCAAGGGCTTCACCCTGTCCTCCAACCTGCTGGCCCATCAGCGGCTGCACGCGGCGACTGTCCCGTCCCCAGCCCGGTGTGTGGAGAGCGCTTTGCCATGGCCTCCCACACCCTGTCTCACAGGTGCGTGCGCACCAGTGGCCAGCCCTACGACTGCCGTACTGTAGTGAGGCATTTGACAGCTCACGGAGTTTGCGGCAGCACCGCCAGTCCTATGCTGGCGAGCGACTGCTCCCACTGTGACAACCGGGGGCTGAGGGAGCAACAGCAGATACACAGACCGTGATGGAGAAGGTGAGGACAGACTCTACGATGGCAATATAAAACTGGACCATCATTGCCTGTGGCAGATTGTGTTTTCTCAGCTGCCACATGAAGTGCATCCTCTGTTGGGCCTTTTTGACTGTGGACTGTGGACTTGCTGCAACAACTGATAACTTGGTGCAAAGTCAACAACCTGTCTCTGAACGTAGACAAAACCAAAGAGATGGTTGTTGACTTTAGAAGAGCACAGAGGGACCATGCACCACTGGACATCGATGGCCCCCCAGTGGAGATTATGAAGAACACTAAGTTCCTTGGTGTCCACCTGGCAGAGAACTTCACCTGGTTCCTCCACGCCAGCTCCACTGTGAAGAAAGCCCAGCAGCATCTCCACTCCTGAGAAAGCTGAGGAATGCCCACCTCCACCCTCCCCCCCCCCCCCCACATTCTCACCACATTCTACAGAAGGACTATAGGGAGCATCCTGAGTAGCTGCTTCACGGCCTGGTTTGGAAACTGCAGCAACATGGACCGCAAGAACCTGCAGCGAGTAGTGAGGGTAGCCGAAAAGATCATCGGAGTCTTTCTCCCCCCCCATCTCAGACATCTACACCACGCTCTGCATCCACAAAGCAACCAGCATTGCGGAGGACCCCACCCACCCCTCACATAAACTTTTCACCCCTCCCATCTGGCATAAGGTATCAAAGCATATGGTCCCTCACATCCAGACTATGCAACAGCTACTTCCCCAGGCCTTCTGACTCCTCAATGCTCAGGGACTGATCTGAATACACATCTCCCCACGACCCCACACCCCCCCCCCCACCCCCACATCTCTGCTGCTACATAAACTCTGCTCTGCACACTTGGTTTGTGTACATTGCACTCTTGCACTGTTGTCTACTGTCCTGCGTTGCTGTTTTGTACATTTTCTATTTACTTTGTTGCACTTTAGTAAGGAAAGTTTTGCACCATGTGTATAGCGCAGTATATCTATATATGTAACATGTTGTCCAATTGGGTTCTATGTAGCACCGAGGTTCTAGGGAAATGCTATCTCATTGTACTGTGTATACGACTGTAATGACAATAAACCCTCTTGAATCTTCAGTCGATGGTGGCCTCCCATTGATCTATCCAACAATGATTTATTCTACATTTTCCTTGAACTCCATTCCCTTTGTCCTGTGTTCACTCCTTAAACTTCCTCATCTCTGAACAACCCATCAGATTGAAGAAGGGTCTCGACCAGAAACGTCACTTATACCGTCTCTCCACAGACGCTGCCCGACCTACTGAGTGACTCCTGCACTGTGTGACCTTCTTCCCATGATGCATGCTGCCCCCCACGTGACTCTGTGCAAAGGCAGGGGGTGGGGCCGGCAGTCCCCCTCGGATTGGCGGTGATGTCAGGGTGGCGGTCGCATGTGCCGTCCGTGCGTGCGGCTGACGTCACGGCACAGGGCGGGCAGATGTGTGAGCGAGTGGCTCAACGTGGATCCCGGATGCTCGGCGTCCACCCCCCCCCACTCACCCCCTGCCCCACTTCCCCCCTCACTGCCACCCACCCCACTCTCTCACACCCCCCCTCACTACCGCGACACCCCCTCCTTCCCTCATCCCCCCAACCCCCACACCCTCCTCCCCCTTTCAAGCAGGTAGTAATGTCCTGTTTGCCAGCTTGTTTACACTCTGTGTTCCCCTCCTGCAGGGTTTAGGGGCTGTTGCTGTGGAGGGAGAGACGGGGACGTGAGTGGCCATTGAAGGCGTCCAAGGTGCTGGTGAGCCACCCCCGCCCCCCATCTGCTCGGTGTGTGTGGGGAGCTTCGAGGGGCTGAGCTTCAGTGGATGACCACATAGAAACATAGAAAATAGGTGCAGGAGTAGGCCATTCGGCCCTTCGAGCCTGCACCGCCATTCAATATGATCATGGCTGATCATCCAACTCAGTATCCTGTACCTGCCTTCTCTCCATACCCCGTGATCCCTTCAGCCACAAGGGCCACATCTAACTCCCTCTTAAATATAGCCAATGAACTGGCCTCAACTACCTTCTGTGGCAGAGAATTTCACAGATTCACCACTCTCTATGTGAAAAATGTTTTTCTCATTTCGGTCCTAAAAGACTTCCCCTTTATCCTTAAACTGTGACCCCTTGTTCTGGACTTCCCCAACATCAGGAACAATCTTCCTGCATCTAGCCTGTCCAACCCCTTAAGAATTTTGTAAGTTTCTATAAGATCCCCCCTCAATCTTCTAAATTCTAGCGAGTGCAAGCCGAGTCTATCCAGTCTTTCTTCATATGAAAGTCCTGACATCCCAGGAATCAGTCTGGTGAACCTTCTCTGTACTCCCTCTATGGCAAGAATGTCTTTCCTCAGATTAGGAGACGAAAACTGTACGCAATACTCCAGGTGTGGTCTCACCAAGACCCTGTACAACTGCAGTAGAACCTCCCTGCTTTTTGCCCGGTTGTCAGGGCTGCGGCTGCACAGCAGTAAGCGGCCCTTCACCTGCTCCGACTGCGGCAAAGGCTTCAAGTCGTCACAGGGCCTGTTGATGCACAGGCAGGTCACGGTGCAGCCGGTCTGCGGCTACACTCACCACGATGCCTGTGGCCAGGGGCCTGAGTCCATCACCTCCCCACAAAGGCCATCAGCTTAGCACAGGCCATGGCACCCAGATCCGGCCCGCTGGATGGCATCCTTTGTGTGGGAGTTGATGGGCCGGTACTTCTTTTTTTTTTGTTAAATATTTTTATTAGACATAAGTACATATTAAAAGAATATACTTGTCACATACATTCTTAATATTATTAATATTAACAGTTATGTCTTATTTGTATTTCTATTCATTTCTATACATTCTATTCAGTAGGACAAGCCTTAATCTTTCCAGATGCAGTGTCTCCGACATTCCTGAAATCCACACTTTGGTTGTGGGGGATGTAGGACCTTTCCAGAATTTCAATATTAATTTTTTCCCAATTATTAAACTATAATTAATAAAAAATATTTGATTTGTTGTTATTAATTGATCTGTTTCTAATATTCCCAATATTACTAATTTTGAGTCAGGGATCAGATTCATATTAACAACATTCGAAATTATCTTAAATATTTCTGTCCAAAACGTAGTCATTTTTACACAATTTGTAACTGAGTGCGTTAAGTTACTGAGTGCGTTAAGTGCTGACATTTATCACATATGGCAGATACATTTGAAAAATTACTATGTAATTTGGATTTTGAATAATGTAATCAATGTAATATTTTAAATTGTATAAGAGAGTGTCTAGCATTTAATGAACAATGATGTATATGTTGTAAACTTTCATCCCATACTTCTAGTCTGATTAATTGACCTAATTCATTTTCCCATGATTGCCTATATATTTCTGTCATTGGGACATCGTTTTCCAATAAAATGTTATAAATATATGATATCAATTTTTCTGTGTTCGGGTGTTTATTTAGACATTCATCTAAAATTTCTGTCTTTCTATTTCTGATTTCTTGTGTGCTTTTACATAGTCTCTAATTTGTAAATATTTAAAGTAATCTTTTGAATGTAATCCATAAATTTGTTGTAATTCTTGAAATGACAGGAAGGAGTTTTCCCTATAGAGATCGCCCATCTTATTAATTCCATAGTTTTTCCATTGTAAAAAACCTTTGTCCATCATTGAAGGTTTAAATGTAACATTATTTACAATGGTAAGGGCTAGTGGTATACATTCCAATTTTAATGTTTTCTTTATTTGTTTCCAGATACATATCCCACTTTCTATTATAGGATTTTCACTATAGATTTTCTTACCTAGTTTAATATTAGCAAATAAAATCGAGCTAATTTCAAAAGGCGAACAATCTTCTTTTTCCATTTTTAACCAGATTGGTTGTTTATCTGTCTCTATTAACCAAAAATTCATATTTTTAATATTAACTGCCCAATAATAAAACATAAAGTTTGGCAGTGCTAGACCTCCATTTATTTTTGATTTACATAAATGTTTTTTATTTATTCTATGGCTCTTATAATCCCAGATAAAGTTGGTGACTATATAATCAACCTTCTTAAATAAATATTTAGGAAGATATATTGGAATCAATTGGAAGAGATATAGTAATTGCGGGAGAAAAATCATTTTTATTGCATTAATTCTACCTAGCATTGAAATAGGTAATGTTTTCCAATATAAAATATTCTTATTTAATTTATTCAATAAAAGTGGAAAATTGGATTTAAATAAAGAATCAAATCTTTTTGTTACATAAATTCCAAGATATTTGATTTTTTTTCGTTTGCTATCTTAAAAGGAAATTGTTGTAGTATATGTAAGTTATTTACCATTATTGACATAAGTTCACTTTTATTCCAATTAATACTATATCCTGAAAATAATCCAAATTCAGTTATTAATTTTAATAAATTTGGAATACTAATTTCTGGCTTTGTAATATAAAGTAATACATCATCCGCATATAAGGAGATTTTATTTTCAGTATCTCTGGTGTCATACCCATATATTTCAGGATGTAATCTCACACGTTGAGCTAATGGTTCTATTGCAAGTGCAAACAATAGCGGGGATAAAGGACAACCTTGTCTGCAGCCTCGGAATAAATTAAATTTAGTTGATAACATTTGATTTGTTAGTATTCTGGCTGTTGGATTACTGTATAATAATTTGACCCAAGTAATAAACTTCTTACGTTTCCATAACCGAAAACAAGTAAGACCATTCCACCTGGTCAAAGGCTTTCTCCGCATCTAACGATATAATTACTAGGTCTTTATTAATACCTCTTTTCAAATATAAAACATTGAATAATCGTCTCAGATTATATGAGGAATATTGTTTTGGTATAAATCCTGTTTGATCCGGGTGAATTAATTTATTAATAACTGTGCTTAGTCTTTGTGCTAATATTTTTGTTAGTATCTTTTGATCAGTATTTAAAATAGCTATAGCTCTATATGATCCTGGGTTGTCCAGATCTTTGTCTATTTTAGGTATAAGTGTTATAATAGATTCATTTAACGTTTCTGATTGTTTCTGGTGGGTATAGATCTATTCATATAGTATCTTCAAACGTGGTGCAATCAGATCATAAAATGTTTTATAAAATTCCGAACCAATACTATCTGGTCCCGGTGTTTTACCATTTTTTAATGATCTGATAGATTCTTCGATTTCTTTTATTGATATTTCAGCATTTAGTGATTCTCTATTTTGTGAATCCAACCCATTTAGATTACATTTTTTTTAATGCTTCTATTCCTATCCTGTTTTCTGTTGTTTTAGCTGAATATAAATTTTTATAATATTGCAAGAATCTCCCATTAATATCTTTGGGTTGTACTAATGGTTTGCCATTGTTTGATTTAATCCCATGGATTATTTTTCCTCCCTCCATTTTCCATAATTGACGAGCCAATAATTTTTGAGGTTTATCTCCAAATTCAAATTGTAATTGTTTAGTGTATTGATAGAGTTTTTCATCTTGATCTGAGTATATTTTAATTAATTTATATTTCAGTGCAGCGAATTTGTTATGTTTTGTTATGGATGGATTAACAGCATTCTCTGTGTCTAATTGTTTAATCTCCTTTTCCAATTCCTGTTGTTCCCTCCGATTCTCTTTATTATAAAATGCTTGAGAAGAAATCATAATTCCACGGGCATATGCTTTAAAAGTTTCCCATAATAGGTAAGAAGATATTTCCGGTTTATCATTTATTTCAAAGAAAATCTTAATCTGTTCTATAATATATACCTGGGTTACTTTGTCTTTTAAAATTTGTAGGTTAAATCTCCATTGTCCCTGTTTTTCCGTTTTACCATTTATTTTGATCATAAATGTTAAAGGTGCATGATCTGAGATTGTAATATGGTATTTTGAATTATAAGTAAGTGATATGAGTTTAGAGTCTACCAAAATATAATCTATTCTTGAATAGGTTTTATGTACAGGTGAATAAAATGAATATTCTCGTCCAGTTGGATTTTTTACTCTCCAAACATCTTTAATATTACTAGTATCCATGTATGCATTTAATAAGTCACTGGAATGGGATTTGGTTTTCCTTTGTCTTGTGGATCTATCTAAATAAGAGTCTAGTGTACAATTTAAATCTTCTCCAATTATTAAGTTATGTTGTGCTATTTCCTGGATATTATTAAATATTTTCTTAAAGAACAGTGGACTATCAAAGTTTGGTCCATAAACATTAACAAAAATCATTTTTTGTGCATTTAATTCTCCTATTACAATAATGTATCTACCATCACTGTCAGTTATAGCTGATGTATGTTTAAATAAAGTGCCTTTACGAAATAATATTGCTATGCCTCTGGATTTGTGTGTAAAAGAAGAATGATACGTTTTATCTATCCATTTAGCTTTCAGCCTATGCTCGGCATCTTTTTTTAAGTGTGTTTCTTGGATAAAAATTTCATTAGCTTTAATTTCTTTTAAATGTGCTAGTACTTTACCTCTCTTAATTGGTTCATTAATACCTTTAACATTCCAGCTACAAAACGTTATTCCTTCATTCCCCGTATTCATTTTAAAATCTTGCATCTTTTGTCTATGGAGGTCTATAATAGAGCCAATGGTTCAGTTCGACAGACCCGACCTTACACCCGAACTCCAAATAGACAAATTTCAAGACCCTTGAATGTCTCTCACGTGTATATCTCCTTTGATCCAATTTGTGACTCATTCAAACTGAAAATAATAACGATAGATTATAATAGAAGAAAAAAGAGGATAGATTAAGAAATTAATAATGTGCACAAAGAAGGAAAAAACTACATCTTGTATTAGTGTAGTTAGTGCTAGCCATACTAGCATGGCTAACCATCTACCGACTTCCGTAGTTGATGTTATCAACTTAACCAGCTCCCTGGTTTCTTGAAATTTTTATTCCATAGTAGTATTTTACCGGGGATATTGGATTTTAAAATATTCGGGTTCCAATAATCAGGAATGTGAGGATACATATATTTAAAACTTATTTAATAATATAATTAAAAAAAACGAAGCAAAAGGAAGAAAGAAAATAAAAATAAGAATTAATAAAAAAAGAAAAAAAAGGGTTTCCAAGGACGGCAAATGAAACCAAACTCTATATTTGACTCTAAACATTCAATTATAGGTATGTATTAGTCATTAGTGATAATTATTAGCTCTGATTAGTAAAAATACCACGCTATAGTTTTAGTATTTATTAGTTATTTGTATTAGTAGTGCAGTTATACTAATTATTAGTATCCATGGGAAAGTTTCTGATCCACATCTTTCTCCAGCTTCCTTAGACACGACTTTAGTTCCATCCAGTCCTGTTTATTCAGTTTATAGTTAATAAAGTTTACAGTTTATAGTTTATTCAGTTTACAGTTAATAAAGTCAGTTTATTCAGTGATAAAGTTCAGTTTTAAATGTATTATTCAAACTTCCTCTCGAACCTTAATCTTCTGGGCAAAGTCCAGTGTCTCCACAGGGTTGGTGAAAAAGTGTTAATTCTGATTGTAGGTGACTCTTGGGATAGCTGGGTACCTCAGACCATATTTCAAGTTCTTCACTCCCCTCATGATTCTTTTGGTCTCATTAAATGCTTTTCGTTTCCTGGAGACCTCTGCTGGGTAGTCTTGATAGATACTGATCCCGTATCCTTCAAATGTAAGATTTCTGTTTCTTGTAATTTTTTGCATTATCTCCTCCAGGACATAGTCGTACTGAACTTTTATTATCATTTGTCTTGGGGGAGCACCTTGTCTTGTCTGGCATCTTATCACTCTCTGTGCTCGAGCAAGTAAAGGGGAAAACAAATGGTCGGCACGGACTGGAAGGGCCGAGAGGGCCTGTTTCCGTGCTGTAATTGTTATATGGTTATAAAGGCTTTTGATCCGGAGATAAAACTTTTTGCAGTAAATTTGCAGTAAATTCTCGGGGATCTTGATCCGCTCTTCCCTTCTGGAATACCCGCAATTCTTAGGTTCTGTCTTCTCTGGCGACCTTCCAATTCAGTACATTTCTCAGTTATTTTGCCCAGTAGTTCATTTAGGTGTTGGTTTTCTGTGATAAGTTTTGCTGTAGTCTGAGCACTTGTTTCGGCTAGTTCTTCAAGGCCCTTTATGGCTGCCGTCTGTTGATTCAGTGCTACCTCCACAGGATCCAGCCTTTCTTTAAGATCAGTTGTCACTTTTCTGATTTTAACATTTGTCTCGTTTGTCATACTTGCAGCTTGTTCAGTTAGTATTTCTTCAATTTCTTTCTTCAGTTTATCCAATGTATTCATAGCCATGATATTAATTTCAAGTTTTAAGTCCATCATTTCTTCCTTGATTTTTTTTATTTCTTCCCCAAAATTCATCTTCTTCAATTCTTCGTTCGTTTTTGCAAATTCACTCTTTAGTTCCTCCTTTACGCCGACAATTTCACTTGCAATAAAAGTTTTAAGATCTTCACCTTCCGATTTTTTCATCGTTTTTTCGACACATCTTCTTGGGATAGCGTCCTACCTGAGCCCGAGGCTTTTTTCTTGTTCCACCGTTTTCTGCCTAGTAACATGACTTTTCGGTTTATCCGTGGGGGGGCTGCACTGCATAGACATAATAAGTCGCGCGCCTGATGACGTCACTCATGTCAATCGGTACAGAAGCAGCAGGCAGCAGGTAGGTCGCTTTCTCCCCGATTTTTCAACGTTTTTTCCAAGGAGCTGACTGGCGTTGCTCTCTAGCCCTCCATAGCACCACCGGAGGTCGATAGGCCGGTACTTCTCTCTGGTGAAGGTGTGAGTGGAGGCGGCAGCGGACTGGCCGATCTCATCACCACTCTCTCCTCCACCATCCTCAACCAGCTCAAGGTCGCGGACTGGCCGATCTCATCACCACTCTCTCCTCCACCATCCTCAACCAGCTCAAGGTCGTGCTGGCATCCGTACATCTGAATTTCAAAATCCACGGAGAAATCTCATGCGTAGGCCCAGGAGCGGTTGCAGTGGGAGCAGCAGCGTCCGGGCAGGTGAGTACAAAAACAGAGCACGGTGCATTGCTTCACAGAGGCCCAGGAGCAGTTGCAGTGGCATCCGGGCGGTGAGTACAAAAAACGAGCACGGGGCTTTGCTTCACAGAGGCCCAGGAGCGGTTGCAGTGGGAGGAACCCAACTCTGCAACGTTCCATTCACATTTCAAAATAATTGGGCTTGAGGAAGCCGCTGATTGGTGGAAACTGACTAGAGGAAGCAGCTGATTGGGAGTCAGATCTGTGAGGAATAAAGTGATTAAACCCTATTAAAGAAAGGAGTTTTAAAGAGAATTCAAACAGAGAGGGGCTGGAGAGAGGATTCTGACAGCAGTGTCTGAAGGTTGCCAGTTGCCAGACCCATCCTTGAGGCCTTGAGTTAGGAGAGATTCATTGTGTAGCTAGAGAAGGGGGTGGTGTAGAGAGATCCCTATCAGTGGAAAGGAGTGATAGATGGGACCCCTGTCACTATAGCTTAGCTTTAGTGCTGATATAGGAAAACTGAGAGGGTTCACTAGGAGGTGAGTAAAACTGGGCCAGGTCATGAGCAATTGAGCATGCTTAATAGAAAAAAATGAATATTACAACACACCCCTGGTCAAGAAATTGTTCATTACCATGAAAATGTTTGAACATGCGATGTATGATATGGGAGGTGCGAGGGGATGTACGGTGGGTTGTACCTACAGATTGTGCACCTCCGACTCTGATTGGAGAAAGGTCCGGAGGGGAGATTGAATGTAAGATTTTGTGTATAAAGGGGGATGATCTCGCTGGCTTCGGTGTGTCTCGAGTTGGAGAGGCACCCGGTCTGCAGACTCGTAAAATAAAGAAATCTCTTGCTTCCAAGATTTAGTCTTTGAGTATTAATTGTGAGCATAAAGGGTATCTCACAAATTGGGGGCTCGTCCGCGATCGCCACTCCGGCTGCTTGGTGGAGGCAAAGAAGGAGGGAAGGTGCACCCTGCTGATTTCAGCAGTCTCTGATCTCCTTGCTTGCCATCAGCAGTTTGAGCGAGTGATATCCTGTGAAAAAGACTCGGGAAGCAAGAGGGGGTGTAAGGTAAATACGTACGGGACGGTCGAGTGATTCTTGTGCACAGGACCCAGGTAAGAAAAAACGACTATTAAGTATTGCCTGGGCGACCGGGGTTTGTCGGACGGGAATAGTCCGACAAGGTAATGGGAAACCGGAATGGGAGGAGTAAGGGTCCGGGGAACCGGGATGAGGCTCATACTGATATGGAGCCTAACATTCCGCCCGATAGTCCGTTGGGGCGAATGTTGGATGGGGTGAAGGGAACACCCGGGGTAAGAGTAAGGAAACTATGTGCCTCTCACCAGTATGGGGGTGAGGAACTTTAAAAAGGAGATGAAAAGTTTATAGGAAGACCTCTTGGGACTGGCTGAACAAATAGACCAGTTCCTAGGGCTAAAAAATGTAATGTGTGTGTAAAAACCGGTTTTGTATGAATGAGGAAGTTTGTATATGTGATAGGTTTGTTTGCTGTGGGCCACATGTTGTAAGGGTTGTGTGTGTGTTCCTTTAAGGAATTGTAAGCAATGGGGGAGGTTATTGTAAGGTAACGGACAATGCTTTGTATCATCGCAACTTAAAAAGGGGAAGTTGGAAAATGTAGGTTGCTTGGCTTCTATAGATTTCTTTTCAGTAAAGTTAATTTGGAAAATTGTTAGTCGTATGTATTTGTAGGGGGAATGGTTTGAACAAAATTAGAAATAAGTTAATTGCTGAACAACAAGCAGCTTTTATGGTTTGTTTAGAATAAACATTCTGGTTGGAGAAGGGTAATAAATTAATGGGGCCCAGAGAAAAAAAAAAAGGAGTTGGCAGACAATGATGTCGATACTGGGAGTACACAAAAAGCTGGAGAAACTCAGCAGGTGCAGCAGCATCTAAGGAGCGAAGGAGATAGGCGACGTTTCGGGTCGAGACCCTTCTTCAGACTGGTCAGGGATCAGGGAAACGAGAGATATAGACGGTGATGTGGAGAGATAAGGAACAATGAGTGAAAGATATGCAAAAAAGTATCGGTGATAAAGGGAACAAGCCATTGTAAGCTGTTTGTGGTGTGAAAATGAGAAGCTGGTGCGACTGGGGTGGGGGGGAGGGAGATAGAGATAGAGGGAATGCCAGGGCCCGAGGGCTGAGGGAGAGGTGGGAAGGGGAGGAGACAGCAAGGGTTAACAGAATTGAGAAAATTCAATATTCAAGCCCAAAGGATGCAGACTCCCCAAGCGGAATATGAGGTGCTGTTCCTCCAGCTTGCGGTGTTGCTCGCTCTGGCCGTGGAGGAGGCCCAGGACCGAGAGGTCGGATGTGGAATGGGAGGGGGAGTTGAAGTGCTGAGCCACCGGGAGGTCGGGTTGGTTATTGCGGACCGAGCTGAGGTGTTCGGCGAAGCGATCGCCAAGCCTCCGCTTGGTCTCACCGATATAGATCATCTGGCATCTGGAGCAGCGGATGCAGTAGATGAGGTTGGAGGAGGTGCAGGTGAACCTCTGTCGGACCTGGAAGGACTGCTTGGGTCCCTGAAAGGAGTGGAGGGGGGAGGTGAAGGGACAAGTGTTGCATTTCTTGCGGTTGCAAGGGAAAGTGCCCGGGGAAGGGGTAGAGTGGGAGGGGAGGGAAGAATGGACAAGGGATGTTGTCATACACCATGTCGATACTGGGAAGTTTGTTTACTTCAGAAGAAAGACAGATGGTCAGACAGGCAGGAGAAGGGGTTACAGGATTAAAGCGAGAGCAGTAAAATATCCCATTACGGCACGAATTGGAGTAACCAAACAGAAGAAGTGTGAGAGATCTCAGGGAGATAATAATAAAGGGAATCAGAGAAGCTGTTCCCAAGGGACAGAATTTCGAACGGGCTTTTGAAAATCAGCAGAACAAGGACGAACCTCCAACAGTGTTCTTACAAAGATTAAGGAGGAACGTCCAGCAGTATTCGGGGATAGACCCTGATACGACCGCAGGTCAGCAGTTGTTGAAGGTTAATTTTGTAACAAAATCATGGCCAGATATTAGAAAGAAATTGGAAAAATTGGAAGATTGGAATGAAAAACCATTGAATCAGTTGTTAACAGAGGCTGAAAAGGTATATGTAAGACGGGATGAGGAGAAACAGAAGGGAAAGGCAAAATGATGTTGCAAGCAGTACAGCAAGTAGTATTGGAGGACGAGGAAGATGTGAATGGAGGGACCGAAATTGGGGTCCCCGGGGGAAAACAAGGAACAAGGATCAGGAGGGTGGTACACGGGGCCACCCTGGTGTTATTATTGTAAAGAGGAGGGTCATTTCAAGAGGGAATGTCCTAAGCGACGACGGGAGGTGCAGTCGTACGCACTCATGGAGGAAGAATAGGGGAGTCAGGGGTTCCGCTCCCTGGGGTGTATGGGATACACACGGGAACCTCTGGTAAATTTGAAATTAGGACCCCAGGGAGAGGATATGATATTTATGGTAGGTTCAGGAGCAGAGAGATCAAGTGTAACTAAGGTACCAGAAGGAATGAGATTGGGTAAAAAACAAGTTAGAATCTCAGGGGTAGAAGGGAAAGTGATGACATTACCCGAGGTAGAAGAGGTGGTGGTAAAATATGAGGATCGAGAAGTCAGTGGAAGATTTTAAAAGGAAGGTGAATAAATTTGCAAAGGAGGATAAACTATCTGAGAAGTAAGACATTGAGTTTAGAATGAGAAAGATCAGAAAGGATTAAAGTGGAAAGCAGAGGGATGAATTGATGAGACTGCTTTAGAAAGAAAGAGCGTGAAAAAGGAAAGACAATGTTGTCAGTAACAACAGACCTGGTTGAAGTCTGGAATAAGTGATGCACCGACACACAGTGAGTCCTATGACAGAGCCAAACAGGGGCCAGAGATTCCATGCCAATAATAAATGTATTTGGGAGAGTGTTTTCTCAAATGCCCTATCGGGAGTGAAATAAATCTGGATCTAAGCCCAGACAAGGCTAGTAAGGAGATAGGTAATGGATAAGGTGTGTTGGGGATGTGAACAGGTACGATAATCAGGAAATAATAATAATAATAATAATAATGATCTTAATAATAATATTAAGATAATGGTGAAACATAGCTATGGTAAGAACATTAAGAAGAGGTATTAAATACACCTAGGCTAGGATGCGGCAGCGTTTTAAATACTAGCGCCGTGTTTTTAATCAGATGTTGTAGGCAGATTTGGAAGGTGTTGATATAGTATGTGAATGATTTGTTGGTTTGTTCCACAAGTGAGGAGCAACGTGAGAAAGAGACATTGTAATTATCTTGGAAAAGATGGCACAGGAGGTCATGATGTATCAAGGAAGAAGTTTTTGTTTTGTCAGCAGCAGGTAGAATATTTTGGACGAGTAATATCTAAAGAAGTAAAAGCTTATAGCGCAGGATCAAATTGGAAGCTTGCCTGCAATCTTGCTTAGCTCAATTGGCAGAAATTAAGGCTTTAAGAGCAGCATATGTACATGGAGTCTGGCATATGTTTGGAGCAGTAGGGAAACAGAAAGGCTTTGAGAAAAGCAACGGAGACCCCATGCAAAGTTAGCAGTGTCCCCCTATGGAATGTTGTTTGGGTTACCTTATTTGGGAAAGATAGAAGGAATACCCACCATAGAGGGCAGTGATGTATTCTCAAGGAACTAGTTACTGGCTGTATCTCGTTCCCTTACAGAATTAAAAGCGAAAGGATTATTGGCTCAAAGCCCGCCACTTGACTTTCCAATACATGCTGTAAAGGCCGGCGACTGGGTACTGGTCAAAAATTGGAAGGAGGAGAAACTCCAGCCCAGGTGGACCGGCCCATACCTAGTATTACTGACAACCGAGACAGCAATACGAATAAAAGAAAAAGGGTGGACCCACGCGATCCGGGTTAAAGGACCCGTCGATCCACCCGTTCCTGAGGAGGAGGAACAGTGGACGGTGAAGCCGGGAAGTAAACCCCTAACAGTAATTTTAAAAAGAAAAGCATTGAATGTATAACTGACAGTATGAAAGGAGCAGTCGTGGTATTGTTTGCTTTGTATGTAATTGTTGTAAAAGGTATTAATAATTGTGATAAATGTTATCATCCTATTCAATACAGAGGGGTAATAACCAGATCATTTACCTATCATTCCCATGTGAATAAAGCATGCCATGACCGAAAGAATAGAATCATTTGTAAAGAGGGGGGAAAGGAGTATTTGATGGCAGGCAATAGGGGGTATATAGGGAAGTTTGGGGCCGTTACCTGCCCAAGGGGAGAGAGATGGGTTTGTGTACAGTTAGTTTTCCCTTCTCAGATCGTAAAAGGGGCAATAGATAAGACGAAGGAGGAAGTAATAAAAGAGGTTACTAAGGTAGTAGTCACTAAGCCTCCCCCTCCCCCACATACTCAGCCTCAAGTGCACCAGACACTGTACAAAGAAATCAAGAAGCAGATCGAAATCCCTGAAGGAGAAAAAAAACCTGTTTGTGGACTTGGCCACCCGGATAGCTGGGACCCTGAATGTGACTAACTGTTGGGTCTGCGGAGGACCGCTGATGAATTCACGCTGGCCATGGAGAGGATCCATTGTTGAAATATGGGACCTGATGGGGTGGAACCTGACAGTTGGACAAGACCAAGATCCCCAGGCATGGGTCCTGACAGATGCTCCGGTCGGGACTGAGTGTATCGCTAGGCCCTGGGCAAAGGATGCCGTCCTAGTAGGCAGCAGCCCCTGCCAGCGCATCATCACCCAGTGGCCAAATCAGTCCCGAGTGTGGTGGCCAGAGGAGCCTAAATGGTATCTAACTAAGAAATATGGGAAAAACTGCGCTATCCGGATGGAGATTGATGGAGTGGAATCAGCCGGACTATGGAACTGCACCGGGAACAACCCTTATCAGGGGATCCCAGTATTGCGAGATATATGGAACAAGGTTGCCTCTAGTGGACCGGCCCCTGAAGGACTGTTATGGATATGCGGATACAGGGCATACTCGGTGTTACCGATGAATTTGAGTGGGACTTGTTTTATTGGACTGGTACAACCTGGATTCTTCCTATTAAACCCCAAAGAAGGCCGGTCGTTAGGAACACCTGTATTTGATGACCTATATCGGAAAAAGAGGAAAATAGACATTGGAGAATGGAAGATGATGAGTGGCCACCAGCAAGAATCATCTCATACTACGGACCAGCCACCTGGGCACAGGATGGATCCTGGGGCTACCGAACACCAGTATACATGTTAAACCGGATCATAAGGCTTCAGGCAGTACTGGAGGTAATTACCAACCAAACTGCGGGGGCGCTGGAGATGCTGGCAAAGCAGCAGACGCAGATGAGAGCAGCGATATACCAGAACAGGTTAGCCCTAGATTACCTCCTGGCAGAAGAAGGAGGGGTATGCGGGAAATTCAACCTCTCTAATTGCTGTTTGAACATCGATGATAATGGACAGGCAGTGATTGACATATCAGAAGGGATCCGGAAGTCGGCGCATGTTCCAATACAAAAGTGGAATTCGATTATGGGAACCCAATGGTGGGATTCTATCCTCGGAGGAACATGGTGGAGAACGGTGGGACTTGTGTTTCTATGTGTAGTGGCTGGACTGATCTTTATCCCCTGTTGTATCCCTTGTTTTAGGGAACTTATTACCAGAAGTATGTCAGATGCAGGCTGTAGTCATGCCTATGGGAGAGAAAGGGGAAATACAGAAAATAATGATAATGCGGCCAGGGGAAGTTTATGATTTACAGGAGGAGAAGGTTAGGACGATGTTACGTCAGTTCGAATTGAAGGAACTTAAAATGAGGGTTTAATCAGTGTATGCGTAGCAAAAGAAAAAGGGAGGATTGTGAGGAATAAAGTGATTAAACCCTATTAAAGAAAGGAGTTTTAAAGAGAATTCAAACAGAGAGGGGCTGGAGAGAGGATTCTGACAGCAGTGTCTGAAGGTTGCCAGTTGCCAGACCCATCCTTGAGGCCTTGAGTTAGGAGAGATTCATTGTGTAGCTAGAGAAGGGGGTGGTGTAGAGAGATCCCTATCAGTGGAAAGGAGTGATAGATGGGACCCCTGTCACTATAGCTTAGCTTTAGTGCTGATATAGGAAAACTGAGAGGGTTCACTAGGAGGTGAGTAAAACTGGGCCAGGTCATGAGCAATTGAGCATGCTTAATAGAAAAAATGAATATTACAACACACCCCTGGTCAAGAAATTGCTCATTACCATGAACATGTTTGAACATGCGATGTATGATATGGGAGGTGCGAGGGGATGTACGGTGGGTTGTACCTACAGATTGTGCACCTCCGACTGATTGGAGAGAGGTCCGGAGGGGAGATTGAATGTAAGATTTTGTGTATAAAGGGGGATGATCTCGCTGGCTTCGGTGTGTCTCGAGTTGGAGAGGCACCCGGTCTGCAGACTCGTAAAATAAAGAAATCTCTTGCTTCCAAGATTTAGTCTTTGAGTATTAATTGTGAGCATAAAGGGTATCTCACAGATCCATGCTGATTTCTTCCAGCACTTTGTATTGTATCCTGGGTAAGGGGGGAGTATGAGGCCCAGGGCAGTTTACTGTTCTGGATGTCAGATGTGGGAAGTCATGGAGTCTCATAGCCTTCCAGACATCCACATCTGCACCAGGTGCGTCAAGATAGGGCTCCTAAGGGACTGTATTAGGAACCTGGAGCAGCAGCTCGATGACCTCCATCTGGTCAGGGAGAGCGAGGAGGTCATAGGGAGGAGTTAGAGGGAGGTAGTCACTCCAAAACCACAGGAGGCAGACACGTGAGTCACGGTTAGGAGGGGCAAGGGGCAGAGGCAGGGACTAGAGAGTACCCCGGTGGCTGTACACCTTCACAATAAGTACTCCTGCTTGAGTGCTGTTGGGGGGGACAGCCTACCTGGGGGTAGCAACAGCGACCGGGCCTCCGGCACAGAGACCGGCCCTGTTGCTCAGAAGGGTAGGGAAAATAAGAGGAGGGCAATAGTAATAGGGGACTCTATACTTAGGGGGTCAGATATGCGATTCTGTGGATGCAGTAAGGAGACCCGGATGGTAGTTTGCCTCCCTGGTGCCATGGTCTGGGATGTGACTGAACGTGTCCAAGATGTCCTGAAATGGGAGAAAGAGGAGCCGGAGGTCGTGGTACATATAGGTACCAATGACATAGGTAGAAAAAGGGAAGGGGTCCTGAAAGGAGAATTTAGGGAGTTAGGAGGAGAGTTAAGGAGAAGGACCGCAAAGGTGACAATCTCAGGATTACTGCCTATGCCACGCGACAGTGAGAGTAGGAATGGAGCGAGGTGGAGGATAAATGCGTGGCTGAGGGACTGGTGCAGAGGGCAGCGATTCAAGATTCTGGATAATTGGGACCTCTTTTGGAGACGGTGTGACCTGTACTAAAAGGATGGGTGACTCTTGAACCCGAGGGGGACCAATATCCTGGCAGGGAGATTTGCAAAGGCTACTGGGGAGACTTTAAACTAGAATGGTTGGGGGGAGGGACTCAAATAGAGAAAGCTAGTAGACACAGTGTGTGAGGCAGGAGGCAGAGAAGGGAAGCATTCAGACCCAACATGTAGGGGAGAAAGAAGAAAAAGTTAATGAACAGAGAATAAGAGGTGGTGGGTTTCTTAAATGTGTGAGCAGAGAGACAGAGGGGTGTAAAATGAGGGTAGAAGCAAAAGGGTAGCAAGGTGAAAAGTAAAAGTGGCAGGCAGACAAATCCAGGGCAAAAATCAAAAAGGGCCACTTTTTAACATAATTGTATAAGGGTAAGAGTGTTATAAAAACAAGCCTGAAGGTTTTGTGTCTCAATGCAAGGAGCATTTTTAATAAGGTGGATGAGTTGAATGTGTAGATAGTTATTAATAAATATGATATAGCTCGGATCACGGAGACATGGCTCCAGGGTGACCAAGGCTGAGAGCAGAACATCCAGGGATATTCAATGTTCAGGAGAGATAGACAGAAAGGAAAGGAGGTGGGGTAGCATTGCTTGTTAGAGCGGAGATTAATGCAATAGAAAGGAAGGACATTAGCTTGGAGGATGTGGAATCGATATGGATAGAGCTGCGACACACTAAGGGGCAGAAAACGCTAGTGGGTGTTGTGTACAAGCCACCTAACAGTAGTAGTGGAGTTGGGGATGGCATCAAACAGGAAATTAGAAATGCGTGCAACAAAGGTAAAACAGTTATAATGGGTGACTTCAATCTACCAATAGATTGGGTGAATCAAATTGGCAGGGGTGCTGAGGAACATATGATTTCTTGGAATGTACTGTATGCGGGATAGTTTTCTAAACCAACATGTAGAGGAACCAACGAGAGAACAGGCTATTCTAGACTGGGTATTTAGTAATGAGGAAGGGTTAGCTCGCAGTCTTGTTGTGAGTGGCCCCTTGGGCAAGAGGGACCATAATATGATTGAGTTCTTCATAAGGATGGATAGTGACATTGTTAATTCAGAAACAAGGGTTCTGACCTTAAAGAAAGGTAACTTTCTTTAAGGGGATGAGACGTGAATTGGCCAAGAGAGACTGGAAATTGATTCTTAAAGGGTTGACGGTGGATATGCAATAGAAGGCATTTAAAGACTGCATGCATGAACTACAACAATTGTTCATCCCAGTTTGGCAAATGAATAAATCAAGGAAGGTAGTGCATCCGTGCATAACAATGGAAATCAGGGATAGTATCAAAACAAAGGATGAAGCATACAAATTAGCCAGAAAAAGGAGCCTACCAGAAGACTGGGAGAAATTCAGTCCAACAGAGGAGGCCAAAGGGCTTAATTAGGAAAGGGAAAATAGATTATGAAAGAAAACTGGCAGGGAACATAAAAACTGACTGCAAAAGTTTTTATAGATATTTGAAGAGAAAAAGATTAGTTAAAACAAATGTAGGTCCCTTGCAGTCAGAAACAGGTGAATTGATCATGGGGAACAAGGACATGGCAGACCAATTGAATAACTACTTTGGTTCTGTCTTCACTAAGGAAGACATAAATAATCTGCCGGAAATAGCAGGGTCCAGGGGTTAAATGATATGGAGGAACCGAGTGAAATCCAGGTTAGCCGTGAAGTGGTGTTGGGTAAATTAAATGGATTAAAGGCCGATAAATCCCCAGGGCCAGATAGGCTGCACCCCTGAGTACTTAAGGAAGTAGCCCCAGAAATAGTGGACGCATTAGTGATAATTTTTCAAAACTCTTTAGATTCTGTAGTAGTTCCTGAGGATTGGAGGGTAGCTAATGTAACCCCACTTTTTAAAAAGGGAGGGAGAGAGAAAACGGGGAATTACAGACCAGTTAGTCTAACATCGGTGGTGGGGAAAATGCTAGAGTTAGTTATTAAAGATGGGATAGCAGCACATTTGGAAAGTGGTGAAATCATTGGACAAAGTCAGCATGGATTTATGAAAGGTAAATCATATCTGACGAATCTTATAGAATTTTTCGAGTATGTAACTAGTAGAGTGGATAAGGGAGAACCAATGGATGTGTTATATCTGGACAAGGTCCTACATAAGAGACTAGTACGTAAACCTAAAGCACACAGTCTTGGGGGTTCAGTATTGATGTGGATAGAGAACTGGCTGGCAGACAGTAAGGAAAGAGTAGGAGTAAATGGGTCCTTTTCAGAATAACTATATAACCATATAACAATTACAGCACGGACACAGGCCCTCTCGGCCCTTCCAGTCCGTGCCGACCATTTGTTTTCCCCTAGTCCCATCTACCTGCACTCAGACCATACCCCTTCATTCCCTTCACATCCATATACCTATCCACTTTACTCTTAAATGTTAAAATCAATCCTGAATCCACCACTTCTGCTGGAAGCTCATTTCACACAGCCACCACCCTCTGAGTTAAGAAGTTCCCCCTCACGTTACCCCGAAACTTCTGTCCCTTAATTCTCATGTCATGCCCTCTTGTTTGAATCTTCCCTACCCTCAATGGGAAAAACGTATCCACGTCAACTCTGTCTATTCCTTTCATCATTTTAAAGACCTCAATCAAGTCCCCCCTTAACCTTCTGCGCTCCAAAGAATAAAGACCTAACTTGTTCAACCTTTCTCTGTAACATAGTTGCTGGAACCCTGGCAACATTCTAGTAAATCTCCTCTGTACTCTCTCTATTTTGTTGACATCCTTCCTATAACTAGGCGACCAAAATTGTACACCAGACTCCAGAATTGGTCTTAACAATGCCTTGTACTATTTTAACATTACTTCCCTACTCCTATATTCAATGCTCTGATTTATAAAGGCCAGCACACCAAAGGCTTTCTTTACCACCCTATCTACATGTGATTCCACCTTCAGGGAACTATGCACAGTTATTCCTAGATCCCTCTGTTCCACAGCATTCCTCAATTCCCTACCATTTACCATGTACGTCCTATTTTGATTTGTCCTGCCAAGAAGGACCACTTTTCAGCCTAATCAAAAAGGGCCACTTTTCAGCAAAATTGTATAAGGGGTAAGTGCATTGTAAAGACAAGCCTGAAGGCTTTGTGTCTCAATGCAAGGAGTATTCGTAATAAGGTGGACGAGTTGAACGTGCAGATAGATATTAATGATTATGATATAGTTGGGATCACGGAGACATGGCTCCAGGGTGACGTAGGCTGGGAGCTGAACATCCAGGGATATTCAATATTCAGGAGGGATAGAGAGAAAGGAAAAGGAGGTGGGGTAGCGTTGCTGGTTAGAGAGGAGATTAACGCAATGGAAAGGAAGGACATTAGCTTGGAGGATGTGGAATCGGTATGGGTAGAGCTACAAAACACTAAGGGGTAGAAAACGCTGGTGGGTGTTGTGTACAGGCCACCTAACAGTAGCAGAGAAGTTGGGGATGGTATCAAACAGGAAATTAGAAATGCGTGCGACAAAGGCAAAACAGTTATAATGGGTGACTTCAATCTACATATAGATTGGGTGAATCAAATTGGCAGGGGTGCTGAAGAAGAGGATTTTTTGGAATGTATGCGGGATAGTTATCTAAATCAACATGTAGAGGAACCAACGAGAGAGCAGGCTATTTTAGACTGGGTTTTGAGTAATACGTGCCCCCTTGGGCAAGAGTGACCATAATATGGTTGAGTTCTTCATTAGGATGGAGAGTGACATTGTTAATTCAGAAACAATGGTTCTGAACTTAAAGAAAGGTAACTTTCAGGGTATGAGACGTGAATTGGCCAAGATTGACTGGCAATTAATTCTAAAAGGGTTGACGGTGGATATACAATGGAAGACATTTAAAGACTGCATGGATGAACTACAAAAATTGTTCATCCCAGTTTGGCAAAAGAATAAATCGGGGAAGGTAGTGCATCCGTGGATAACAAGGGAAATCAGGGATAGTATCAAAGCAAAGTAGCCAGAAAAAGCAGCATACCAGAGGACTGGGAGAAATTCAGAGACCAGCAGAGGAGGACAAAGGGCTTAATTAGGAAAGGAAAAATAGATTATGAAAGAAAACTGGCAGGGAACATAAAAACTGACTGCAAAAGTTTTTATAGATATGTGAAGAGAAAGAGGTTAGTTAAAACAAATGTAGGTCCCTTGCAGTCAGAAACAGGTGAGTTGATCATGGGGACAAGGATATGGCGGACCAATTGAATAACTACTTTGGTTCCGTCTTCACTAAGGAAGACATAAATAATCTGCCGGAAATAGCAGGGGACCGTGGGTCAAAGGAGGAATTGAGTGAAATCCAGGTCAGTCGGGAAGTGGTGTTGGGTAAATTGAATAGATTAAAGGCCGATAAATCCCCAGGGCCAGATAGGCTGCATCCCAGAGTACTTAAGGAAGTAGCTCAGGAAATAGTGGATGCATTAGTGATAATCTTTCAAAACTCTTTAGATTCTGGAGTAGTTCCTGAGGATTGGCGGGTAGCAAATGTAACCCCTCTTTTTAAGAAGGGAGGGAGAGAGAAAACGGGGAATTACAGACCAGTTAGTCTAACATCGGTAGTGGGGAAACTGCTAGAGTCAGTTATTAAAGATGGGATAGCAGCACATTTGGAAAGTGGTGAAATCATTGGACAAAGTCAGCATGGATTTACAAAAGGTAAACCATGTCTGACGAATCTTGTGGAATTTTTCGAGGATGTAACTAGTAGCGTGGATAAGGGAGAACCAGTGGATGTGGTATATCTGGACTTCCAGAAGGCTTTCGACAAGGTTCCACATAAGAGATTAGTATACAAACTTAAAGCATACGGTATTAGGGGTTCAGTATTGATGTGGATAGAGAACTGGCTGGCAAACAGGAAGCAAAGAGTAGGAGTAAACGGGTCCTTTTCACAATGGCAGGCAGTGACTAGTGGGGTACCGCAGGGCTCAGTGCTGGGACCCCAGCTATTTACAATATATATTAATGATCTGGATGAGGGAATTGAAGGCAATATCTCCAAGTTTGCGGATGAGACTAAGCTGGGGGGCAGTGTTAGCTGTGAGGAGGATGCTAGGAGACTGCAAGGTGACTTGGATAGGCTGGGTGAGTGAGCAAATGTTTGGCAGATGCAGTATAATGTGGATAAATGTGAGGTTATCCACTTTGGTGGCAAAAACAAGAAAGCAGACTATTATTTAAATGGTGGCCGATTAGGAAAAGGGGAGATGCAGCGAGACCTGGGTGTCATGGTACACCAGTCATTGAAAGTAGGCATGCAGGTGCAGCAGGCAGTGAAAAAAGCGAATGGTATGTTAGCTTTCATTGCAAAAGGATTTGAGTACAGGAGCAGGGAGTTTCTACTTCAGTTGTACAGGGTCTTGGTGAGACCACACCTGGAGTATTGCGTACAGTTTTGGTCTCCAAATCTGAGGAAGGACATTATTGCCATAGAGGGAGTGCAGAGAAGGTTCACCAGACTGATTCCTGGGATGTCAGGACTGTCTTATGAAGAAAGACTGGATAGACTCGGTTTATACTCTCTGGAATTTAGGAGATTGAGAGGGGATCTTATAGAAACTTACAACATTCTTAAGGGGTTGGACAGGCTAGATGCAGGAAGATTGTTCCCGATGTTGGGGAAGTCCAGGACAAGGGGTCACAGCTTAAGGATAAGGGGGAAATCCTTTAAGATCGAGATGAGAAATACTTTTTTCACACAGAGAGTGGTGAGTCTCTGGAACTCTCTGCCACAGAGGGTAGTTGAGGCCAGTTCATTGGCTATATTTAAGAGTGAGTTGGATGTGGCCCTTGTGGCTAAGGGGATCAGAGGGTATGGAGAGAAGGCAGGTACGGGATACTGAGTTGGATGATCAGCCATGATCATATTGAATGGCGGTGCAGGCTCGAAGGGCTGAATGGCCTACTCCTGCACCTAATTTCTATGTTTCTATGTTTCTATGTAGCACTTCAAACTTGAGAGGAAGATGCCAGGAGACTGCAAGGTGACTTGGATAGGTTGGGTGAGTGGGCAAATGCAAGGCAGATGCAGTATAATGTGGATAAATGTGAGGTTATCCACTTTGGTGGGAAAAACAGGAAAGTAGACTATTTTCTGAAAGGTGGCCAATTAGGAAAAGGGGAGATGCAACGAGACCTGGGCGTCATGGTACACCAGTCATTGAAAGTAGGCATGCAGGTGCAGTGAAGAAAGCGAAGGGTATGTTAGCATTCATAGCAAAAGGATTTGAGTATAGGAGCAGGGAGGTTCTACTGCAGTTGTACAGGGGCTTGGTGAGACCACACCTGGAGTATTGCATACAGTTTTGGTCTCCTAATCTGAGGAACAACAATATTGCCATAGAGGAAGTGCAGAGAAGGTTCACCAGACTGATTCCTGGGATGTCTGGACTTTCATATGAAGAAAGACTGGATAGACTTGGTTTATACTCTCTAGAATATAGGAGATTGGATCTTATAGAAACTTACAAAATTCTTAAGGGGTTGGACAGGCTAGATGCAGGAAGATTGTTCCCGATGTTGGGCAAGTCCAGGACAAGGGGTCACAGCTTAAGCATGCTTTAAAGGGGAAATCCTTAGAGACCGAGATGAGAAAGACTTTTTTCGCACAGAGAGTGGTGAGTCTCTGGAACTCACTGCCACAGAGGGTAGTTGAGGCCAGTTCATTGGCTATATTTAAGAGGGAGTTAGATGTGGCCCTTGTGGCTAAGGGGATCAGGGGGTATGGAGACAAGGCAGGCACGGGATACTGAGTTGGATGATCAGCCATGATCATATTGAATGGTGGTGCAGGCTCGAAGGGCCGAATGGCCTACTCCTGCATCTAATTTCTATGTTTCAATAAGGAGGGCAAACAATCTCCCTGGTGTACTAGTGGCCAGAGGCTCTGGGGTGACGGAGGAACTGTTGGAAATCCACAATAAGCAGGAAACGGTGTTGGGTAGACTGATGGGACTGAAGGCTGATAAATCTCCAGGGCCTGATGGTGTGCATCCCACAGTACTTAAGGAAGTGGTTCTGGTAATTGTGGATGCATTGGTGATCATGTTCTATGGATTCAGGATCAGTTCCCGTGGATTGGAGGGAGCTAATGTTATCCCACTTTTTAAGAGCGGCGGGAGAGAGAAACAGGGAATTATAGGCCAGTTAACCTGACATGGGTAATGGGGAAGAGTCTGTAGTCCATCATAAAATATGAAATAGCGGCACATTTGGATAGCAGTAACAGGATCGGCCCTAGTAAGCATTGATTTATGAAGGGGAATTGTTGGGCGAGTCCAGAACCAGGGGCCACAGTCTTAGAATAAAGGGGAGGCCATTTCACCCAGAGACTTGTGAAGTTGTGGAATTCCCTGCCACAGAGGGCAGTGGAGGCCAAATCACTGGATGGATTTAAGAGAGAGTTAGACACTCTAGGGGCTAGTGGAATCAAAGGAAATGGGGAGATGGCAGGCACGGGTTATTGATTGGGGACGATCAGCCATGATCACAATGAATGGCGGTGCTGGCTCGAAGGGCTGAATGTCCTCCTTCTGCACCTATTTTCTATGTTTCTATGTAATCTTCTGGATTTTTTTGTGGATGTAACTGGGAAAATGGATGACTAGGGTGACTTGGACAGGTTGGGTGAGTGGGCAGATGCATGGCAGATGCAGTGTAATGTAGATAAATGTGAGGTTATCCATTTTGGTAGTGAAAACAGGAAGGCAGATTATTATCAAAATGGTGTCAAGTTGGGAAAAGGGGAAGTACAACGGGATCTGGGGGTCCTTGTTCATTAGTCAATTAAATTAAGCATGCAGGTACAGCAGGCAGTGAAGAAAGCGAATGGCAAGTTGGCCTTCATATCACGAGGAGTTGAGTATAGGTGCAAAGAGGTCCTTCTGCAGTTGTACAGGTCCCTAATGAGACCACACCTGGAGTATTGTGTGCAGTTTTGAATGAAAGAATGAATGAATGAATAATTGGCCAAGTATTCACATACAAGGAATTTGCCTTGGTGCTCCACCCACAAGTGACAACATGACATACAGTGACTGTTACGAATGTCACATAAAACACTAAACATTAATTATAAAATACCATTGTTCAAACATGTGAACCAAACAAAATACCAGAGCAAAAGGAGGCTACAGATTTTTAGCTATGGAGTAGAGCTACTACTCGTGAAAAAAAGCTGTTTTTACGTCTGGCTGTGGCAGCTTTGACATAATTTGGTCTCCAAATTTGAACAAGAACATTCGTGCTATTGAGGGAGAGCAGAGTAGCTTTACAAGATTAATTCCTGGGATGGCAGGACAGTTATATGCTGAGAGAATGGAACGGCTGGAATTTATAAGGATGAGAGGGGACTTATTGAAATATATAAGATATAAGGGTTTGGACACGCTAGAGGCATGAAACATTTTCCCGATGTTGGGGGAGGCCAGAACCAGGGGCCATAGTTTAAGATTAAGTGGTAAGCCATTTAGAACGGAGATGAGGACACACTTTTTCACACAGAGAGTTGTGAATCTGTGGAATTCTCTGCCTCAGAGGGCAGTGGAGGCCGGTTCTCTGAATACTTTCAAGAGAGAACTTGATACAGCTCTTAAAGATAGGGGATATGGGGAGGCAGGAACGGGGTACTGTTTGTGGATGATCAGCCAGTGCTGGCTCAAAGGGCTGAATGGCCTACTCCAGCACCTATTGTCTATGTTTCTATGTAAAAGCTTTTCACTCCACATTACCATCTACATCTCTCCTGCGGCAGTTTTGGTGGGGATGCAGTCCTCCACACATTTCTTAATGAAGTCTGTAATGACTGTGGCATATTAGTTCAAGTCCATTACCGAGTCCTTGAACATTGCCCAGTCTACAGACTCCAAACAGTCCTGTAGCTGTCCTCTGCCTCCCCCCCCCCCCCGACCAGCTCTGTACTGTCCTCACCTCTGGGGGTGCGCTCTTTAATTGCTGCCTGTAGGCAGGGAGAAGCAGCATCATCGTCGGATTTACCAAAGTGAGGGCAAGGGATAGAACGGTAAACATTCTTGATGGTGCTGTAGCAGTGGTCGAGGGTGTTTGGTCCTCTGGTGGAAACATGTTGCAGACATGTTGGTGGAAATTGGGGAGTGATTTCTTTAGCTTTTCCTTATTGAAGTCCCCAGCAATGGTGGTAAAAGCCTCGGGGTAAGACGTCTGGTGTTTGTTGACCACGGCGTGCAGCTCCTCCAGTGCCAGACGGACATCTGCCTGGGGTTGGATGTAGACCACGGTCAGGATGATGGAGGTGAATTTCCTCGGAAGGTAGAAGAGACGGCACTTCACCACCAGATGTTCGAGGTGTGGAGAGGAGTTGGACAGGACTGCCATGTCTGAGCACCACGCAGAGTTGACCATGTGGCAGACGCCCCCTCCTCTCCCATTCCCAGATGCCAGTGTACGGTCCATGCGGTGGATGGAGAACCCTTCAGGCTGGACCGCTGAGTCTGGGGAGCTGGGGGTGAGCCTTGTCTCTGTGAAACAGAACACAGAGCATTCCCTCAGCTCCCTTTGATAAAGCAGTCTTGCCCTTAGGTCCTCCACTTTATTTTCAAGGGACTGTACATCTGCCAGTAGGATAGTAGGGAGAGGGGGTCGAAGTCCCCTGCGCTTCAATCGGACCTGAAGTCCTGCCCGCCGGCCACGTTTCCGGACACAATGGAGGCTTCCCCTTTGTTTCCAGGTACTGAGTTTACTGTACCTGCTGTTTCTGCTGACCTGCGCTGGAACGGGGATTCCTTCACAGACGGCAGCTCCAGCTCCTTCAAAGTCGGCAGCTGCAGCTCCAGCTTCATTGTTCCTGGGAGATCCAGCCCGTCAGCTCTGGAGGTCATCTCGGGGTTCCGAGGTACAGTACCTAGGTTCCTCAGTCGGGTCGGGTGATTTCCAGCGACCATGGGAAAGTTTAAAGTCCGGGGCTCCCGCGGCTGCGAAATTGTGAGAGTCTCGAAGTCCTCGCACAGCTCGTCTGAAACGGCACAGATTTCTGCCGTTTTCCTGATCCAGGTGAGTTGATTGAAGTTATATTTAAGCCTTCTAGGTTCTGGAGCTCCGCAAAAGTCGCTGCAGGCAGGCGCCATTTTTCTCCAAATTTCTGTGCTTTGCCCAAAGTTCTGGGATTCCGGGCCTGTTTCGTAGGCTTCTGGGCTGTTTTATAGGCTCCGGGCCTGTGTTGTGGGCCCAGGTCCCATATTTTATGCCCCAGGCCTTTGTTGTGGGCTTTCGCCTATGTCTTGGAACTTCCGACCTGCTCTCCTTTTTTTAAGTATTATATCTAAGTACACAGTTACAATTTTGTTGTTGTGATACTTGATTTAAAGCAGTATTCATTAAATCTTAAAAGATAAACATAATATTTTTATTTTACATATTTACACATTTTCATTTTACCAAGGCAGTGAGTTACTTAACTTACAAACCTAATCTGACTACTGGTTTACGGATCCTGCCTGTTTGTCTAACAGTAACAGGTGTAACAGGTTTAGGTGTTGACTTGCCTTTAAGCTTGTTTGGCTCTGCTTTAGTACCCTGACTTTGACCAGAGGAATCTTTTTCTTTGTCTGTACTAACTGAACTTTGTGTTTCAATCACAGTGGTCTCTTCCAACTCACTTTCAGATAAAGACTCAGGGATTAGGACTTCATGCTCAGTGTTTGGTTCATCTTTGGCTGGAATCATTTGATCAACATGAACACTTTTGATCCTATCTCCAACTTCAACAGGGCCATAAGTATCTTTTGTTCCACACATTTCCACTATTTTCCCAACATCCCATTTGTCTCGACTGGACTTGTTAGGAGGACTGAGAACATGAACCTGCTCATCTGGCTTGAAGTGCCTCTCCTTTTTGTGAGAGTCAAAATGGTGTTTTTGACAACTGTTTTTGCTCAACTCTCAAAGCCAAATTGGGTTGAACTAGACTTAAACCCCTGTCTCACGGTGGGAGTCTGCCCAGGAGTGACCCTGAGTTTTCACTCGTGGTGATCACGTACGATGAACGTTTCTGCAACGTCGGACCTCGCGCGATCAACTTGTCCACTCGTTGCGCTAACGGCAGGTACCCGCGAAACTTGAAAACTCGTGAAAAAAACCAAACATGTTTGATTTTTTCCACGAGTCAAATTCACTGTTCAAGTGTAAAATGGAAACATTTTAACTCTCGTAGGGCCCATGCGTTGACCTTATTAACTCGTGAGTCTAACTTGTTAACCCGTGGGCACTCTTTTAAATGCTGATTTGTCCTCTTGGCACAGCACTTTAAGCAGCTTTTCATATTGTCCAAAGCGAGATCTCCTTTCAAAGAGGGGCTTCACCCACTGAGACCTATTCTTAATTTTCCTCTTTACTCTTACTCTCTCCCTTCTGCTTTCATTTAACAAGCGTAGTTGCATCACATTTTGGGCTGCTGCATACAGCGCTTGAACAAAAAACAGCAACATCCTGCACTCAAATTGCCTTGTTGCAGACATGTTACCAAATGAGCCAATTTAACCAAGGGACGATTTTTATAGTGTGTGAATAAAAGATCATGACGATTTTTCAACACGTCATGTTGCCAGAACGGGCCATATCTCCACTGAATCTCAAATTGCGATTTCTGGATTCGTTTTAAATGTAACACTGCAAAATGTCATGCACACAGAGGAACACTTGGATCACTCTTTGAGGATACACATAACATGATACAATGCTGTAAATGTACCGATCAGTATCTCCTAAACCAGGTCGCATTTTGATCATAATGTTTCTCATTTAAAACGAGTCAAACGGCAACAGATTAAATATGTTGTTAGTTCTGTAGTGGTATTTTAACTCGCAGACATTGACAGACACACACAAGTAAACGTACAGTCTGTGTATTTGTGGACACCACATGTATGTGTCCAACATGTATGAGATGAGCTGGCTAATGTGTACATGATGCCCCCACTCCTGGCCAACGTCCCCGCCGCTTGCTGCCTGCCCGCCCGTCCCCACCTGTTCTCATACTACTGGTACTGACAGATCCGGGCAGGGCTGCTTATGCTAGGAATTTGGTAAAGAAATGCACATGGGCCAAATATGCAGCCAATCACAATTACCCATTTCTTCACTACAAATGCTTCATCTCATATCCCCTCTCTTTTTCTACCATGAACTTTGAAAGCGAGATCTGGCCCCGATATCCAGCGTGAACAAGCGCACGGACGAACCGCAGAATGCCTCATATTTCATTATGACACTGGACCTGTTGAGCCCATCCAGTCTATTTGTGTGTATCAAGTCACTCCTGTTAGAAACACTGTGTCACATTTCAGGAGATGTTGTCAGCTCAAGAGTTAACGGGAGACGAACTTTGTCAGCTCAAGAGTAAACGGGAGACGACTTGGAACATCGCAGTATACCATACCCATGGGAACTCGGTTCAAACACTTGAACATCAACTTGGGATATCGTGCACAACCACGAGTCTCTCACTCGGGGTACCTCGTGGGTCAAGTCGCTCAGTGAGACAGGGCCATTAGGCGTATTCTAAGCCTCTTCATCAACAGTTCTGCAGGTGAGTAACCCGTTGTAGATGGTTTATATGCGACCAATAACATAGTTACCTCAGTACCATTAACCCCGCCTAGTTATCAATCATAACGCCTTCCCCTTCCTGGGTACAGTTCAGTAGAAGAATGCAGCCAGTGCTTGAGGATGTATGTAATACCCTGTGCTATTATTAAAACATGTTGCACACTTTAAGAGTTTGTGAATTACTTATTTACATGGTGTCGAAGCTGGAAGACACTTGCGCCTCCTGTCTATCGGGTTTTATTTCTTTTTTTTGATTTGTGCCTTTTTTGTGCTTAATCTCTCTGACCATGGCGTCCTCTTGCATAAAGCCCGCGCAGCTTGTCTTTGACGCTGACATCTCTGAGCGCTGGGCCACGTTTGAATTTGATTTCACACACTTTGTCAACGTCGCACACCGCGCTGATCCTGACTCCCTTAAAGCCTCCCTCCTACTCAACCTTGTTGGACCTGATGCCATGAAGAGAGCCAGAACTTTCACCTACGCTCCAGTGGTCCTGGACGACAACAACGTGTTGACTACTCCTGCAGAATCTGCAGTGACCCCACTTGCCTGCTACGTAAGTTCAGGGAGATTTGTGACCTGCCCTTGAACCGCATTCTAGAGACGGCACGGTACTTTACACGGAAACAGTTGCCGGATGAACCTGTTGAATGTTTTATTGCTGATTAGCGTTATCTCGCCCAGCGGTGCCGTTTTGGTGACATGACAGACCAGCTCACTAGAGACATTTTAGTAACTGGCATGCATGACCAGAAGCTGCAATGTGAGCTTCTAAGGGATCCGGATCTAACGTTGGAAAAAGCCATGCATGCCTGCAGATTGTCTGAGGTTGTTGTATTGCCAGATGACCACCGGGACTCGGCCAATAAATCTGTCAACCTGGCTGGGTTTAGGAGACCACAGCCTCGGATGGAAAACAATGCTTTTCTGCCGAATGCCAACCCAGGTCCTGGTGAAGTGTCCCCAAAAAGGTGCCCAAACTGGAACTACATGCACCACAGACTGTCGATGTGCCCCACCTATGGCAAGGCCTGTAACTTTTGTAAGAAACTGAATCACTCTCTGCCGCCTGTCATTCATTCCGTTCCCGTGGGAGACGGGTACAGATTTCCAGACCCAGCCTAAACATGCTGAGACAATCTGATGTCTGTTACGACTCACAGCCCAACATAGCTGAATCCTATGATGCAGATCCAATTAATCCTCCCGAGGAATCGAGTGTGTTTACCCCCCTCCAGGCACCCGGCCAATGTTCTGATCCCTCCGTATCTGTGACTGTCAATGATGTAACCTTCCTTACAAAGTTAGACACAGGTGCGAAGGTCAACGTTTTGTCAATAAATCTTTTCAACAAGATAAGGAATAATGAGCCCCTGGTTGCTGACAATGCTACCCTGCACGCCTATGGTGGAGAAATTCTAAGGCCTGCGGGGAGGGCCACTTTAACATGCGTGCTGCAAAAGGCCACGAGAAACCTGGTTTTCTATGTTTTGAACTCTGACTGTGTAACCCTGCTGGGCAACCGTGCGTGCCAAGATCTTGGCCTGGTGTCCTTCGACCGCACGGTCCACAAAGTGCAACTGTCGTTTAACCCGGTTGCAGAATACCCGGACCTGTTCAACGATACCTGGGAAAGTTACCACTGACATACCATATTTCCATTGACCCAAATATACAGCCCGTGGTCCGCACACCTCACAGGGTGTCTCACGCCATGAAAGACAGGGTCGAGGCGATGCTTAGCAACATGGTCGAAAAGGGGGTGCTAGAAGCGGTTAGCGATCCCACCATGGTTGCCACGATAAAGAAAGACAAGAACAAAATACGTGTGTGTATCAACCCGAAGGACTTAAACCTTGCCATCAGGCGACCACACTACCCCATGTGGTCTGTTGGGGACGTGGCGGCTCAGGTCGGGCAAGCCACCATCTTTTCGGTCCTAGACGCTAAGAACTCGTTTTGGCAGATCCCATTGGACAAAGCGTCTTCTGACCTGACGACCTTCGCCACACCGTTTGGCAGATTCAAGTTCCTGCGAATGCCATTCGGCATCAATTCCGCTAGCGAGGTGTTCCAGCAAACGATGGAGCAGATATTCTCGGACCTGCCATGTGCCATCATCGTGGATGATATCCTGGTTTATGGGAAGGACCTTGCCGAGCACGACCTGAACCTCCGCCGCGTCGCGGAAGGCCAACCTGAAGCTGAATCCCAAGAAGTGCCGGTTTCGTGTCTCAGAGGTCACGTATGTTGGACACGTTTTCACCTCTAATGGACTAAAACCCGACCTCTTGAAGGCAGCTGCCATCTCCGAGATGGCAGCCCCCACCGACGTGCCAGGTCTACAACGATTCTTGGGCATGGTGAACTACCTTGGGAAGTTTGTACCAAACCTCAGTGAGCTGAGTGCTGACAAAAAAGGATATTGCTTGGGTCTGGCTCCCACATCACCAGCAGGCCTTTGACTGCCTCAAGTCGAAACTGATTAACACTCCGACGTTGCGGATCTTCGACGTGAGTCGCCCCATCACCGTCACCTGTGACGCTTCCAAGTTCGGTCTGGGCACGGCTTGCCTTCAGTCTGTCGATGGATCGTTACATCCTGTCTCCTATGCCTCCCGCACCATGACCGACACCAAGCAGCGGTACGCTCAGATCGAGAAGGAGCTGCTCGCGGTGGTGTTCGCCTGCTCGAAGTGCAGAGACTTCCTGTTCGGCAGCAGATTTACAGTCGAGACCGACCACCAGCCACTGGTGACAATCCTTAACAAGCCGATTCATGCTGCCCCCGCCAGGCTGCAGCGTATGATGCTGCAGCTCCAGCGTTTCGATTTTGACATCTACAAGAAGGGCACCGAGATGCACATTGCAGACACCCTATCCCGCGCCCCGCGTACCTCCTGTGCTCGCCACCCCTACGAAACAGAGGACTTGCTCATACTGGGCGTTAACTTTATTCCCACGAAGCAGCTACAGGTTTTGGCCAAGCACACCGCTGCCGATCCAGTTTTGCAGCGGCTTGCCTCTGTGATTAAAGCAGAGTGGCCAACAAAGCGCTCCGCTGCGCCGTCTGAAACACAGCCTTTCTTCCTGGTCCGCGACGAACTGGTGCTCCAGAATGACGTCATCGTCAAGGGACATAAAGTTGTAGTCCCGTCCTCCCTGTTTAACTTTTACTATTGTGCAGCCCATAGTGGACATCCTGGGGTCGACGCAACACTCGCCCACGCTCAGTGCCAATTCTACTGGCCTGGAATGGCCAAATATATCCGAGAACAAGTTTCTGCCTGCTCCACGTGCAACAGTCTTGCTCCACATCAGCAGCAACAGCCCCTGTTGCAACAGCCCGCCCCTGCCTTGGCCTGGTCCTCGTTGGCTGCCAACATCTTCGAGTGGTGTGGTAACCACTACCTTGTCCTGGTCGACTCGTACTCAAACTGGTTTGAAGTGGATTTACTGACATCCCTCACGTCGGAGATGGTGATTCAAAAGATGCGGACACACTTCTCCACTTTTGGGTCCCCTGTCAAGCTGCAGACTGACAACGGCAGGCAGTTTACCAGCCGAGAATTAAAAAGTTTTACCGACAAGTGGAATTTTGTGCGTTTCACCAGCAGCCCAGAGTACCCACAGAGCAACGGCCTTGCAGAACGGGCCGTCCGCAGCGCCAAGCTTCTGATGGAACAGGCGAGACTATCCAACTCTGATTTGTATTTGGGTCTCCTGAACCTCAGGAATGTTTCCAGGGATCTGGCCATGGGGTCACCTGCTCAGCGTCTGATGTCCAGAAAAACCAGATCTACCATCCCGATTGCCCAGCGCCAGCTGCAACCTCGGGTGCTGGAGCCTGCCTCCGTGCAGAGGCGAATTCAAGAGAAACATGACAGCCAGCGGCGTTCCCACGATCGGTCGTGCAGACCACTCGATCCTCTGTTGCCTGGACAGGTTGTTCGGTTGCAGACCGCCGGTGGTCACTCCCGTCTGGCTACCGTGGTTGGGGTGGCCGACTCACCTCGTTCGTATCTGGTCGACTATGAGGGTACCATCTACCAAAGAAGTCGACAACACCTGCTTGCGGTTAATGAGCCGAAGCCGCAGCCTCCGGGGCCCTATGCCCTGCCACTCTCATACCAGCAGCCGGCTGCCATCCCAGCCAGTGTTCCCTGCATGCCTCGATCCCCATACTGGAGTGCCCGGTTCCCATCTGCGCGGGTCCCCTGTTGCCGGTCGCGGTCCTCACTCTCCTGTTTCTCCCACCCCACCGCCCTTCCCTGGTTCCCCAGCTGCCTCATGTCCTCCTGTTTCTTCTGCTCTTTCGGGGGAAGGGGGAGCCATCCGTACGCGCTCGGGCCAAATTAGTAAGCCACCTGTTCGTTATGGCGATTTTGTTTAATTCTGCTGTTTAATTCTGTTGTTGTGACAACAATCTGTTTTGATTTTCTAAGGGGAAGGATGTAGATGGTTTATATGCAACCAATAACATAGTCACCTCAGTACCATTAACCCCGCCTTGTTAACATCAATCATAACGCCTTCCCCTTCCTGGGTACAGTTCAGTGGAAGAATGCAGCCAGTGCTTGAGGATGTATGTAATACCCTATGCTATCATTAAAAGATGTTGCACACTTTAAGAATTTGTGAATTGCTTATTTACACCCGTTGTTGTGTGTGGTGTGGTTCTGTACTTCAGCAAGAAACTAGCCAAATGATGTTTCATGCTGAGCTTTGAACTACCCTGCAAAACCTGTTTCTTGAGAGCATCTTTGACAACTCTAACAGACCTTTCTGCTGCCCTGTTGGAGGCTGGATGGTATGGGTGAACAAGTGTGTGTTTTACACCATTCTGCTGCATGAACTCTTTGAACCGTTCTGAACGGAACGGAGGCCCGTTATCAGAAACAAGTTCTTCCGGTAAACCATGGCATGCAAAAATGGATCTGAACTCATCTATGGTATGCTCAGTAGTAGTGCTTGACCCCATATGCTTAACCTCAATCCATTTGGAATGACCATCTACCAGAAAGTGATCTTTACCCTTTTCACAAAAATCTGCAGCCTCTGAAAAGGTCTACTTGGCCATGACCAAGGTTGCAGTGGTGTTTTTGGTGGTTTACTCTGGCAAATTTGGCATACGCTACATTTGCTCACCAATGACTCAATGTCATTGTCAATACCAGGCCAATACAGAAAGTCAAAGTCAAAAGAGTCAAAAGAGTTTATTGTCATGTGTCCCTGACAGAACAATGAAATTCTTTATTTGCATAGCACAACAGAAGGCATTGACTACAGTTATAAACTTAAATACACACATTAATGAATAAATTAATAAAGTGCAAATAACAGATGGAGGGGTATTAATGTTCAGAGTTTTGTCCGAGCCAGGTTTAATAGCCTGATGGCTGTGGGGAAGTAGCTATTCCTGAACCGGGTTGTTGCAGTTCTCAGGCTCCTGTACCTGCTGCCCGAAGGTAGCAGGGAGATGAGTGTGTGGCCAGGGTGGTGTGGGTCCTTGATGATGCTGCCAGCCTTTTTGAGGCAGCGACTGTGGTCGATCCCCTCGATGGAAGGAAGGTCAGAGCCGATGATGGACTGGGCAGTGTTTACTACTTTTTGTAGCCTTTTCCTCTCCAGGGCACTCAAGTTGCCGAACCAAGCCACGATGCAACCAGTCAGCAAGCTCTCTACTGTGCACCTGCAGAAGTTAGAGAGAGTCCTCCTTGACAGACCGACTCTCTGTAATCTTCTCAGGAAGTAGAGGCGCTGATGAGCTTTCTTAATAATTGCATCTGTGTTCTCGGACCAGGAAAGATCTTCACAGATGTGCATGCCAGGGAATTTGAAGTTCTTGACCCTTTCAACCACCCACAGTCCTGTTGATGTAAACAGGACTGTGGGTCCCCATCCTACTCCTTCCAAAGTCCACAATCAGTTCCTTGGTTTTGTCGGTGTTGAGGGCCAGGTTATTGTGCTGGCACCATATGGACAGTCGCTCGATCTCTCTTCTGTACTCCGACTCATCCCCATCAGTGATACGTCCCACAACAGTGGCGTCGTCAGCGAACTTGATGATGGAGTTCGCACTGTGACCGGCTACGCAATCAAGAATATAGAGAGAGTACAGCAGGGGCTGAGCACGCAGCCTTGAGGTGCTCCCGTGCTGATTGTTATCGAGTCTGACACATTCCCACCAATACGAACAGACTGTGGTCTGTGAATGAGGAAGTCGAGGATCCAATTGCAGAGGGATGCACAGAGACCCAGTTCTGCGAGTTTGGTAACCAGCTTGGAGGGGATGATTGTGTTAAATGCCGAGCTGTAGTCAATGAATAACAGCCTGACATATTAGTTTTTGTTGTCCAAGTGGTCCAGAGCGGAGTGGAGGGCCAGCGAGATCGCGTCCACCGTTGATCTGTTGTGGCGGTAAGCGAACTGCAGTGGGTCCAGGTTTTTGTCAAGATAGGAGTTGATTTGCGCCATGATCAACCTCTCGAAGCACTTCATCACCACAGGCGTTAGTGCCACAGGTCGATAGTCATTGAGGCACGTCACCTTGCTCTTCTTGGGCACCGGTATTATTGATGCCCTTTTGAGGCAGGTGGGAACCTCAGACCTCAGAAGTGACAGGTTGAAAATGTCCGTAAAAACTCCAGCCAGTTGGTCCGCACAGGTTTTTAAAACACGACCAGGTATGCCATCAGGTCCAGACGCTTTTTGAGGGTTCACCCCTCTGAAGGATTTCCTGACGTTGGCCTCTGTGACTGAGACTGGGAAAATCAGGTTGGTTCAGGACCCCAAGAAAGAGAGTTTGTAGATTGCCTCCGAGATGGATTCTTAGAGCAGCTTGTAATGGAGCCGACCAGAGAAAAGGCAATTCTGGATTTAGTGTTGTCCAATGAACCAGATATGATAAGAGAACTTGAGGTAAAGGTACCGCTTGGAGGTAGTGATCATAATATGATTAGTTTGGAGGAGACGTGGGGCGACATGCTGGAGTAGTCACACTTTTCCACGCTCCCAATCTGTTCACCTTCAACTGTTATTATAGCTCAGCCTAAGTTTTATAACTACCCATAAATATTTAAACACCATCGACAGCACCTCTCCACACCGCAAAGATGCCAGGCGGAGGAAAGAAAGAGGAGCCAACGACGGTAGCAGCCATGTTAACAGAGCACAAGGCATCGCTACTGGCAGAACTCAACGCAGCGTTCACCAAACTGGAAACAAAGCTGGACAATATCCAGACCACTATTCTAGACCAACAACAGCGTCTTTTGTCATTAGAGTCATTTGCCGATGCCACCAGCCAAGACATGCGAGCTATGGAGACAATGCTAACTACGGTGACCAAAGAGAACGTCAAGCTGAAGTCTAAGCTTATCGACCTGGAAGGCAGGAGTCGCCGAAATAACATAAGGATAGTCGGTCTCCCCAAGAACATCGAAGGCCCCCAAACAACAGCTTTTTTCTCTCAACTCCTGCTCGAGACTCTCGGCGAACACACACTGGAATCAGTCCCGGAGCTAGACCGAGCCCACCGTACGCTAGCAGCCAAGCCAAGCCCTGGTGAGAAACCCAGAGCAGTTGTGATTTGCTTCCATAGATTCCAGATCCGCGAGTTGGTGATGCGTGAGGCTCGGGGGCAGAGGGGTAAGCTGAAGCACAAGGACATCCCGATCCACATTTTTGAAGACTACAGTCCCGAGATAGCTGAATAACACTTTGCATACCGAGACGTTATGAAGGAGCTGTACAACCTGGGTCTCAAACCCTCTCTTCATTAACCGGCCAAGCTGCTCATCACGGCCGGGGAAGGAAAGAGGTGATGGTTAACATCTCCCGAGGACGCTCAGGATTTCATTTCATCTTACCGTCGACGCAGACCGGGACCCACAGATGACTGACTTCGCTCAGTATGTCTACATCCGAGTGGCACAGGGGCCCGGTTAACCTACGGTCACATTATGGGCTAACTTTAGCTCATGACTTTAGCCTGACTGCTCTTAGCAACTAGCGCTCGGCCTTGCTGATTATACTAGACCCCTGTCCTGAAATATATGAGACTGGTAAGAACTCACCACAATTCATGATTATGTTATACCAACTTTTCCTTATAATGTTTATGTGTAAACATACTTGAAAGGCTCTTCCCCTGCACATGCTATAAAATTGGGCTTAAGGGACCCACTTTGTGGTTCGTGACCTGATCTCTGCCTTCTTGTTTTTAGCAGCTGGCTGCTAACATTGCCAGCATTTGACCGGTTTGTTTACACTAGTCTTCATAGCGGACTGTCGGACTGATAAGAACTCATTATAGTCAAGGCTGTGTTACACCAATTAGTTCTTACAGCGTTTTTGTTTAACAATACTTAATTGATGTTCTTCTGCCCTGCGCTTTAATCCAAGAACCCAGTTTGCAACTTGCTAATCTCTCTAACGCTAACTCTTTCTTTATACCTTGTCAACTTTAAGTTATACTATGTTATACCAAAGGAAGCTATTCTTGTTTCACTTATACGTTGGCTTACGTATTTAGTATCACCATTTTGTTAATTTGCTTTGTCTTATTATTACTATCATCACTACTATTATCACCATTAGTGTTAGCAATGTCATTGGTAGCACAACTACCATGGCTATTATTTTAACTTTGTATTCATTCATTTATGTTTATTTTACTTTATTCCTATTTTCTATATTTTTAATTATTATTATCATTGTTATCATTACTATATTTATTTCATTTTATGTTACTTTACTGACATTGAGCGATTTTGTTGCTTTGGGAGGTGGAAATATTGGGAGTTAAGATCGGACAACTCCATGCGGATGCGAGGACAACGTACCTTGGTGCAATGGGCACTCAAGGTTCGGTTGGGACATTGGGGATCTCAGGTCCGGGGACTCAAGTTTGAAAGATGGCTAAGTGATATGTGCCCCGATTGTTTGTTGTGTGTGTACGTATGTATGTATCTTTTTTTTTAAATTTTTAATTTGTTATTTTTGTTTATTATTATTATTATTATTATAAAAAATATTTTATACTTCTTCCCCCCCCCCCCCCACCCACACCCCCAATCTTTGCAGCTGACTTCGATGCGCTCTTCCGTCTCAACTTACAGTACTACAGCGCTCTGCCCATTCGCTTGGATATAGCTAAATATGGCCTACACAAACGACATTCTTTGATTTGCCTCGTGGAACGTGAGAGGGGTGGGGGGTCCTACTAAGACTGATAGGATCTTGGCCCACTTGCAACAGCTTAAGGGCGATATATTTTTAATTCAAGAGACCCACCTTTGCAACAGAGAGGTAACACGGCTTAAAAGAGGCTGGATTAGCCACTTATTTCATTCGAAATTTAATGATAGGGCTAGGGGTGCTACTATCCTGATTCGTAAAAACGTTATGTTCGAACCACAGAAAACTGTGGAGGACCCTGCTGGCTGCTTTGTCATGGTTTCTGGCAAACTGCAAGACACACCTGTCATATTGGCCAGTACTTACGGCCCCAACTGGGATGACAGCTCATTTGTAACCAAATTTTTTACACCTCTCCCAAACATTGAAAATCACCACATCATTGTGGGTGGAGATTTCAATCTGGTCCAAGACCCTATACTGGACAGATCTTCGAACAAAGCCTCTACTTTCACTAAATCAGGTAGGACTTTGTATGCTTTTGCCAAACAACTTGGGCTCACAGACCCATGGAGACATACATTTCCCGCGACTAAATTATTTTCATTCTTTTCCCACGTGCACCGCACCTATACCCGTATAGACTTCTTCCTCTTAGATAACAGACTGCTCTCCAAAATCAAATCCAGCGAGTATCATAGTATCGTGATATCAGATCACGCTGCAACTTCCCTCGATCTCCACTTTCGTAAACGAACTAACCCCTTTAAACAGTGGAGGTTCAACTCCTCATTACTAGCAGAGGCTCACTACAAGCAATTCTTGCGCACCCAAATCATTTTATATATTGAGCTGAATGACTCGCCGGACATAGAAAGAGGTATCCTCTGGGAAGCTTCAAAAGCCTATATTAGGGGCCAACTTATCTCTTTTGTCTCCAACCTGAAAAGAGCCGAGACATCCCAAATGGCAGACCTGTTACGAAAAATAAAGGACATTGATGACAAATATGCATCTGACCCAGACCCTAATTTTTATAAAGATCGCCTTAGGTTACAAACAGACTTTGACCTCACGTCTACTAATAAAGCCAAGATACGACTGCTTAAATCTAGGCAACACTTTTTTAAATCTGGAGATAAAGCTGTGAAGTTTCTGGCCTATCAGGCCAGAACCGAGGCATGGAAAAAGCGAGTTCATGTCTCCCGTTGCGGTCTGTTCTATGCTCCAAACTCCATTTCTACAACATCTGTGGGTGCATGCCCAATTGCTTCCAAACATAGAAACATAGAAACATAGAAATTAGGTGCAGGAGTCAGCCATTCGGCCCTTCGAGCCTGCACCGCCATTCAATATGATCATGGCTGATCATCCAACTCAGTATCCCGTACCTGCCTTCTCTCCATACCCCCTGATCCCCTTAGCCAGAAGGCTTTTTTTGCCACATCTAACTCCCTCTTAAATATAGCCAATGAACTGGCCTCAACTACCCTCTGTGGCAGAGAGTTCCAGAGACTCACCACTCTCTGTGTGAAAAAAGTCTTTCTCATCTCGGTCTTAAAGGATTTCCCCCTTCCCTCTCGCTCAAGATATGGAGTCAACTCAGGAAAAACTTTGGTTTACAAGGCCCTTCCATCTCGACCCCACTGCTTAAAAATCACATCTTTAAACCTTCAAGTACAGACTCCGCATTCAAAGCCTGGCATAGTAATGGTATCAGTAGTATCAAAAACCTATACAAGGATGGCATTTTTTCGTCCTTTGCGGAGCTTTCGTCCAACTACAGCCTCCTAAACTCCCACCTTTTCCGTTTTTTCCAGATTAGGGATTTTGTAAAGAAGACATTCCCTCACTTCCCAAATTGACCCCCTGAAACCCCATAACCATATAACCATATAACAATTACAGCACGGAGACAGGCCCTCTCGGCCCTTCCAGTCCGTGCCGACCATTTGTTTTCCCCTAGTCCCATCTACCTGCACTCAGACCATACCCCTCCATTCCCTTCACGTCCATATACCTATCCACTTTACTTTTAAATGTTAAAATCGATCCTGCCTCCACCACCTCTGCCGGAAGCTCATTCCACACAGCCACCACCCTCTGAGTAAAGAAGTTCCCCCTCACGTTACCCCTAAATTTCTGTCCCTTAATTCTCATGTCATGCCCTCTTGTTTGAATCTTCCCTACCCTCAATGGGAAAAGCTTATCCACGTCAACTCTGTCTATCCCTTTCATCATTTTAAAGACCTCAATCAAGTCCCCCCTTAACCTTCTGCGCTCCAAAGAATAAAGACCTAACTTGTTCAACCTTTCTCTGTAACATAGTTGCTGGAACCCTGGCAACATTCTAGTAAATCTCCTCTGTACTCTCTCTATTTTGTTGACATCCTTCCTATAACTAGGCGACCAAAATTGTACACCATACTCCAGAATTGGTCTTACCAATGCCTTGTACAATTTTAACATTACTTCCCTACTCCTATATTCAATGCTCTGATTTATAAAGGCCAGCACACCAGAGGCTTTCTTTACCACCCCATCTACATGCGATTCCACCTTCAGGGAACTATGCACAGTTATTCCTACATCCCTCTGTTCCACAGCATTCCTCAATTCCCTACCATTTACCATGTACGTCCTATTTTGATTTGTCCTGCCAAGATGTAGCACTTCACACTTATCAGCATTAAACTCCATCTGCCATCTTTCAGCCCACTTTTCCAAATGGCCCAAATCTCTCTGTAGACTTTGAGAATCTACTTCATTATCTACAATACCACCTATCTTAGTATCATCTGCATACTTACTTATCCAATTTTCCACCCCATCATCCAGATCATTGATGTACATGACAAACAACAGTGGACCCAACACAGATCCCTGAGGCACCCCACTGGTCACCGGCTTCCAACCTGACAAACAGCCATCCACCATTACTCTATGACATCTCCCATTCAGCCACTGTTGAATCCATCTTGCTACTCCGCCATTAACACTCAAAGATTGAACCTTCTGAACCAACCTTCCATGGGGAACCTTGTCAAAGGCCTTACTGAAATCCATATAGACAACATCCACTGCTTTACCCTCATCAATTTCCCTAGTTACCGCTTCAAAAAATTCAAGAAGGTTTGTCAAACATGACCTTCCAGGCACAAATCCATGTTGACTGTTCCTGATCAGACCCTGTTTATCCAGATGCTTATATATATTATCTCTAAGTATCCTTTCCATTAATTTGCCCACCACTGACGTCAAACTAATAGGTCTATAATTGCTAGGTTTATTCTTTGAACCCTTTTTAAACAATGGAACAACATGCGCAGTACGCCAATCCTCCGGCACTATTCCCGTTTCTAATGACATTTGAAATATTTCTGTCATAGCTCCTGCTATTTCTACACTAACTTCCCTCAATGTCCTAGGGAATATCCTGTCAGGACCTGGAGACTTATCCACCTTTATATTTTTCAAAAGTGTCAGTACTTCCTCCTCTTTGAATCTCATAGTTTCCATAGCTACTCTACTTTTTTCCCTTACCTCACAGAGTTCAATATCCTTCTCCTTGGTGAATACCGAAGAAAAGAAATTGTTCAATATCTCCCCCATCTCTTTTGGCTCTGCAGATAGCTGTCCATTCTGGTTCTCTAATGGTCCAATTTTATCCCTCGTTATCCTTTTGCTATTAATATAGCTGTAGAAACCCTTTGGATTTACTTTCACCTTTCTTGCCAAAGCAACCTCATATCTTCTTTTAGCCTTCCTAATTTCTTTCTTAAGATTATTTTTACATTCTTTATACTCCTCTAGCACCTCATTTACTCCATGCCTCCTATAATTATTGTAGATATCTTTTTTTCGAAACGTGTCTAATTTCCCTTGAAAACCATGGCTCTTTCCAATTTTTACTATTTCCTTTCAACCTAACAGGGACATAAAGATTCTGTACTCTTACAATTTCCCCTTTAAATGTCCTCCATTTCTCTTCTACATCCTTCCCATGAAACAAAGTGTCCCAATTCACTCCTTTAAAATCCTCACGCATTCCCTCAAAGTTAGCCTTTCTCCAATCAAAAATCTCCACTCTAGGTCCTGTTCTGACTCGCTCCATAATTATATTGAAACTAATGGTATTGTGATCACTGTCCCGAAGTGCTCACCAACGCATACCTCCGTCACCTGTCCTGCCTCATTTCCTAACAGGAGGTCCAGCACTGCCCCTTCTCTGGTCGGTACCTCTATGTACTGCTGCAAAAAAACTATCCTGCGCACATTTTACAAACTCCAAACCATCCAGCCCATTTACAGAATGTGTTTCCCAGTCTATTTTTGGGAAATTGAAATCTCCCACAATCACTACCTTGTGCTTACTACTAATATCTGCTATCTCCTTACATATTTGCTCTTCCAATTCTCGCTCCCCATTTGGCGGTCTATAGTACACCCCTAAAAGTGTTGCTACACCGTTCCCACTTCTCAGTTCCACCCAAATAGCCTCCCTAGACGAACCCTCTAATCTATCCTGCCAAAGCACTGCTGTAATATCCTCTCTGACAAGCAATGCAACACCTCCACCTCTGGTCCCTCCAATTCTATCACCCCGGAAGCAACAAAATCCTGGAATATTTAGTTTCCAATCACAGCCCTCCTGCAACCATGTTTCACTGATTGCCACAACATCATATTTCCAGGTGTCAATCCAGGCTCTAAGTTCATCCACCTTACTTACAATGCTCCTAGCATTAAAATATGCACATTTTATAAACCCACCATCCTTTATTCTCTGTCTATTATCTTTTTCATCTTTCTCGCCTACATTTTGGGTCCGAGTGCTTCCCTTCTCTGTCTCTTGCCCCACACCCTGTCCCCTAGCCCCCTCTACCCGAGTCCCTCCCCCCAGCCTTTCTAGTTTAAAGTCTCCCCAGTAGCCTTTGCAAATCTCCCAGCCAGGATATTGGTCCCCTTCAGGTTCAAGTGCAACCCGTCCTCTGTGTACAGATCATGCCTTCCCCAAAAGAGGTCCCAGTGATCAAGAAACTTGAATCGCTGCCCACTGCACCAGTCCCTCAGCCACGCATTTAGCCTCCACCTGATTTCATTCCTACTCTCACTGTCACGCGGCACAGGCAGTAATCCTGAAATCGTTACCCTTTTGGTCCTTCTCTTTAACTTTCCCCCCAACTCCCTAAATTCTCCCTTCAGGACCTCGTCACTTTTTCTGCCTATGTCATTGGTACCTATGTGTACCACAACATCAGGCTCCTCTCCCTCCCTTATCAGAATCTTTTGGACACGTTCTGACACATGCAAGACCCTGGCACCAGGGAGGCAAACTACCATCCGGGTCTCCCGACTGCGTCCACAGAATCGCCTATCCGACCCCCTAACTATAGAGTCCCCTATTACAATTGCCCTCCTCTTTTTGCTACCCTTCTGAGCATCAGGGCCGGTCTCTGTGCCGGAGGCCCGGCCGCTGTTCTTGCCCCCAGCTAGGCTGTCCCCTCCAATCGTACTCAAACCCGAGTACCTATTTTCCAGTTGTACGGTCACAGGGGTACTCTCTAGCCCCTGCCTCTGCCCCTTGCCCTTCCTAACCGTGACCCACTTGTCTGCCTCCTGTGGTTTGGGAGTGACTACCTCCCTGTAGCTCCTCTCTATGACCTCCTCACTCTCCCTGACCAGACGGAGGTCGTCGAGCTGCTGCTCCAGGTTCCTAACACGATCCTTTAGGAGCCCCATCTCGACACACCTGGCGCAGATGTGTACGTCTGGAGGGCTATCAGATTTCCTGACCTCCCACATCTGACATCCAGAACAGTACACTGCCGTGGCCTTCATAAATGGTGGCCGATTAGGAAAAGGGGAGATGCAGCGAGACCTGGGTGTCATGGTACACCAGTCATTGAAAGTAGGCATGCAGGTGCAGCAGGCAGTGAAAAAAGCGAATGGTATGTTAGCTTTCATAGCAAAAGGATTTGAGTACAGGAGCAGGGAGGTTCTACTTCAGTTGTACAGGGTCTTGGTGAGACCACACCTGGAGTATTGCGTGCAGTTTTGGTCTCCAAATCTGAGGAAGGACATTATTGCCATAGAGGGAGTGCAGAGAAGGTTCACCAGACTGATTCCTGGGATGTCAGGACTGTCTTATGAAGAAAGACTGGATAGACTCGGTTTATACTCTCTGGAATTTAGGAGATTAAGAGGGGATCTTATAGAAACTTACAAAATTCTTAAGGGGTTGGACAGGCTAGATGCAGGTAGATTGTTCCCGATGTTGGGGAAGTCCAGGACAAGGGGTCACAGCTTAAGGATAAGGGGGAAATCCTTTAAGACCGAGATGAGAAAGACTTTCTTCACACAGAGAGTGGTGAGTCTCTGGAACTCTCTGCCACAGAGGGTAGTTGAGGCCAGTTCATTGGCTATATTTAAGAGTGAGTTGGATGTGGCCCTTGTGGCTAAGGGGATCAGAGGGTATGGAGAGAAGGCAGGTACGGGATACTGAGTTGGATGATCAGCCATGATCATATTGAATGGCGGTGCAGGCTCGAAGGGCTGAATGGCCTACTCCTGCACCTAATTTCTATGTTTCTATGTTTCTATACTGCCGGATACCCCTTACACAGGATACAATAGCAACACAATATAAAATCAGTACAAACTGCTGGGATCTGACTGTAAATCAGCTGCTTTCCCTAGTCCACTTCCCACCAATCAGCTGCTTTCCCTAGTCCACTTCCCACCAATCAGCGGCTAATCAATCGACCCTGACCGATTCCATCCTAGCTCTAGATCCCAACCGGAAGAAATGCATCTCTTTTTTGTATAACTTGTTAGGGTCGGTAATATTGAATCCTCATACCTCATTAAAAGCTGCATGGGAGGGCGGGCTGAATATGAAACTAACAGACCAGCAATGGGACTCTGCCTTGGATTTGATCCATTCTTCCTCCATATGTGCCCGTCATGGCCTAATCCAATGCAAAGTCTTTCACAAAGTCCACTACACAAATGCAAGATTATCTAGAATATACCCCACTGTAAAAGGACACCTGCAACAGATGTAATCAATCCTCTGCCAACCATAGCCATATGTTTTGGTCTTGTCCTCAGCTGGCAGCCTTTTGGAGGAGTGCTTTCGACGTGATAAGCAAAGCCTATGGCCAGACTATTCCTCCAAACCCACTGTCAGCTATATTTGGTACTCCTCCCAACACCAACCTCTCTGTTGCTTTGAAGCGGGTCCTGGCTTTTACAACCTTCTTAGCCCAGAGACTGATCTTGCTTAACTGGAGGCTTACCTGTCCCCCGACACACGCCCGCTGGATCAAGGAGGTGCTCTACAATTTAAAGCTTGAAAAACTTAGGTTTTCCCTCAAAGGCTCTACCAAGACATTCCTAGATACATGGAACCCTTTCCTGGAACTTGTTAACTCTCTCAACTTGTTTCCGGACATGGAAGAGGACTGAGTGCCTTCTATCACTGCTCTGTCTTATTGCAGCTGCTCTCCCCTCAACCACCCACCCTCCCCATACCCCTTTTTTTTCTTTTTTTTTTGTACATTTTGTTTCGTTTATCTTATCGTATTTGTGTGGATGTGTATGTCTGTGAGTGTTGTTTGTCCCCGTTTGGTTCCGACCTGATTCGGGTGGATTGAGGGTAAGGGCTTTGAGGGTCGCTGAGATACTGTTGCACAATTATGTCCTGACTATCACTGTCTGTTATCATTGTATGTATGCAAATGCTGTGAAATTCAAATAAAAAGATTTATTAAAAAAAAAGATTAGTTTTAATCTGCAATTCGAGAAGGAGAAGGTTAAATCGGAAGTGTCAGAGATGCAGTTGAACAAAGGGGACTATGAAGGCATGAGAGGGGAGTTGGCCAAGGTAGACTGGAAAGGGATCCTAGCAGGAATTACGATGGAACAGCAATGGCAGGAATTTCTGGGCATAATCCGGAAGACGCAGGATCATTTCATTCCAAAAAGGAAGAAAGATTCTAAAGGGAGTCGGAGGCAACCATGGCTGATAAGAGGTTAGGGATAGAATAAAACCAAAAGAAAGGATGTATAACACAGCAAAGAGTAGCCGGAAGCCAGAAGATTGGGAAACTTTCATAGGACAACAGAAGGAAACAAAACCGTCAATATGAGCTGAAAAGATTAAGGACAAAGGGAAGCTGGCCAGGAATATAAAGAAGGACAGTAAAAGCTTCTTTAGATATGTTAAGGGAAAAAGAATAGCAAAGTCAAAAGTGGGTCCCTTGAAGGCAGACACGGGTGAAATTATTATGGGCAACAAAGAAATGGCAGAAGAGTTGAATAGGTCCTTCATAGAAACATAGAAACATAGAAAATAGGTGCAGGAGGAGGCCATTCAGCCCTTCAAGCCAGCACCGCCATTCATTGTGATCATGGCTGATCGTCCCCTATCAATAACCTGTGCCTGCCTTCTCTCCATATCCCTCGACTCCACTAGCCCCTAGAGCTCTATGTAACTGTCTCTTAAACCCACCCAGTGAGTTGGCCTCCACTGCCCTCAGTGGCAGGGAATTCCACAAATTCACAACTCTCTGGGTGAAAAACCTCACCTTAAATGACCTCCCCTTTATTCTAAGACTGTGGCCCATGGTTCTGGACTTGCCCCACATTGGGAACATTTTTCCTGCATCTAGCTTGTCCAGTCCTTTTATAATTTTATATGTTTCTATAAGATTCCCCCTCATCCTTCTAAACTCCAGTGAATACCAGCCTAGTCTTTTCAATCTTCCCTCATGACAGTCCCAACATCCCAGGGATCAATCTCGTGAACCTACGCTGCACTGCCTCAATCACAAGGATGTCCTTCCTCAAATTAGGAGACCAAAACTGTACACAATACTCCAGATGTGGTCTCACCAGAGCCCTATACAACTGCAGAAGAACTTTGGATCTGTCTTCACTAAGAAAGACACAAACAATCTCCCAGATGTACTGGAGGACAGAGGATCTAAGGGGGTAGAGGAACTGAAATAAATGTTCATTAGGCGAGAAATAGTATTGGGTAGGCTAATGGGACTGAATGATAATAAATCCCCTGGGCCTGATGGTCTGCATCCCAGGGTCCTCAGGGAGGTCGCTCTAGACATAGTGGACGCATTGGTGATCATTTTCCAATATTCAATAGATTCAGGATCAGTTCCTGTGGATTGGAGGATAGCTAATGGTATCCCACTTTTCAAGAAAGGAGCGAGAGAGAAAATGGGGAATTACAGACCAGTTAGCCTGACATTGGTGGTGGGAAAAGTGCTGGAGTCAATTATTAAAGAGGTAATAATGGGGTATTTGGATAGCAGTAAAATGATTAGCCCAAGTCAACATGGATTTATGAAAGGGAAATGACAACCAAAATTCATTTTGTGAACACATACTTTTTTTTAAAAAAGCGAGGCAAACCATGGGCAGCAAGCAGCCAACTGACAACCAAAATTCATTTTATGAACACAAATTTTTTTTTAAAAAGGCGATGCAAATAATTGGGCACCAAGCAGCCAAATGACAACTAAAATTCATTTTGTGAACAGAAACTTTTTAAAAAGACGAAGCAAACAATTGGGCTACAGCCACCTGACAACCAAAATCCATTTTGTGAACACAAACTCTTGAAAAAGGCGAGGCGAACAATATGGCCGCAGCCACCTGACAACCAAAATCCATTTTGTGAACACAAACTCTTTAAAAAGGCACAGCATACAATTGGGCCGCAGACACCCGACAACCAAAATCCATTTTGTGAACACAAACTCTTTAAAAAGGCGAGGCAAACAATTGGGCCACAGCCAGCTGACAACCAAAATTCATTTTGTGAATACCAACTTTTTAAAATGGCGATGCAAATAATTGGGCCGCAGCCACCTGACAAACAAAACCCATTTTTTGATCACAAACTTTTAAAAAAGGTGAGGCAAACAATTGGGCAGGAGGCAGCCACCTGACAAACAAATTTATTTTATGAACACAAATTTTGTTTTAAAAAGGCGAGGCAAACAATTGGTCTGCATGCAGCTACCTGACAACCAAAATTCATTTTGTGAACACAAACATTTTTTAAAAAAGGCGAGGCAAATAATTGGGCAGCAAGCAGCCAAATGACATCCAAAACTCATTTTGTGAACAAAAACTATTTTTAAAAAAGGCGAGGCAAACAATTGGACAGCAAGCAGCCACCTGACAACCAAAATCCATTTTCTGAACACAAGCTCTTTAAAAATACGAGGCAAACAATTGGGCCGCAGCCACCTGACAACCAAAATGCATTTTGTGAACACAAACTATTTAAAAAGGCGAGGCAAACAATTGGGCTGCAAGCAGCCACCTGACAACCAAAATTAATTTTGTGAACACAAACTTAAAAAAAAAGCGAGGCAAAATAATTGGGCCCGCAGCCACCTGACAATCAAAATCCATTTTATGAACACAAGCTCTTTAAAAAGGCGAGGCAGACAGGTGGCGCCATGGAGGGCTAGAGAGCAACGCCAGCCAGTTACGTGAATAAAATGAGGCAAAACCGGGGAGAAAAGACCTACCTGCTGCCTGCTGTTTCTGCACCGGCTGCCGTGAGTGACGTCATCAGGCGTGCGACTCGTAATGTCAACACAGCGCAGCACACCCGTGGATAAAACAAAACTCCGGTATACAAGGCTGAAAACGGCAGAACAAGAACAAGGCCCGACTGAAGCCTCGGGCTCAGGTAGGACACTATCCCAAGAAGATGTGTCGAATAAATCGAAGAAAAAATCGGAAATTGAAGGACTTAAAGTTTTTTTGTAAAATAAATGGCAGAGTTAAAGAAATAAATAAAGTTGGAATTAAAGACTGAATTGGCAAAAATGAATTAAGGAAGAAATAGAAAAAATCAAGGAGGAGGTGAAGGAGTTAAAGTCTGAAATCAATATCTTGGCCACGGAATTATCTGACAAACTGCGAAAGGAAATTGCAGAAATATTAACGGAACAATCTGCAAATGTAGTGGAAGAGATGAATGATAACATCGAAAATAAGGTGGAAACAGAGATGGAACCCGTGGTGGAAGAAATCAAGGAGCAGTCAACAGCCATAAAGAACCTTGAAGAACTAGCCGAAACAAGTGCTCAGACTATGAAAACACTCCTCAAAGAAAATCAACGTTTATCTGATTTACTGGGCAAAATAACTGATAAATGTACCGAGTTGGAAGGACGCCAGAGAAGACAGAACCTAAGGATCATGGGTATTCGAGAAGGGAGAGAAAAGAATCAAGATACCCGAGAGTTTACTGCAAACTTATTGCAAAAGGTTTTATCTCTGGAACAAAAGCCTTTACTAGCCCGAGCACACAGAGTAATGAGACGTTATACAAAGCAAGATGCCCCTCCAAGACAAATGATAGTAAAAGTCCAGTATGATCATGTCCTGGAGGAGATGATGAACAAAATTGTAAAAAGTAGAAATCTTACATATGAAGAAGATTCGATCGGCTTTTATCGAGACTATCCAGCAGAGGTCTCCAAGAAACGAAATGCGTTCAAGGAGACCAAAAGAATTTTGAGGGAAGTGAAGAATTTGAAGTACAGTCTGAGGTACCCAGCCACCCTGAGAGTCACCTACAACCAGGAAGAACTTTTTATTTCAAAAACCCAGCGGATGCAATGAACTTTGCCCAAGGGATTAAGGAGCGAGAGGTAGACTGAATGAAATCTTCAAAGATGAACTATACCAACAAATAAATTGTATTTTCAGGATTGGAGTGGACTATGGACTTGTTGCACCTAAAGAAGATGGAGAAGGATGCGGATTGGAGATTCGGATTGGAGATACGGATTGCAGACTCTCCTATGGATACTAACAATTAGAATAGTAACACTACTAATATTAATAACTAACAAATACTAAAATTAATATTGCGGTATTATTATTAATTAAAGCTAATAGCTACCAATTAATGATTAACTAATTATAGCTGATTTATTTAAAATTAAGTAAACAGTAAATATAATCACACAGAATATAAAGTTTGACTTTATTTATCCCCCTGGCACTTATTTATTTATTTATTTTTTCTATATTTTTCTTCCCTTTTTATATTATTATTTTATTTTTTTATTTTTTCTTATTATATCTTTTAATATGTATTAAGCATAGATATTATCATATACTTGACCGATGGATCTTGTACACATCAGAGTTTAATACTTTTGTGGAATAACAATTTTAATGAACCATGGAGATGGATAAGTTTGTAACATCGACTACGGAAGTCGATAGATTGCTAGCCATGGTAGTATGGCTAACACTAACTACACCTATATTAGATGTAGTTTTTTCTCTCTTTGTGCACCCTATTAATCTTTTAATCTATCCTTTTTTAAATATTATTTATTGTTATTTTTATTTTATATTTGAATGGAGTTATAAATGAATACAAAGGAGGTATATACATGAGAGATACCCATGAAAGGGTCTTGAAATTCATCTATTCGGAGTTCGGGTGTAAAGTCGGGTATGTCGAGCTGAACCATTTGCCCTATTATATATCCCCTTAGATAACAGATGCAAGACTTACAAATGAATATGGGGAAAGGAGGAATAACGTTTTGTGGCTGGAATGTTAAAGGTATTAACGAACCAATTAAGAGACGTAAAGTATTAGCACATTTAAAAGCACTTAAAGTAGATGTGACATTTATTCAAAAGACACATCTAAAAAAAAAGGAAGAGCATAGATTAAAGGCTAAATGGATTGACAAAGTGTATCATTCTTCTTTCACACACAAATCTAGAGGTGTAGCAATATTAATTCGTAGAGGCACTTCATTTAAACATAATTCAACTATAACTGATAGTGATGGTAGATATATTATTGTAATAGGAGAATTATACACACAAAAAATGATTTTTGTCAATGTATATGGCCCAAATTTTGACAGCCCACTGTTTTAATTTAAAAAAAAAAAATATTATCCCAGAATGATCACAACACAACTTAATAATTGGAGAAGATTTAAATTGTACACTAGATCCTTACTTGGACAGATCATCAAAACAACGGAAAATTAAATTGCATTCCAGTGATCTAATAAATGCATACACAGATACAAGTAATATTAAAGATGTTTGGAGAATGCAAAACCCAGCTGGATGAGAATATTCATTTTACTAACCTGTGCATAAAACTTATTCAAGAATGGATTCTTTTTTGGTAGATTTAAAACGTATCCCATTCACTTATAATTCAAAATATCATAATATTATAATTTCAGATCATGCACCTTTAACTTTTATGATGAAAATAACTGGTAAAACGGAAAAACGGGGACAATGGAGATTTAACCCACAAATTTTAAAAGACAAAATAACTCAAGAATACATAACAAAACAGATTAAGATTTTCTTTGAAATAAATGATAGGCCAGAAATACCTTTGTCCCTACTATGGGAAACTTTTAAAGCGTATGTTCGGGGAATTATGATATCCTCTCAAGCATTTTATAATAAAGAGAATCGGAGGGAACAACAGGCATTGGAAAAGGAGATCAAACAATTAGACACAGAAAACGCTGCTAACCCAACCATGATAAAACATAATAAAATCTCTGCATTGAAAAATAAATTAAATAAAATACAGTCAGACCAAGTTGTAAAACTCTACCAATATACTAAACAAATACAATTTGAATTCGGAGATAAACCACAAAAATTATTGGCTCGTCAATTACGAAAATTGGAGGGAGAAAAATTAATCAATAGGATTAAATCAGATAAAGGTGAATTACTAGTACAAACTAAAGATATAAATGAGAGTTTTTGCAATATTATAAAAATTTATATTCAGCCAAAACGACAGAAAATCGGACAGGAAGAGAAATTTTTTTTAAAAAAAATGTAATCTAAAAGGACTGGATTCAGAAAATAGAGAATCACTAAACGCTGAAATAACTACTAAAGAAATCGAAGAATCTATTATGTCATTAAAAAATGGTAAAACTCCAGGACCGGATGGTATTGGATCGGAATTTTATAAAACATTCTATATGATAGCACCATGTTTGAAGACACTTTATGAATACATTTATGCACAACAGAAATTATCAGAAACATTAAATGAATCTATTATAATGCTCATACCTAAATCAGATAAAGATCTGGATGATCCAGGGTCGTATTGAGCCATAGCTCTTTTAAATACTGATCAAAAAATATTAACCAAAATACTAGCACAAAAACTAAATACAGTGATTAATAAAGTCATTCAGATCAAACAGGATTTATACCAAAACGATACTCCTCATATAACCTGAGACGATTATTCAATATTATATACTCGAAAAGAAATATTAATAAAGATTTAGCAATTATTTCATTAGACGCAGAGAAAGCTTTTGATCAGGTTGAATGGTCTTATTTATTTTTGGTTATGGAAACTTTTCAGTTGGGAGAGAAGTTTATAACATGGGTTAAACTACTATATACCAAGCCAACAGCTAGAATATTAACAAATCAAATGTTATCAACTAAATTTAATTTATTCCGAGGCTGTAGACAAGGTTGTCCTCTATCCCCACTACTGTTCGCACTGGCAATTGAACCATTAGCTCAACGCGTGGGATCACATCCTGAAATATACGGGTACGAAACCAAAGAAACTGATAATAAAATCTCTTTATACGCAGATGATGTATTACTTTATATTACAAAGCCTGAAACTAGTATTCCTAACTTATTAGATTTAATAACTCAATTTGGATTGTTTTCAGGATATAGAATTAATTGGAATAAAAGTGAACTTATGCCAATAATGGGAAATAACTCACATATACAACAACAATTTCCTTTTAAGATAGCAAATGAAAAAATCAAATATCTTGGAATTAATGTAACAAAAAGATATGATTCTTTATTTAAATCTAATTTCCCACCCCTACTGAATAAACTACTTAAGAATATCCTATATTGGAAAACATTACCTATTTCAATGCTAGGTAGAATTAATGCGATAAAAATGATTTTTCTTCCGCAATTATTATACCTGGTTCAACTGATCCCGATATATCTTCCTAAAAATTTTTTTAAGAAAGTGGACTCAATAGTTACTAATTTTATTTGGGATTATAAGAGCCATATAATAAATAAAAACATCTATGTAAATCAAAAATAAATGGAGGTTTTGCATTGCCTAATTTTATGTTTTATTACTGGGCAGTTAATATTAAAAATATGAATTTTTGGTTGGAAGAATTAGATAAACAGCCAAACTGGTTAAAAATGGAAAAGGAAGATTGTTCACCTTTCGAAATTAGCTCGATTTTATTTGCCAATACTAAAATACATAAGAAAATTTATAGAGGAAATCCAATAATAGAAAGTGGGATACGTATCTGAAAACAATTAAAGAAAACATTAAAATTAGAAAGTATACCACTGGCTCTTCCCATTGTATACAACATTACTTTTAAACCTTCAATGATGGATAAAGGTTTTTTAAAATGGAAGAACTATGGAATAAATAAGATGGGTGATCTCTACAGGGAAAGTCTATTTCTTTCATTTCAGGAATTACAACAAAATTACGGATTACACTCAAAAGAGTACTTTAGATATCTACAAATTAGAGATTATGTTAAATCAAACACACAGGATTTTAGAAATAGAAAGACAGAAATTTTAGATGAATGTCTAAATAAATATCCAAATACAGAAAAATTAATATCATATATTTATAATATTTTGTTGGAAAATGATTTTCCAATGTCGGAAATATATAGGCAAGCATGGGAAAACGAATTGGGTCAAACAATTAGTGTAGAAGTATGGAATGAAAGTTTATAACATATACACCACTGCCCATTAAATGCTAGACACTCTTTGATACAATTTAAAGTTTTACATAGATTACACTTTTCAAAATCCAAATTAAACAGAATGTTTTCAAATGTTTCTGCTATATGTGATAAATGTCAGCATTTAGAAGCTAATCTAATGCATTCATTCACAAAATGTATAAAAATTACTAACTTTTGGATAGAAATTTTTAAAGTAATCTCGAATGTAGTTAATGCAAATCTGACTCCAGACTCAAAATTAATCATATTAGGAATATTAGAAATGGATCCACTACGAACAACACAGCAAATATTTTATATCGATTATAGTTTAATAATTGGTAAAAAAAATAATACTAAGATTTTGGAAAGGTCCTACATTCCCCACAATCAAAATGTGGATTACAGAAATGTCGGAGACACTTCATCTGGAAAGATTAAGACTTGTCCTTTTGGACAAACTAGATCAATTCAGAGGAATATGGTCTCCATTTATTGAATATTTAAAGGGTCGTGGTCCGGTTCGAGAGCCTGACTGAAACCTGAATGAAGGAATAGATGAAGAACTATATATAATAGACCACGGATATATCTCCAATGAAGAATAGCCTGCTTAATACTCCACTCATATTATCGATTTTCTACTTTTATTTCATTTCTCTTTATTATTTCTCTTTACTATCTTCTTTATGTTATAAAATAATAAAAGGTATAGAAGTATAAATAAGAATGATTGTAAACTTTAAAAATATTAAGAATGTATGTGATGAATAATATCTCTTTTTTTTATTTTATGTTATTCATTCTTAATATGTATATACTTCTAATAAAAATATTTTACAAAAAAGGTGAGGCAAACAATTGGGCCGCAGCCACCTGACAACTGAAATCCATTCTGTGAACACAAACGTTTTAAAGAAAAGGCGAGGCAAACAATTGGGCAGCAAGCAGTCACCTGACAACCAAAATTCATTTTGTGAACACAAACCTTTAAAAAAAATAACCAATTTGGCAGCAGCACATCAAGGGGACTCACCGTGGAGTGCACATCCATTCAGTGTTATTCACAGTTCAGAGAGCCGTGACCCTCTCCATTCCTGGGTCTGGCAGAGTCTGAGTGAGGCACCACACTTCCGGGTTTTATAGTCCCACCCACCTCCCCACCTGCCGCCAGCGGGGGCAGCAGAGAGAATAGAGAGAATGGGTAATTTTTTTTAAACATTAATATCTCTCTCATTTTTCATCGATGGGAAAAATCCTCTGGTCCAGTAAGGGGGGCTCTGAGCGAGGTGGACAAAAATGACGGCCTTAGGTGGCAGCATTCTCTTGGAAATCGCAGCACAGTGGGCCAAAAGCGGTCAAGATCAGACTTTTCGTAATATAGATAATGGTATATGGACACACTGATCTGTTCTGTAATCATGCCTACTATGTTCTGTTGTGCTGAAGCAAAGCAAGAATGTAATTGTCCTATCATGGACACATGACAATAAACTCTCAATATTCTCTTGAATCTTGTAGCCGTGTCAACACACATATCGATTAACTGTTCATTAATCAATAGTTTAGTTCGAAAGTCCTTGCCATGGTTGGTTGTTGGTTATCGATGTTGGTTGCATAAATGTTGTACAACCCAAGTTCATTTCCTTCTGGGTTCACCTCCAAGTTGTGAACTCCTCTCTGGTGTTGTCGCTTGATTCCCACAGATTGTTGGTTTCCCGTTTTAAGCTTGGCTCAACATGCTGAGGCGATATGGCCTTTCTTCTGGCAGTTATAGCACTTGGCCTTTTTGAACTGACAAAATTGGGATGAGTGATTACCATTGCAACGATACTAACTGGCTGAACTCGGCTCCCCGCCATACTTTGGATTTGGTTTAGCGCCTCTTGGTTTGGCCACAGGCACTGCCTTGTGACTGTAAACGGCCACTGCAGTGGTGGGCGAAACTCGCGAGCATTTTTTGATGCCATCTCCATTGTGGTAGCAATCTTGCATGGTTTCTCGAATGTAAGATCTGGAGTGTTCATGAGTTAGGACTGAATTTGTTCATCCATTAGACCACAAACAAATCTGTTGCATAGTGCGCGTCCGAGAAAGGTTCCAAAGTTACAGTGTAAAGTTACATTTTTCAAGGCAACAATGTATTCATTGATTGTCTCATTCTGCTTCTGGTTTCTAGTGCCAAATGTATAGCTCTCTGCAATTTCCAGAGGCTTTGGGTTGAAGTGCTCCTCCAACTTCTTTATAATGTCATAGAATGGCACGTATTTTGCCTTTAAGGCCGTAAGGAGATTCACAAGTGTGCCATACACTTCAGGACCGATTTCCGTGAGCAGAATCGCTTTCATGCATTTGCAAACGGCCTTATTTGATTCAGTCACTATCTCTCCTTCACCACTAATTTCCAATATATTGTTTGCAGTGAAAAACATGTTTGCTCTCTCCATATAGGAGCTGAACGGCTCTCTACTCTTGTCAAAAGTGCCAAGGTTTCCGATGTAGCCCATGGACTCTTTTTTTTTTTTTTTTTTTAAGTCCATTCGAAACCCCAAATTCCTATCTGTTCTGGTGTGACAATTCACCTAAACCTAAGCTGTACAAAGGCTATTCAGCTTGAGGAATTTGACAAAAAAAACTCAGTCTAAAATGTTATGCAATCCCAAGGATGACATCTTGCTACGTAGACACAACATAGAGATAGCATGACAAACTCTTGTCGATTTTCAGCTGCTGTTTTAAACTAGCAAAGAAGGATCTGCGTCCTCTCGAGTCCAGCTCGCAAACAACTGCAACACAACTCCATATTTACTGTTTAAAATGTTAAACAATACAGCATGTTGCAAAACAGTCCTGCACTGTATTTAAAGGATGGGTTCACAAACTCTATCCCATCCTCGTCGCCAATTTTGCTATATTCCGGATGGCAGAATGAATAACAACTTACACGCAAGCTGCCTGGATCACGAGAGAGATTTATTACCCAACATTCCTTACTTATACACAACACCAACTCGTTAACATATACATGAATATGCATGATACATTACAGTTTCGTAGGCCCCAGGCTTGTGTCATAGGCTCCAGGGCTGTCATATAACGCAGGCTTGTGTCATAGGCTCCAGGGTTGTGTCATAACCCTCAAGCTTGTGTCATAGTTTCCTGGGTTGTGTCGTAGCCTGTTTCATAGCCTCCAGGGTTGTGTCATGGGCCCCAGGCCTGTGTTGTAGGCTTTAGAGTTGTGTCATATGCTCGAGGCCTGTGACATAGGCTCCAGGGTTGTATCATAGTCCCCAGGCATGTGTTGTAGGCTCCGGGCCCGCATTGTAGGCTCGGGGCCCGCGTTGTAGGCTCCGGGCCCGCGTTGTAGGCTCCGGGCCCGCGTTGTAGGCTCCGGGCCCGCGTTGTAGGCTCCGGGCCCGCGTTGTAGGCTCCGGGCCCGCGTTGTAAGAGGAGGAGGGGGTGGAGCGACACCCGACCGGTAAGCTTCAAAATCTAGCGCGGGGCTTGTTTTCTTTCAGAGGCCCACAGGAGCCGTTGGAAGAGGAGGAGGGGGAGGAGCGACACCCGACCGGTAAGCTTCAAAATCTAGCGCGGGGCTTGTTTTCTTTCACAGGCCCACAGGAGCCGTTGGAAGAGGAGGAGGGGGAGGAGCGACACCCGACCGGTAAGCTTCAAAATCTAGCGCGGGGCTTGTTTTCTTTCAGAGGCCCACAGGAGCCGTTGGTAGAGGAGGAGGGGGAGGAGCGACACCTGACCGGTAAGCTTCAAAATCTAGCGCGGGACTTGTTTTCTTTCAGAGGCCCACAGGAGCCGTTGGAAGAGGAGGAGGGGGAGGAGCGACACCCGACCGGTAAGCTTCAAAATCTAGCGCGGGGCTTGTTTTCTTTCAGAGGCCCACAGGAGCCGTTGGAAGAGGAGGAGGGGGAGGAGCGACACCTGACCGGTAAGCTTCAAAATCTAGCGCGGGGCTTGTTTTCTTTCAGAGGCCCACAGGAGCCATTGGAAGAGGAGGAGGGGGAGGAGCGACACCCGACCGGTAAGCTTCAAAATCTAGCGCAGGGCTTGTTTTCTTTCAGAGGCTTACCCAAATCCATAACATTCAATTTGGAGAAGTGGGGTTTTTTTTGAGGAAGCCGCTGATTGGTGGAAAGTGGACCAGGGTAAGCAGCTGATTGGCAGTCAGATTCCAGCAGTTTGTTGTGTACTTTGTATTGTGTTGCTATTGTATCCTGTGTAAGGGGGCAGTATGAAGGCCAGGGCAGTGTACTGTTCTGGATGTCAGATGTGGGAGGTCAGGGAATCTGATAGCCCTCCAGACGTCCACATCTGCGCCAGGTGTGTTGAGATGGGGCTCCTAAAGGACTGTGTTAGGAACCTGGAGCAGCAGCTCGATGACCTCCGTCTCCTCAGGGAGAGTGAGGAGGTCATAGAGAGGAGCTATAGGGAGGTAGTCACTCCCAGACCACAGGAGGCAGACAAGTGGGTCACGGTTAGAAAGGGCAAGGGGCAGAGGCAGGGGCTAGAGAGTACCCCTGTGACCGTGCACCTGGAAAATAGGTACTCGGGTATGAGTACAATTGGAGGGGACAGCCTAGCTGGGGGCACCAACAGCGGCCGGGCCTCCGGCACAGAGACCGGCCCTGATGCTCAGAAGGGTAGCAAAAAGAGGAGGGCAATTGTAATAGGGGACTCTATAGTTAGGGGGTCGGATAGGCGATTCTGTAGACGCAGTCGGGAGACCCGGATGGTAGTTTGCCTCCCTGGTGCCAGGGTCTCGCATGTGTCAGAACGTTTACAAAAGATTCTGATAAGGGAGAGAGAGGAGCCTGATGTTGTGGTACACATAGGTACCAATGACATAGGCAGAAAAAGTGATGAGGTCCTGAAGGGAGAATTTAGGGAGTTGGGGGGAAAGTTAAGGAGAAGGACCAAAAGGGTAACGATTTCAGGATTACTGCCTGTGCCGCGTGACAGTGGGAGTAGGAATGAAATGAGGTGGAGGATAAATGCGTGGCTGAGGGACTGGTGCAGTGGGCAGGGATTCAAGTTTCTTGATCACTGGGACCTCTTTTGGGGAAGGCATGATCTGTACACAAAGGACGGGTTGCACTTGAGCCCGAGGGGGACCAATATCCTGGCAGGGAGATTTGCAAAGGCTACTGGGGAGACCTTAAACTAGAAAGGCTGGGGGGAGGGACTCGGGTAGAGGGGGCTAGGGGTCAGGGTGTGGGGCAAGAGGCAGAGAAGGGAAGCACTCGGATCAAAAATGTAGGCGAGAAAGATGAAAAAGATAATAGACCGAGAATAAGGGATGGTGGGTTTCTAAAATGTGTATATTTTAATGCTAGAAGCATTGTAAGTAAGGTGGACGAACTTAGAGCCTGGATTGACACCTGGAAATATGATGTTGTGGCAATCAGTGAAACATGGTTGCAGGAGGGCTGTGATTGGAAACTAAATATTCCAGGATTTCGTTGCTTCAGGTGTGATAGAATTGGAGGGACCAGAGGGGGAGGTGTTGCATTGCTTGTCAGAGAAGATATTACAGCAGTGCTTTGGCAGGATAGATTAGAGGGCTCGTCTAGGGAGGCTATTTGGGTGGAGCTGAGAAGTGGGAACGGTGTAGCAACACTTTTAGGGGTGTATTATAGACCGCCAAATGGGGAGCGTGAATTGGAAGAGCAAATATGTAAGGAGATAGCAGATATTAGTAGTAAGCACAAGGTAGTGATTGTAGGAGATTTCAATTTTCCAAAAATAGACTGGGAAACACATTCTGTAAATGGGCTGGATGGTTTGGAGTTTGTAAAATGTGTGCAGGATAGTTTTTTGCAGCAGTACATAGAGGTATCGACCAGACAAGGGGCAGTGCTGGACCTCCTGTTAGGAAATGAGGCAGGTCAGGTGACGGAGGTATGCATTGGTGAGCACTTCGGGACCAGTGATCACAATACCATTAGTTTCAATATAATTATGGAGAGAGTCAGAACTGGACCTAGGGTAGAGATCTTTGATTGGAGAAAGGCTAACTTTGAGGGAATGCGTAAGGATTTTAAAGGAGTGAATTGGGACACTTTGTTTCATGGGAAGGATGTAGAAGAGAAATGGAGGACATTTAAAGGGGAAATTGTAAGAGTACAGAATCTTTATGTCCCTGTTAGGTTGAAAGGAAATAGTAAAAATTGGAAAGAGCCATGGTTTTCAAGGGAAATTGGACACTTGTTTCGAAAAAAGAGAGATATCTACAATAATTATAGGAGGCGTGGAGTAAATGAGGTGCTAGAGGAGTATAAAGAATGTAAAAAGAATCTTAAGAAAGAAATTAGGAAGGCTAAAAGAAGATATGAGGTTGCTTTGGCAAGAAAGGTGAAAGTAAACCCAAAGGGTTTCTACAGCTATATTAATAGCAAAAGGATAACGAGGGATAAAATTGGACCATTAGAGAACCAGAATGGACAGCTATCTGCAGAGCCAAAAGAGATGGGGGAGATATTGAAGAATTTCTTTTCTTCGGTATTCACCAAGGAGAAGGATATTGAACTCGGTGAGTTAAGGGGAAAGAGTAGAGTAGCTATGGAAACTATGAGATTCAAAGAGGAGGAAGTACTGACACTTTTGAAAAAATATAAAAGTGGATAAGTCTCCAGGTCCTGACAGGATATTCCCTAGGACATTGAGGGAAGTTAGTGTAGAAATAGCAGGAGCTATGACAGAAATATTTCAAATGTCATTAGAAACGGGAATAGTGCCGGAGGATTGGCGTACTGCGCATGTTGTTCCATTGTTTAAAAAGGGTTCAAAGAATAAACCTAGCAATTATAGACCTATTAGTTTGACGTCAGTGGTGGGCAAATTAATGGACAGGATACTTAGAGATAATATATATAAGCATCTGGATAAACAGGGTCTGATCAGGAACAGTCAACATGGATTTGTGCCTGGAAGGTCATGTTTGACAAACCTTCTTGAATTTTTTGAAGCGGTAACTAGGGAAATTGATGAGGGTAAAGCAGTGGATGTTGTCTATATGGATTTCAGTAAGGCCTTTGACAAGGTTCCCCATGGAAGGTTGGTTAAGAAGGTTCAATCTTTGGGTGTTAACGGCGGAGTAGCAAGATGGATTCAACAGTGGCTGAATGGGAGATGTCAGAGAGTAATGGTGGATGGCTGTTTGTCAGGTTGGAAGCCGGTGACCAGTGGGGTGCCTCAGGGATCTGTGTTGGGTCCACTGTTGTTTGTCATGTACATCAATGATCTGGATGATGGGGTGGAAAATTGGATAAGTAAGTATGCAGATGATACTAAGATAGGTGGTGTTGTGGATAATGAAGTAGATTTTCAAAGTCTACAGAGAGATTTGGGCCATTTGGAAAAGTGGGCTGAAAGATGGCAGATGGAGTTTAATGCTGATAAGTGTGAAGTGCTACATCTTGGCAGGACAAATCAAAATAGGACGTACATGGTAAATGGTAGGGAATTGAGGAATGCTGTGGAACAGAGGGATGTAGGAATAACTGTGCATAGTTCCCTGAAGGTGGAATCGCATGTAGATAGGGTGGTAAAGAAAGCCTTTGGTGTGCTGGCCTTTATAAATCAGAGCATTGAATATAGGAGTAGGGAAGTAATGTTAAAATTGTGCAAGGCATTGGTAAGACCAATTCTGGAGTATGGTGTACAATTTTGGTCGCCTAGTTATAGGAAGGATGTCAACAAAATAGAGAGAGTACAGAGGAGATTTACTAGAATGTTGCCAGGGTTCCAGCAACTATGTTACAGAGAAAGGTTGAACAAGTTAGGTCTTTATTCTTTGGAGCGCAGAAGGTTAAGGGGGGACTTGATTGAGGTCTTTAAAATGATGAAAGGGATAGACAGAGTTGACGTGGATACGTTTTTCCCATTGAGGGAAGGGAAGTTTCAAACAAGAGGGCATGACATGAGAATTAAGGGACAGAGGTTTCGGGGTAACGTGAGGGGGAACTTCTTTACTCAGAGGGTGGTGGCTGTGTGGACTGAGCTTCCAGCAGAAGTGGTGGAGGCAGGATCGATTTTAACATTTAAGGGTAAAGTGGATAGGTATATGGACATGAAGGGAATGGAGGGGTATGGTCTGAGTGCAGGTAGATGGGACTAGGGGAAAACAAATGGTCGGCACGGACTGGAAGGGCCGAGAGGGCCTGTTTCCGTGCTGTAATTGTTATATGGTTATATGGTTATATGGTTGTAGGCTCCGGGCCCGCGTTGTAGGCTCCGGGCCCGCGTTGTAGGCTCCAGCATGTGGAGATGGGGGCTCCGCCAGAGCCCAGCCTGTGAATGCGGAGGAGAACAACAGCCAACCATGTCATCTGTGCGTGCCCGCTCTACCACCCACCAAATGGAGCACAGGGCCTGGCAGACATTGATGCAGAGACAACAAACTGGCTGCTCAACACCTGGTTTGAGATCTAACTATTCCTTTGGTTTATTTACGTTTCATTCGCAAGAAGAAGGGCTGTATTATAGACTCTGGGCCTGTGTTATAGTCTCCGGGTTTAAGTTCTGGGCTTTGGCCTCAGTTCTGTTGACACAAGCCTGTGTTTTGTAGGCCACATGGCTGTATTATAGGCTCCAGGCCTGTGTTTTATGCTTTGGCCCAAGTTCTGGGCTTTGGCCTATGCTCTGGGCCTCAGAGCCTGTGTTGTAGGTCTCGGGGCTGTGTTGAAGGTTCCGGGCCTGGCTGTGGGCTTTGGCCTATATTCTGGACTACATTTTGGGCCTCCAATCCTGTGTTTTGTAGGCCTCACTATTATGTTGTAGTCACCGAGCCTGTGTTATAGGCTCCAGGCCTAGGTTCTGGGCTTCCGAGCCTGTGTTGTGGGCGCCAGGCCTGTATTATAGACTCTGGACTGTGTTGTGGGCTTTGGCCTAAGCACTATCCTCCTCTCTCTCTCCCCCCCTCTCTCTCTCTCTCTCTCTCTCTCTCTCTCTCTCCCCTCTCGCCCCACTTTCTCTCACTCCCCCCTTTCTCTCACTCCCCCCTCTCTCTATACACCCACCCTGATCCGAAACGCCACCACAATTCCAGACAATATCACTATCATCAAGAGAAGACCGCAGAATAAGGCGAGAATTGTGATTGTTAGAGGATATGGGCTGGAAATGGCAAAAGTCGGCCGTCTTGAAGCAGGCCCCAAAATATTACCCTCGCTCTTTTTCCGTTTTTGTACTTCAGAGATACAGCGTGGAAACAGGCCCTTCGCCCACCAAGTCCGTGCCGACCAGCGATCGCCCTTTCACACACTAGTTTAATTTTGAGATATAGCGCGGAAACTCAACTAATTTAATATTTGATAATCCCTCCTCTCCTCTTCTTCCCTATTTGATACCCTAACTGATTAACTTGGCACTAGCGATCTCCAGGTGGACGGTCCTGTTGAGGCACCTTCCCGGGAGAGAGATGTAGACAATAGGTGTAGGAGTAGGCCATTCGGCCCTTTGAGCCAGCACCGCCATTCAATGTGATCATGGCTGATCATCCCCAATCAGTACCCCGTTCCTGCCTTCTCCCCATATCACCTGACTCTGCTATCTTTAAGAGCTCTATCTAGCTCTCTCTTGAATGTATCCAGAGAACCAGCCTCCACCGCCCTCTGAGGCAGAGAATTCCAGAGGTTCATAACTCTCTGGGTCAAAACGGGTTTCCTCATCTCTGTTCTAAGTAGCTTACCCCTTATTCTTAAGTGTGTCCAAAACCTCAATAATCTTATATGTTTCATTAAAATCCCCTCTCATCCTTCTAAACTCCAGAGTATACAAGCCCAGCCACTCCATTCTCTCAGCACATGTCAGTCCCGCCATCCCGGAAATTAACCTTGTAAACCTACGTTGCACTACCTCAATACCAAGAATGTCCTTCCTCAAATTAGGGGACCAAAGCTGCACACAATACTCCTGGTGTGGTCCCTCCAGGGCCCTGTACAACTGCAGAAGGACCTCTTTGCTCCTATACTCAACTTTTCTTGTTATGAAGGCCAACATGCCATTCGCTTCTTCACTACCTGGCATGCTTACTTTCAATGACTCCCCTTTTCCTCCTGTCCCTTCCATTTTCCTCCCCTATCCTCTCAGCTCAGGTGGGAACAGCCGCTGCCGCTCAGCCCCGCATCCTCTCCCCACCCCCTCCCCTTCCTGCGGCCGGACATTCAGGGAGCCGGAGCTCTCGGCGGGCGCGGCTGTCAGTGAGTGAGGAAAAGGAGGTCTGGGCGCCCTCTGGTCCAAAGATACCCAAGGACCAAGATAGACCACTCCTACAAAATCCAATGGACTGACGTGAAGTACGCAAGGGAACGTCACTTCCGCCATTTTAAGAATGAGACCCGGACCTCCGTTGTGCCTCTCGCAGTTTAATCTTCGTCAGTTCATTGGATTTTGTAGTTTATCTTGGTCTCTTAGCCGTCTATGATAGACCATTATCATCTTTGTTTATAATAAATAAGGTGCTTCTTTCAAAAAAGGAAAACTGCGTATAAAATGGGCGACAATGCGCAATGAAAGGGCTCTGGATGATATGCATTCTATGATTTTTGGTTTAATCAGTGTTGTGGGGGAACGGTATGTGTGTGTTTCTGTGTGTGAGAGGCAAGATAGAAATAATAGATTTCAAAGTTCCTCATGGATCAGAAGAAACTTTGATTTAAAGAAACTCATGATGTATATGAGCCATTCTAATGTACATAATTTTTTGCCCCTTTTTTTTGCCTAAAAGATATAAGGAACATAAGCCATAAAGCCATAAGCCAATATATTTGCCTATATTTAAATATTGTAAACACGTATATATCTATTATATATGATACACACACATATATATAAATGTGATATTGATGCATATAATTATACAACACACATACATATTTCTCTAGTTTCTCATATATATATTAGACCAAGTGGGACCCGTTGGGTCCCAGCATCACACGGGAGGGCTGGTCACCAATGCAATATTCCACCACTCCACCGATTCCAATATTGCTCGCCAGTGTGGGGGGGGGGGCTTTCTGTTGCACTAGTAATGGTGTTGCGGGCCGAAGGTACTGGTTTCCAGAGGGCTAGTATAGACATTGTGGCCCGAATGGATTCTTGGGCTGGAAGCCAACTGCTGCAACGATTTTAAAAGCCAGGCCAAGGCAAACAATTTGGCAGCAGCCATCTGACTACCAAAATCCATTTTGTGAACACAAACTTTTTAAAAAGGCGAGGCAAACAATTGGGCCACAGCCACCTGACAACCAAAATCCATTTTGTGAACACAAACTCTTGAAAAAAGGCGAAGCAATCAATTGGGCCGCAGCCACCTGACAACCAAAATCCATTTTGTGAAAACAAACTCTTGAAAAAGGCGAGGCAAACAATTGGGCCGCAGCCACCTGACAACCAAAATCCATTTTGTGAACACAAACTCTATAAAAAGGCAAGGAATACAATTGGGCCACAACCACCTGACAACCAAAATCCATTTTGTGAACACAAACTTTTTAAAAAGGCGAGGCAAACCATTGGGCAGCAAGCAGCCACCTGACAACCAAAGTTCATTTTGTGAACACAAAAGTTTTAAAAATGCAAGGCAAACAATTGGGCCGCAGCCACCTGACAACCAAAATCCATTTTGTGAATACAAACTTTTTAAAAACACGAGGCAAACAACTGGGCAGCAAGCAGCCACCTGACAACCAAAATTCATTTTGTGAACACAAAATTTACTAAAAAGGTGAGGCAAACAACTGGGCAGCAAGCCGCCACCCGAAAACCCAAATTCATTTGGTGAACACAAACATTTTTTAAAAAAGGCGAGGCAATCAATTGGGCAGCAAGCAGCCACCTGCCAACCAAAATTCATTTTGTGAACACAAACTTTTTAAAAAAAAGGCGAGGCAAACAATTGGGCAGCAAGCAGCCACCTGACAACCAAAATTCATTTTGTGAACACAAACTTAAAAAAAAAGTAACCAATTTGGTGAACACAAACAAGGGGACTCACCATGGAGTAGACATCCGTTCAGTGTTATTCACAGCTCAGAGAGCCGTGACCCTCTCGCTTCCTGGGTCTGGCAGAGACTGAGTGAGGCACGACACTTCCGGATTTTATAGTCCCTCCCCCCTCCATCCTGCCGCCAGTGGAGGCAGCAGAGAGACCAGAGAGAATGGGGATTTTTTTTCGGTGGCTGTTATATAGCAGTGAAGACAGCTGCACAGAGCTCTGCTCCCGACAAATCATGTTTAAAGTCGGTTTCTATGCCAGGATCAACTTAAAAATTCTTACCGGGATTGCTGAACTTCGTGGATACTGACATCATCAGATGGTGATGGTGGAATCAGGATTTAAAACGATATTACCGGTAAAAATCGGATGAAAAAGTGAAGAGGTCAGAGAGCACCCAAGAAGATTACAATCAGTCTCCAGCTCCAAAAAGCTCTGGATGAGCGTGAAACAACTCCTGAATCCACTTTTGAAAGTTTGGAAGAGGAGCTGGAGTCTCAACAACCAACAGTCGAAATGGCTGGAAGAGCTGAAACAAAAGAGTTAAAAGAAAGGGAGAAAGAAATAAAAAGCCCAGAACCTTTGACTCCTGATCCAAAGTTAATAATACTTGGAATACTAGAAACTGACCAACTAATAACAATGAACCAAAGAACTTTTATCGACTATGGTTTAATAATTGGGAAAAACAATATTAAAATTTGGAAAGGCCCTACATCCCCAACAATCAAAATGTGGAACACAGAAATGTCGGAGACACTTCATCTGGAGAGATTGAGGCTTGTCCTAATGGACAGGTTAGATCACTTCAGAAAGATTTGGTCTCCATATATTAAATATTTACAGGGTCATAATGGTTCGGCACGAGGGCTTGACTGAGGCCTGAATATTTGAATGGATGAAGAAATATATATAATAAATCATGAATATATCTCCAAGGACGGATTAATGATTAATGATTAATACTCCATTCTCCATCAAACTTTTCACACTCTTTTTCTCTATTTTTTCATACTTTTATAAAAAAATTAGAAAAATGTATAGAAACACATAATCTTAAATTTTTAATATCAGTACGAATATAAATATTACTAATTTCATGAAAGTATTATTAGTATCATGTATTTTCAATTATATAAAATATATAATTTTAAATTTTAAAATCAATGATAATACAAATATTAACAGTATGAAAATATAATGAATATCATGAAGGTGTTACTATTATTACGTATTTTCAATTATATAAAATATGGTCCTACATTTCAAAATCAGTGACAATACAAATATTATCAACAGTACGAGTATATTACTAATATTATGAATGTATTACTAGTACCATGTATTCTCAATTATATAAAATACATAATCTTAAAATTTATAATCAATAATAATACAAATATTATTAACAGTACGAATATATCATTAATATCATGTATTTTCATCATTGCAAAATAATGTACTTTGTTATTATTTTGTTTCTATAATAAAAATATTTTTAAAAAAAGAAATAAAAAGCATGGAAGAAACGGTAAGAGTTAATATTACTAAAGATCTTCAGAAGCAATTTGCTAAAATGAATTCTACAATGCAGAATAATCTTTCTACAATGCAGAATAATCTTTCTTTTTTTTCAACTTACATTCGTAATTTTATTAATATTAACATTTATGTCTTATATATTTCTATACTTTTTTTTTACAGGTAAGAAAAGATAGAGAAAAATAAAGTAAGAGTAGGAATGAATGGAGTATTAAAAAAGTTATCCATCATTGGAGATATATCCATGATTTGTTATACGTAATTCTTCATCTATTCCATTATTCAGGCTTCAGTCAGGCTCTCGTACCGAGCCATTTTGACCCTTTAGATATTCAATAAATTGAGACCATATTCCTCTGTAAAGATCCAACTTGTCCAGTAGGACAAGCCTTCGTCTTTCCAGATGAAGTGTCTCCGACATTCCTGTAATCCACATTTTGATTGTGGGGGATGTAGGACCTTTCCAGAATTTCAATATTAATTTTTTCCCAATTATTAAACTGTAATCAATAAAATTTATTTGATTCGTTGTTATTAATTGATCTGTTTCTAATACTCCCAGTATTATTAACTTTGAGTCAGGGGTCAGATTCATATTAACAACATTTGAAATTAACTTAAATATCTCTGTCCAAAATTTTGTAATTTTTACACAATTTGTAAATGAGTGCGTTGTTAGCTTTTAAGTGTTGACATTTATCACATATGGCAGATACATCTGAAAAATTACTATGTAATTTGGATTTTGTGTAATGTAATCTATATAATTTTAAATTATATAAGAGAGTGTCTAGCATTTAACGAGCAGTGGTGTATATGTTGTAGACTTTCATCCCATATTAAAGGTCTAATGATTTGACCTAATTCGTTTTCCTATGATTGCCTATATCTGTCATTGGGGCAGACTGTCGTTTTCCAATAAAATATTATAAATATATGATATCAATTTTTCTGTGTTCGGGTGTTTATTTAGGCATTCATCTAAAATTTCTGTCTTTCTATTTCTAATTTCCTGTGTATTTGCTTTTACATAGTCTCTAATTTGTAGATATCTAAAGTAATCTTTTGAATGTAATCCATAAATTTGTTGTAATTCTTGAAATGAAAGGTAAGAATTTTCTCTGTAGAGATCTCCCATCTTAGTAATTCCATAGTTTTTCCATTGTAAAAAACCTTTGTCTATCATTGAGGGTTTAAATGTAACATTATTTACGATGGTAAGGGCTAGTGGTATACATTCCAATTTTAGTGTTTTCTTTATTTGTTTCCAGATACGTATTCCACTTTCTATTATAAGGTTTTCACTATAGGTGTTCATACCTATTTTAATATTGGCGAATAAAATCGAACTAATTTCAAAAGGCGAACAATCTTCTTTTTCCATTTTTAACCAAGTTGGTTGTTTATCTGTCTCTACAAACCAAAAATTCATATTTTTAATATTAACTGCCCAGTAATAAAACATAAAATTTGGTAGTGCTAAACCTCCATTTATTTTTGGTTTACATAAATGTTTTTTATTTATTCTATGGCTCTTATAATCCCAGATAAAGTTGGTGACTATAGAATCAACCTTCTTAATAAAAATTTTAGGAAGATATATCGGAATCAATTGGAAAAGGTATAGTAATTGCGGGAGAAAAATAATTTTTATTGCATTAATTCTACCTAGCATTGAGATAGGTAATGTTTTCCAATATAAAATGTTCTTATTTAATTTATTCAATAAAAGTGGTAAATTGGATTTAAATAAAGAGTCAAATCTTTCTGCTACATGAATTCCAAGATATTTGATTTTTTCGTTTGCTATCTTAAAAGGAAATTGTTGTAGTATATGTAAGTTATTTACCATTATTGGCATGTTCACTTTTATTCCAATTAACACTATATCCTGAAAATAATCCAAATTCAGATATTAATTTTAGTAAATTTGAGATACTAATTTCCGGCTTTGTAATATAAAGTAATACATCATCCGCATATAAATAAATTTTATTTTCAGTATCTCTGGTATCATATCCATATATTTCAGGATGTAATCTCACCCGTTGAGCTAAAGGTTCTATTGCAAGTGAAAACAGTAATGGGGATAGAGGACAACCTTGTCTGCAGCCTCGAAATAGATTAAATTTAGTTGATAGCATTTGATTTGTTATTATTCTGGCTGTTGGATTTGTGTAAAATAATTTAACCCAACTTCTCTCCCAGCTTAAAAGTTTCCATAACCGAAAACAAATAAGACCATTCCACCTGGTCAAAGGCTTTCTCCACATCTAACGAAATAATTACTAGGTCTTTATTAATATCTCGTTTTGAATATATAATATTGTATAATCGTCTCAAATTATCTGAGGAATATCGTTTTGGTATAAATCCTGTTTGATCGGGGTGAATTAATTTATTAATAACTGTACTTAGTCTTTGTGCTAATATTTTGGTTAGTATCTTTTGATCAGTATTTAAAAGAGCTATAGCTCTATATGATAGCCATGATCATATTGAATGGCGGTGCAGGCTCGAAGGGCTGAATGGCCTACTCCTGCACCTAATTTCTATGTTTCTATGTTTCTATGATCCTGGGTCATCCAGGTCTTTGTCTATTTTAGGTATAAGGTTAATAATAGATTCATTTAACGTTTCTTGGAGTTTCTGGTGAGTATAAATGTATTCATTGAGTGTCTTCAGACATGGTGCAATCAGATCATAAAATGTTTTATAAAATTCCGTGCCTATACCATCTGGTCCCGGCGTTTTACCGTTTTTTAATGATCTGATAGATTCTTCGATTTCTTTTACTGAAATTTCAGCATTTAATGATTCTCTATTTTGTGAATCCAACCCATTCAAATAACATTTTTTTTAAATGCTTCTATTCCTATCTTGTTTTCTGTTGTTTTAGCTGAATATAAATTTTTATAATATTGCAAAAATCTCTCATTAATATCTTTAGGTTGTACTAATGGTTCGCCATTATATGATTTAACCCTATGGATTATTTTTTCTCCCTCCATCTTTCTTAATTGACGAGCAAATAATTTTTGAGGTTTATCTCCAAATTCAAATTGTAATTGTTTAGTGTATTGGTAGAGTTTTACAATTTGATCTGTGTAACCATATAACCATATAACAATTACAGCACGGAAACAGGCTCTCTCGGCCCTTCCAGTCTGTGCCGACCATTTGTTTTCCCCTAGTCCCATCTACCTGCACTCAGACCATACCCCTCCATTCCCTTCACATCCATATACCTATCCACTTTACTCTTAAATGTTAAAATCGATCCTGCCTCCACCACTTCTGCTGGAAGCTCATTCCACACAGCCACCACCCTCTGAGTAAAGAAGTTCCCCCTCACGTTACCCCGAAACCTCTGTCCCTCTGTGTATATTTTATTTAATTTATATTTCAGTGCAGCGATTTTATTATGTGTTGTTATGGATGAATTAGCAGCGTTCTCTGTATCTAATTGTTTAATCTCCTTTTCCAATTCCTGTTGTTCCCTCCAATTCTTTTTATTATAAAATGCTTGAGAAGAGATCATAATTCCACGGGCATATGCTTTAAAGGTTTCCCATAATAGGGAAGAGGATATTTCCGGTTTATCATTTATTTCAAAGAAAATCTTGATCTGTTCTATAATATATTCCTGAGTTATTTTGTTTTTTTTTAATTTGTGGATTAAATCTCCATTGTCCCCGTTTTTCCGTTTTACCATTTATTTTAATCATAAATGTTAAAGGCGCATGATCTGAGATTATAATATTATGGAATTTTGAATTGTAAGTAAGTGAGATAAGTTTAGCATCAACCAAAAAATCTATTCTTGAATAGGTTTTATGTACAGGTGAATAAAATGAATATTCTCGTCCAGTTGGGTTTTCTACTCTCCAAACATCTTTAATATTACTAGTATCCATATATGCATTTAATAAGTCACTGGAATGGGATTTGGTTTTCCTTTGTCTTGTGGATCTATCTAAATAAGAATCTAATGTACAATTTAAATCTCCTCCAATTATTAAGTTATGTTGTGCTATTTCCGGGATGTTATTAAATATTTTCTTAAAAAACAGTGGATTATCAAAGTTTGGTCCAATACATTGACACAAATCATTTTTTGTGCATTTAATTCTCCTATTACAATAATGTATCTACCGTCATTGTCAGTTATAGTTGATGTATGTTTAAATAAAGTGCCTTTACGAAATAATATTGCTACGCCTCTGGATTTGTGTGTAAAAGAAGAATGATACGTTTTATCTATCCATTTAGTTTTCAGCCTATGCTCGGCATCTTTTTTTAAATGTTTCTTGAAAAAAATCACATCAGCTTTAATTGCTTTTAAATGTGCTAGTACTTTACCTCTCTTAATTGGTTCATTAATACCTTTAACGTTCCAGCTACAAAACGTTATTCCCTCATTTATTTTTAAATGTTGCATCTTTTGTCTATGGGGGTCTATAATAGAGCCAATGGTTCAGTTCGACAGACCCGACCTTACACCCGAACAGTGAAGACAGCTGCACAGAGCTCTGCTCCCGACAAATCGTGTTTAAAGTCGGTTTCTATGCCAGGATCGACTTAAAAACTCTTACCGGGATTGCTGAACTTCGTGGATACTGACATAATCAGACGGTGCCAGTGGAATCGGGATTTAAAACGATATTACCAGTAAAAATCGGATGAAAAAGGGAAGAGGTCAGAGAGCACCCAAGAAGATTACAATCAGTCTCGGGCTCCAAAAAGCTCTGGATAAACTTGAAACAACTCCTGAATCCACTTTTGAAAGTTTGGAAGAGGAGCTGGAGTCTCAACAACCAACAGTCCAAATGGCTGGAAGAGCTGAAACAAAAGAGTTGAAAGAAAGGGAGAAAGAAATAAAAAGCATGGAAGAAACGGTAAAAGTTAATATTACTAAAGACATTACTAAAGATCTTCAGAAGCAATTTGCTAAAATGAATTCTACAATGCAGAATAATCTTTCTACAATGCAGAATAATCTTTCTACAATGGAGGTTAATCTCTAAGAAAATCAACACTAGCTGCTAACAATTAAAGGAACTTTACGTATCCCTGAACCAGCAGTTCATAGATTTGGAGACGAGGACTGCTCAAGAATTTGAAAGAATGCAGAGAGATTATAACAATAAACATGACTCCCTGCTGAAGCAATTAACAAAGGCGGGAAAATTGATGGAAGAGATGGAGGGTGAAATGCAGCAGATGAGCCAGGAAATAACTGGTTTGAAAAAAGAACACAACGCGAATTTGGAGCGGACGAATAAATTGAATGTGAAATGTCAAGATTTGGAAGCCAGGTCAAGGAGGCAAAATTTGAGAATAATAGGGGTTAAAGAGGGGGCAGAGCATGGCTCACAAATGTGTGATTTTATCACTAATTTACTCAAAGATGTTTTCAAACTGCCAGAAAAACCAAAGATAGATGAGTCTTATCGTGTTGGTCCCTTCTAAAGAGGAGCGAATGCTCTACCACGTCAAATTATCGTAAAGTTCTTAGATATTTCGACTTTGGAAAATTTATTAAAGAAGATACCCTATGGAGAAACTCTTACATTGCTGATAAAATTGTTAGATTTTACAGAGACTATATATAACATTTTTTTTACCATTAATATATAACATATATAACATTACAGCACGGAAACAGGCCCTCTCGGCCTTTCCAGTCCGTGCCGAACATTTATTTTCCCCTAGACCCATCTACCTGCACTCAGACCGTACCCCTCCATTCCCTTCCCATCCATATACCTTTAAATGTTAAAATCGATTCTGCCTCCACCACTCCTGCTGGAAGCTCATTCCACACAGCCACCACTCTCTGACTAAAGAAGTTCCCCCTCATATTACCCCTAAACTTCTGTCCCTTAATTCTCATGTCCTGCCCTCTTGTTTGAATCTTCCCTACCCTCAATGGGAAAAACTTATCCACGTCAACTCTGTCTATCCCTTTCATCATTTTAAAGACCTCAATCAAGTCCCCCCTTAGCCTTCTGCGCTCCAAAGAATAAAGACCTAACTTGTTCAACCTTTCTCTGTAACTTAGTTGCTGGAACCCAGGCAACATTCTAGTAAATCTCCTCTGTACTCTCTCTATTTTGTTGACATCCTTCCTATAATTAGGCGACCAAAATTGTACACCATACTCCAGAATTGGTCTCACCAATGCCTTGTACAATTTTAACATTACTTCCCTACTCCTATATTCAATGCTCTGATTTATAAAGGCCAGCACACCAAAAGCTTTCTTTACCACCCTATCTACATGCGATTCCACCTTCAGGGAACTATGCACAGTTATTCCTAGATCCCTCTGTTCCACAGCATTCCTCAATTCCCTACCATTTACCATGTACGTCCTATTTTGATTTGTCCTGCCAAGATGTAGCACCTCACACTTATCGGCAATAAACTCCATCTGCCATCTTTCAGCCCACTCTTCCAAATGGCCCAAATCTCTCTGTAGACTTTGAAAATTAACTTCATTATCCACAACACCACCTATCTTAGTATCATCTGCATACTTACTTATCCAATTTTCCACCCAATCATCCAGATCATTGATGTACATGACAAACAACAGTGGACCCAACAGATCTCTGAGGCACCCCACTGGTCACCGGCTTCCAACCTGACAAACAGCCATCCACCATTACTCTCGGACATCTCCCATTCAGCCACTGTTGAATCCATCTTGCTGCTCTGCCATTAACTACCCTCGGGAAATACTGGTAAAAAGACATCCAAGTCACCTTGCAGCGACCTAACATCCTCCTCACAGCTAACACTGCCCCCCAGCTTCGTGTCATCAGCAAACTTGGAGATGTTGCATTCAATTCCCTCATCCAGATCATTAATATATATTGTAAATAGCTGGGGTCCCAGCACTGAGCATGCGGTACCCCACTATTCACTGCCTGCCATTCTGAAAATGACCCGTTTACTCCTACTCTTTGCTTCCTGTCTGCCAGCCAGTTCTCTATCCACATCAACACTGAACATATCATAGTAGTAGGCGAATTATATTCAAAAAAAGTGACTCTCCTTAATATATATGGACCCAATTTTGATTGTCCGCGGTTTTTCAAGAGTATACTGAATATTATGCCGGAATGTACACAAAATAATTTAATAATTGGTGGAGATTTAAATTGTACACTGGATCCATATTTAGACAGATCATCAACACAGAGAAAGTCAAAATCTCTGTCAAGTGAATTTTTAAACTCATACATAAATAATACCAATATTAAGGATGTCTGGAGAATTGAAAACCCATCCGGAAGAGAATACTCATTTTACTCATCTATGCATAAAACTTATTCAAGGATAGATTATTTCTTAGTAGACGCTAAACTAATTCCATTTACTTATAGAAACATAGAAACATAGAAATTAGGTGCAGGAGTAGGCCATTCAGCCCTTCGAGCCTGCACCGCCATTCAATATGATCATGGCTGATCATCCAACTCAGTATCCCGTAAATCACAATATCATAATATTATAATCTCGGATCATGCCCCATTAACGTTTATGATTAAACTAAATGGAATGGACAAGAAACAGACACAATGGAGACTTAATCCTCAAATTTTAAAAGAACAGGTATGTTGTGAATATCTTGTAAAACAGATTAATATGTTCTTCGAGGTCAATGACCATCCCGAAATCTCTGCTTCCCTTCTCTGGGAAACATTCAAAGCATTTACACGAGGGGTATTAATCTCCTCTCAGGCATTTCTTAACAAAGAGAATAGAGCTAAACAACAGACATTGGAATTGGAAATAAGACAATTAGACATAGAAAACGCAAGAACACCTTCATTGGTAAAACACAATAAAATAGCTGCATTGAAATATAAATTAAATAAAATATACTCTGACCAAATAATAAAACTTTATCAACATACAAAACAATTAAATTTTGAATTTGGTGATAAACCACACAAACTATTGGCACGCCAGCTTCGAAAACTGGATGGAGAAAAAATGATTCGTAAGATTAGATCAGAAAAAGGAAAAATACTAACACTCCCCAAAGATATTAATGACAGATTTTTACAATACTATCAAGATCTTTATTCAACTAAAGTGACACAACAATCAATAGGAATGGAAGCATTTTTACAGAAATGCAACCTTAAAGGCTTAGATTTGCAAGAACAAGAATTATTAGGAGCTGAAATAACAACCAAAGACATTGAAGAGTCAATTAGATCTTTAAAAAATGGAAAGGCCGCCGGTCCTGATGGCCTAAGTTCTGAATTCTATAAAAAATTTTATGATCTGATTTCTCCACGCTTACAAACACTGTATAAACATGTTTATACTCAACAGCAACTCCTGGAAACTTTAAATGAATCTACAATAATACTTATACCTAAAATTGATAAGGATCTAGAAGACCCGGCCTCATATAGAGCAATAGCTCTATTAAATACTGATCAGAAAATATTAACTAAAATCCTTTCTAATAGATTGAGCTTAGTAATTAACAAATTAATACACCCTGATCAAACTGGTTTTATCCCTAAACGTCATTCATTTTATAATCTTAGACGATTGTTTAATATTATATACTCAAACAGAATTGCTAATGATGATCTAGCAATTATATCGCTAGATGCTCAAAAAGCCTTTGATCAAGTAGAATGGCCATTTTTATTTTCAGTGATGGAAAAAGTTAAATTGGGAGAGAAATACTGCGCATGGGTTAAATTGTTATATTCTAACCCAACAGCTAGAATACTAACAAATCAAATGTTATCAACTAAATTTAATCTTTCCAGAGGTTGTAGACAAGGATGTTCGTTATCTCCATTATTATTCGTTTTAGCAATTGAACGACTTGCAGAAAATGTTAGATCTAATCCAGAAATACATGGGTACAATACTAAAGATACAACGAATAAAATTTCTCTATATGCAGATGATGTACTAATATATATTACAAAGCCGGAAATTAGTATTCCAAATTTATTAAATCTAATAACTCAATTCGGTCATTTTTCAGGATATAGAATTAATTGGAATAAAAGCGAAATTATGTCAATAACGGGTCATAATATACATATTACAACCTTTTAAAATAGTTGACGAAAAATTTAAATATCTAGGTATTTATGTAACTAAGGGGTATAGCTCTTTATTTAAATCAAATTTTCCACCTTTATTGAATAAACTAAATAAGAAGATTCAATACTGGAAAACACTTCCTATCTCAATGTTCGGTAGAATTAATGCTATAAAAATGATTTTTCTACCGCAATTATTGTACCTATTTCAATCAATCCCGATATATATTCCAAAATCTTTTTTAAAAAAAGTAGACTCTACTGTTACAAATTTCATCTGGGACTACAAGAATCATAGAATAAATAAAAAACATTTATGTAAATCAAAGATTAATGGAGGCTTAGCTCTACCAAACTTTTTGTTTTATTACTGGGCAGTTTATATTAAAAACATGAATTTTTGGCTGGAAGAAATGGATCAACAACCAGAATGGTTAAGGATGGAAAAGGAGGATTGTCTACCTTTTGAAATCGGCTTGATTATATTTGCACAGACAAAATTGCACAAAAAAACTTATGGGGAAAACCCTATAATATATAGTGGTATACGAATCTGGAAACAACTTAAAAAGGCTCTAAAATTCTATCTCCCTATTGTAAACAATCCCTTATTCAAACCTTCCATACTAGATAAAGGTTTTATACAATGCAAAAACTATGGAATCAAAAGGGTGGAACACCTTTACAAAAAATCTCTCATTTCAAGAACTGCAACAGATTTATGGGTTACACTCAAATTATTTTTTTCGATACTTACAACTCAGAGATTATGTTAGGTCAAATACACAAGATTATAGGATTAGGGAACCAGAAATCTTAGATGAATGTCTGAATAAGCATCCTAACACAGAAAAATTAATAACTTATATTTACAACACCCTTTTAGACAGTGACCTACCATCAACGGAATCATATATAGACACACATAGGAAAATGAAATAAATCAATCCATAACGAAAGATTTATGGGATAAAAGTTTACAATACATACATCAATGTTCGCTAAATTCCAGACATGCTCTAATACAATTTAAAGTTTTACATAGATTACATTATTCCAAAGTTAAACTAAACAGAATCTTCCCACAAATATAGTCTACCTGCGATAAATGTCAACATCTAGAGGCTAATTTAACACATACCTTTGCAAATTGTATAAAAATTAAGAATTTCTGGACTGAGATTTTTAGAATAACTTCTGAAGTTATTAATACTAAACTGGATCCAGACCCAAAATTAATAATACTTGGACCATCAGAACAAAGTTTAACTCTTACAACAAGTCAAATAAATTTCCTAGACTACAGTATAATAATTGGGAAGAAATTAATATTAAAATTTTGGAAAGGCCCTATCTCCCCCACAATTAAAATGTGGATTATGGAAATGTCGGAGACCCTACACCTGGAAAGAATCAGATTTGCCTTAATGGACAAACAAGAAGTTTTTGTTAGAACATGGTCTTCTTTCATTGATTACTTAAAAGGTTCGGCAGGGAACCCTAACTGAAACTTGGATTAAGGAATAAATGAAAAGTTATATCTTATACTACTTGATCTTATCTCCTACGATGTATTAATAGTAAATTATTCCTTTCTTTATGATTTTCTTCTTTGATGCAGATTTTTATTCTATTTTTCTTACTGTTCTCCTCTCTTTATAAAAAAAACTATTAGAGTCAAAATGATACACCTGATAATATTAATAATGTATGCTTGTTGAACATGTAATATGGCTATCATAATATATGTTTGCTAATTCACTGTCTAAATACTCTAATAAAAAAAATATATATTAAAAAAAAAACACTGAACCCCGAATACCGTGTGCTTTAAGTTTGAATGCTAATCTGTTATGTGGGACCTTGTCGAAAGCCTTCTGAAAGTCCAGATATAACACATCCACAGGTTCTCCCTTATCCACTCTACTGGTTACATCCTCGAAAAATTCTATAAGATTCGTCAGACATGATTTACCTTTCATAAATCCATGCTGACTTTGTCCAATGATTTCACCACTTTCCAAATGTGCTGCTATCCCATCTTTAATAACTGACTATAATTTTCCCCACTAACAGTGTTAGACTAACTGGTCTGTAATTCCCCGTTTTCTCTCTCCCTCCCTTTTAAAAATGTGGGGTTACATTAGCTACCCTCCAATCCTCAGGAACTACTCCAGAATCTAAAGAGTTTTGAAAAATTATCACTAATGCATCCACTATTTCTGGGGCTACTTCCTTAAGGACTCCGGGATGCAGCCTATCGGGCCCTGGGGATTTATCGGCCTTTAATCCATTCAATTTACATTAACACCACTTCCCGGCTAACCTGGATTACACTCAGTTCCTCCATCTCATTTGACCCCCGGTCCCCTGCTATTTCTGGCAGATTATTTATGTCTTCCTTAGTGAAGACAGAAACAAAATAGTTATTCAATTGGTCTGTCATGTCCTTGTTCCCCATGATCAATTCACCAGTTTCTGACTGCAAGGGACCTACATTTGTTTTAACTAAACTTTTTCTCTTCACATATCTATAAAAGCTTTTGCAGTCCGTTTTTATGTTCCCTGCCAGTTTTCTTTCATAATCTATTTTCCCTTTCCTAATTTAGCACTTTGTCCTCCCCTGCAGGACTCTGAATTTCTCCCAGTCCTCTGGTAGGCTGCTTTATCTGGCTAATTAGTAGGCTTCATCTTTAGTTTTGATATTATCCCCGATTTCCCTTGTTATCCACGGATGCACTACTTTCCCCGATTTATTCGTTTGCCAAACTGGGATGAACAATTGTTGTAGTTCACCCATGCAGTCTTTAAATGCCTTCCATTACATATCCACCGTCAACCCTTTAAGAATCACTTGCCAGTCTATCTTGGCCAATTCACGTCTCATACCCTCAAAGTTATCTTTCTTTAAGTTCAGAACCCTTGTTTCTGAATTAACAATGTCACTCTCCATCCTAATGAAGAACTCAACCATATTATGGTCACTCTTGCCCAAGGGGCCACGCACAACAAGACTGTTAACTAACCATTCCTCATTACTCAGTACCCAGTCTAGAACAGGCTGCTCTCTCATTAGTTCCTCTACATGTTGGTTTAGAAAACTATCCCGCATACATTTCCAAGAAATCCTCTTCCTCAGCACCCCTGCCAATTTGATTCACCCAATCTATATGTAGATTGAAGTCACTCATTATAACTGCTTTACCTTTGTTGCATGCATTTCTAATTTAATGTTTGATGCCATCCCCAACTCAACTACTACTGTTAGGTGGCCTGTACACAACTCCCACTAGCGTTTTCTGCCCCTTAGTGTTCCGCAACTCTACCCATATCAATTCCACATCCTCCAAGCTAATGTCCTTCCTTACTATTGCGTTAATCTCCTTGCTAACCAGCAACGCTACTCCACCTCATTTTCCTTTCAGCTCCCAGCCTTGGTCAACCTGGAGCCATGTCTCCGTGATCCCAACTACATCATATTCATTAATAACTTTCTGAACATTCAACTCATCCACCTTATTACGAATGCTCCTTGCATTGAGACACAAAGCCTTCAGGCTTGTTTTTACAACAGTCTTACCCCTTTTCCAATTATGTTGAAAAGTGGCACTTTTTGATTTTTGCCCTGGATTTTTCTGCCTGCCACTTTTACTTTTCACCTTGCTGCCAATTGCTTCTACACTCATTTTCCATCCCTCTTCTCTCTGCTCATGCTCCCATCCCCCTGCCACATTAGTTTAAATCCTCCCTGACAGCACTAGCATACACTCCCCCAAGGACACTAATTCCCTTCAAGCCCAGGTGCAGACCATCCCACTTCCCCCAGAACTGGTTCCAATGCCCGAGAAATTTGAATCCCTCCCTCTTGCACCATTTTTCAAGTGACGTATTGATCTGCAATATCCTCCTATTTCTACTCGTGGCACTGGTAGGAGTCCAGAGATTATTACCTTTGAGGTCCTACTTTTAAGTTCTCCTAGCTCCCTAAATTCGCCTTGTTAGACCTCATCCCAGTTTTTACCTATATCGTTGGTGCCAAAGTGCACCATGACAGCTGGCTGTTCACCCTCCCCCTCCAGAATGTTCTGCAGCTGTTCAGTGACATCCCTGACCCTTGCACCAGGGAGGCAACATACCATGCTGGAGTCTCATTTGCAGCTGTAGAAACGCCTATCTATTCCCCTTACTATTGAATCCCCTATTACAATAGCCCTTCCACTCTTCTTTCTCCCCTCCTGTGCCGCAGAGCCACCATGGTGCCATGAACTTGGCTGCTGCTGCTTTCCCCTGATGAGCCATTTCCCCCAACAGTATCCAAAATGATATATCTGTTTAGGATGGAGATGACCACAGGGGACTTCTGCACCACTTGCCTACTGCTACGCTGGCTAATGGCCACCCATTCCCTTTCTGTCCGCTTAACCTGCGGTGTGACCAACTCACTGTATGTGCTATTCATGAGCTTCTCAGCATCGTGGATGCTCCAGTATGAATCCAACCGCAGCTCCAATCGTGCAATGCGATCTGCCAGGAGCTGCAGCTGGACACACTTCCTGCAAACGTAGTCACCTGGGACACTGACCATATCCCTGATCTCCCACATGTTGCAGGATGAGCAAACCATGGGGTGATCTCAAATGACATGGCTTGCCCCAAATTAAATCAACTCACTCACACTATAAAAAACTTAACCCTTTTATACTAACCTTTACTAAAAAGCACTGCACCCTTAGCTCACTGTACCTTTAACTCACTGTACCTTTAACTCACTTTACCTTTAACTCACTTTACCTTTAACTCACTTTACCTTTAACTCACTTTACCTTTAACTCACTTTACCTTTAACTCACTTTACCTTTAACTCACTTTACCTTTAACTCACTTTACCTTTAACTCACTTTACCTTTAACTCACTTTACCTTTAACTCACTTTACCTTTAACTCACTTTACCTTTAACTCACTTTACCTTTAACTCACTTTACCTTTAACTCACTTTACCTTTAACTCACTTTACCTTTAATGCAAACCAGGGGTTGCACCCAATCAGCTGCTTCCTCCAGTCCACTTCCACCAATCAGCGGCTTCCACCAGAACACTTGTGTGGAACGTTACAGGTTTGGGTACGCCTCCTCTTGCTCCAACGGCTCCTGGGCCTCTGTTAAAACAAAGCCCCATGCTCGATTTTATAACTCACCGCCCGGAAACTCCTCCTCTTGCTCCAACGGCTCCTGGGCCTCTGTTAAAACACAGCCCCGCACTCGATTTTATAACTCACCGCCCGGAAACTCCTCCTCTTGCTCCAATGGCTCCTGGGCCTCCTTTCAAAATTGCAACAAAAAAATTCAAGTATTTGGGTATTTAAATTATGAGAAGACATAAATCATTATTTAGTGCCAATTTTATGCCACTATTAAACAAACTGAATGTTATGATTACATTTTGGAAAACGCTGCCGCTCTCATTGATAGGTAGAATTAATGCTATAAAAATGACTTTCTTACCACAATTAATATATTTGTTACAAGCTATCCCAATATTCCAAAATATTTTTTCAAAAAACTAGATTCTAATATCTCTAATTTTATATGGGATTATAGAGCACACAGAATTCAATGAAAGCATCTGCGTAAACCTAAAGAAGTTGGGAGTTTATCATTACCTAATTTTACGTATTACTACTGGGCAGTGCATATTAAGAACATGATGTACTGGCTGGATAGTCCCACTCACCAGTCGGAGTGGATAAGAATGGAGAAAGAGGAGTGCTTCCCGTACGATATAGGAACGATCTTGTTCTCACTGATAAAATTGAACAGTATAATATATAAGAATAACCCACTCATTCACAATACAATAAGAATTTGGAAACAAAATAATCTATTAGTACTAACCCCAATATTGAATAATCCTGCATTCAAACCATCTCTTATCGACAAAACATATAAACAATGGGATAGACTGGGAATTAGGAAAGTAGGAGATATGTATGAATTGGGTAAATTGTTATCATTTCAACAATTAAAATCAAAATTTAAACTGTAATTAAAATTTAAAATTATAATCAATTATTTTTAAATATATACAGATATGTGACTTTATGAAGAAATATATACATAGAATTTCAAACTATATTTTTAGACCCTTTAGAAGAAGCAATGAATATTAAGGCTGATTCACAAAAACTAATATCATATTTTTATAAAAGTATACTAAATAGAGAATTACCCTCAACAGAGGCATTAAGAGAAGATTGGGAACATGAACTAATGATAAAGATTCCGAAAGATAGATGGGAAAAGTATCTGATGAACACACATAATTGTTCCATTAATGCAAGACATAATTTAATCCAATTTAAATTATTACATAGACTATATTATTCAAAAACGTGGTTGAATAAATTCAACTCAAACGTCTCTCCTAGATGCTATAAATGTTTGTTTCAAAATGCCAATATAACACATTCATTTGTAAGATGTATAAAGTTGAATAGATTTTGGAGCGATATATTTGATATATTTACAAAGCTCTTCAAGTTAAGAATAGAACAATACGGAATGGATTATATTTGGAATAATAGTAGAAGATATCAATTTAAACAAATATCAAAAAGTATTCTTTAATTATGGGTTAAAAATTGGAAATAAATTGATAATTAAATGATGGCAAAATACAGCTATACCAACTATTAAATTGTGGATTAGTAATATGACGGCAGGCACGTGCCGTCAGGGTAGGCAAGGTAGGCAGTGCCTACCCTGACTAAAATTATAAAATAGTAATTATTTTATATATATATAAAATATATATAAAACATATATAAAATGGTCGTAAATAGTAAAGTCACGGGAGAAGTATGCCTCCCTAAGAGATCAATCTCTTAGGGAGGCATAATTCCCCCGTGCCTTTCATCAGCAGTAAAATACGTTTTAAACGCGGAAGTATGAGGTACTCACGTGCCGTCGACGCTGCTTCAAGCCATCTGTGGGAACGGTCCGTAAAGGCAGCTGAAACTCTGCCTTTACACTATGAACTGCGTGCATGTGCTGCGTTGCGCACTGCGCATGCGCACCAGCCTACTGCGCATGCGCAAGTTTTTTAGCGGGCTTTTCAACGGTGGATAGTGATTACCTGAAGAGTTTCACGAAGCAACCTTGTGGATATTTTTGCTGCAGAATGGATTTTGTGCACAAATAATATGGTAAGTAATTTTTTTGAGCTATATATATCATAGAGAGGAGCTACTGGGAGGCAGTCACTCCCAGACCACAGGAGGCAGACAAGTGAGTCACGGTTAGGAAGGGCAAGAGGCAGGGGCTAGAGAGTACCCCTGTGACTGTACAACTGAAAAAACTACTCGGGTTTGAATACAATTGGAGGGGACAGTTTACCTGGGGGCAGCAACACCGGCCGGGTCTCCAGCACAGAGACCGGCCCTGATGCTCAGAAGGGTAGCAAAAAGAGGAGGGCAATTGTAATAGGGGACTCTATAGTTACGGGGTCGGATGGGCAATTCTGTGGAAGCAGTCGGGAAACCTGGATGGTAGTTTGCCTCCCTGGTGCCAGGGTCTCGCACGTGTTGGAACGTGTCCAAAAGATTCTGAAAAGGGAGGGAGAGGAGCCTGATGTTGTGGTACACATAGGTACCGATGACATAGGCAGAAAAAGAGATGAGGTCCGGAAGGGAGAATTTAGGGAGTTGGGGGTAAAGTTAAGGAGAAGGACCAAAAGGGTAACGATTTCAGGATTACTGCCTATGCTGCATGACAGTGAGAGTAGGAATGGAATGAGGTGAAGGATAAATGCATGGCTGAGGGACTGGTGCAGTGGACAGGGATTCAAGTTTCTTGATCACTGGGACCTCTTTTGGGGAAGGCATGATCTGTACAAAAAGGACGGGTTGCACTTCAACCAGAGGGGGACCAATATCCAGGCAGGGAGATTTGCAAAGGCTACTGGGGAGACTTTAAACTAGAAAGGCTGGGGGGAGGGACTCGGGTAGAGGGGTGTGGGGCAAGAGGCAGAGAAGGGAAGCAATCGGACCCAAAATGTAGGCGAGAAAGATGAAAAAGATAATAGACAGAGAACAAGGGATGGTGGGTTTATAAAATGTGTATATTTTAATGCTAGGAGCATTGTAAGAAAGGTGGATGAACTTAGAGCCTGGATTGACACCTGGAAATATGATGTTGTGGCAATCAGTGAAACATGGTTGCAGGACGGCTGTGATTGGAAACTAAATATTCCAGGATTTCGTTGCTTCAGGTGTGATAGAATTGGAGGGACCAGAGGTGGAGGTGTTGCATTGCTTGTCAGAGAGGATATTACAGCAGTGCTTTGGCAGGATAGATTAGAGGGCTCGTCCTAGGGAGGCTATTTGGGTGGAACTGAGAAGTGGGAACGGTGTAGGAACACTTTTAGGGGTGTATTATAGACCGCCAAATGGGGAGCGAGAATTGGAAGAGCAAATATGTAAGGAGATAGCAGATATTAGTAGTAAGCACAAGTAGTGATTGTGGGAGATTTCAATGTTTCCAAAAATAGACTGGGAAACACATTCTGTAAATGGGCTGGATGGTTTGGAGTTTGTTAAATGTGTGCAGGATAGTTTTTTGCAGGAGTATATAGAGGTATCGACCAGAGAAGGGGCAGTGCTGGACCTCCTGTTAGGAAATGAGGCAGGTCAGGTGACGGAGGTATGCGTTGGTGAGCCACTTCGGGACCAGTGATCACAATACCATTAGTTTCAATATAATTATGGAGAGAGTCAGAACTGGATCTAGGGTAGAGATCTTTGATTGGAGAAAGGCTAACTTTGAGGGAATGCGTAAGGATTTAAAAGGAGTGAATTGGGATACTCTGTTTTATGGAAGGATGTAGAAGAGAAATGGAGGACATTTAATGGGGAAATTGTAAGAGTACAGAATCTTTATGTCCCTGTTAGGGTGAAAGGAAATAGTAAAATTGGAAAGAGCCATGGTTTAAGGGAAATTGGACACTTGTTTCGAAAAAAGAGAGTTATCTACAATAATTATAAGAGGTATGGAGTAAATGAGGTGCTAGTGGAGTATATAAAGAATGTAAAAAGAATCTTAAGAAAGAAATTAGGAAGGCTAAAAAAAGTGGATAAATCTCCAGGTCCTGATAGGATATTCCCTAGGACATTGAGGGAAGTTAGTGTAGAAATAGCAGGAGCTATTACAGAAATATTTCAAATGTCATTAGAAACGGGAATAGTGCCAGAGGATTGGCGCACTGCGCATGTTGTTCCATTGTTTAAAAGGGGTTCAAAGAATAAACCTAGCAATTATAGACCTGTTAGTTTGACGTCAGTGGTAGGTAAATTAATGGAAAGGATACTTAGAGATAATATATATATAAGCATCTGGATAAACAGAGTCTGATCAGAACAACCAACATGGATTTGTGCCTGGAAGGTCATGTTTGACAAACCTTCTTGAATTTTTTGAAGCGGTTACTAGGGAAATTGATGAGGGTAAAGCAGTGGATGTTGTCTATATGGATTTCAGTAAGGCCTTTGACAAGGTTTCCCAATGGAAGGTTGGTCAAGGTTCAATCTTTGAGGATTAATGGCGGAGTAGCAAGATGGATTCAACAGTGGCTGAATGGGAGATGTCAGAGAGTAATGGTGGATGGCTGTTTGTCAGGTTGGAAGCCGGTGACCAGTGGGGTGCCTCAGGGATCTGTGTTGGGTCCACTGTTGTTTGTCATGTACATCAATGATCTGGATGATGGGGTGGAAAATTGGATAAGTAAGTATGCAGATGATACTAAGATAGGTGGTGTTGTGGATAATGAAGTAGATTTTCAAAGTCTACAGAGAGATTTGGGCCATATGGAAAAGTTGGCTGAAAGATGGCAGATGGAGTTTTAATGCTGATAAGTGTGAGGTGCTACATCTTGGCAGGACAAATCAAAATAGACGTACATGGTAAATGGTAGGGAATTGAGGAATGTTGTGGAACAGAGAGATCTAGGAATAACTGTGCATAGTTCCCTGAAGGTGGAATCGCATGTAAATGGGGTGGTAAAGAAAGCCTTTGGTGTGCTGGCCTTTATAAATCAGAGCATTGAATATAGGAGTAGGGAAGTAATGTTAAAATTGTACAAGGCATTGGTGAGACCAATTCTGGAGTATGGTGTACAATTTTGGTCGCCTAATTATAGGAAGGATGTCAACAAAATAGAGAGAGAGTACAGAGGAGATTTACTAGAATGTTGCCTGGGATCCAGCAACTATGTTACAGAGAAAGTTTGAACAAGTTAGGTCTTTATTCTTTGGAGCGCAGAAGGTTAAGGGGGGACTTGATTGAGGTCTTTAAAATGATGAAAGGGATAGACAGAATTGACGTGGATAAGCTTTTCCCATTAAGGGTGGGGAAGATTCAAACAAGAGGGCATGACATGCGAATTAAGGGACGGAAGTTTAGGGGTAATGTGAGGGGGAACTTCTTTACTCAGAGGGTGGTGGCTGTGTGGAATGAGCTTCCAGCAGAAGTGGTGGAGGCAGGATCGATTTTAACGTTTAAAAGTAAAGTGGATAGGTATATGGACGGGAATGGAATGGAGGGATATGGTCTGAGTGTAGGTAGATGGGACTAGGGGAAAACAAATGGTCGGCACGGACTGGAAGGGCCGAGAGGGCCTGTTTCCGTGCTGTAATTGTTATATGGTTATTATATATGGTTATATATTTTTTAAATACTTTATTAAGAGATAGGACCTATTGAAAACGAATTACATGATAAAAGTCGAGAGAACAATTTGCGCATGCGCGGTTTCCACGATTTAAAAATAGCCGAATGACAGTTCACCGGTGAGGGAACAGTGTGCGCATGCGCGGTTTTCAAGATTAAAACAATGCCGACTGACAGCTCACCGGGGAGAGAATAATCTGTGCATGCGCGGTTTTCAAGATTTTTAAAAGCCACTTCCTACCCTGGCTGATTACTCACGGCACGCGCCTGTATGACGGACATAGCTCACCTTGAAGAAATGAGACTCCGCCTAATAGATAAATATGACCAATTCTTAAGGAGTTGGTCCCCTTTCATCGACTTTTTGGAATCATGTGATACAGCAGTACCGTAAAGATTACTGATTTCAGGTCAGGTCGTGGATAGAATTACATCTCTGAGCAAAGATTTGAATTTTTTCTTTTTTAAGGGTCTTTTTCTCCTATTTCAACTTTTTCTTTTCTTACATACACACTTCATGTTTTTCTATTTTCTATTATCTATTTTTCCTCTTTTTCTTCTATTTTTACTTCCTTTTCAAAAACATAAAACTACAGATTGTACATAGAATGTATTACGTTATGACATAGTTGGCACCTAAAATTAGGTGCCACTGTATTGTTTTGTACTGTATTAACTTCTAATAAAATAAACAAAAAAGGCGAAGCAAACAATTCAGCCGAAGCCACCTGACAACCAAAATCCATTTTGTGAACACAAACTCTTGAAAAAGGCGAGGCAAACAATTGGGCCGCAGCCACCTGACAACCAAAATCCATTTTGTGAACACAAACTCTTGAAAAAGGCGAGGCAAACAATTGGGCCGCAGCCACCTGACAACCAAAATCCATTTTGTGAACACAAACTTTTTAAAAAGGCGAGGAAAACAATTGGGCAGCAAGCAGCCACCTGACAACTAAAATCCATTTTGTGAACACAAACTCTTTAAAAAAGCGAGGCAAACAATTGGGCTGCAGCCACCTGACAGCCAAAATCCATTTTGTGACAACAACCAATTCAAAAGGTGAGGCCAACAATTGGGCAGAAAGCACCCACCTGACAACCAAAATCCATTTTGTGAACACAAACTCTTCAAAAAGGTGAAGCAAACATTTGGGCCGCAGCCACCCGACAACCAAAATCCATTTTGTGAACACAAACTTTTTAAAAAGGCGAGGAAAACAATTGGGCAGCAAGCAGCCACCTGACATCCAAAATCCATTTTGTGAACACAATTTTTTTTAAAGGCGAGGCAAACAATAGGGCAGCAAACAGCCACCTGACAACCAAAATCCATTTTGTGTACATAATCTCTTCAAAAAGGCGAGGCAAACAATTGGGCCTTAGCCACCTGACAACCAAAATCCATTTTGTGAACACAAATGCTTTAAAAAGGCGAGGCAAGCAATTGGACCGCAGCCACCTGACAACCAAAATCGATTTTGTGAACACAAACTTTATAAAAAGGCAAGGAAAACAATTAGGCAGCAAGCAGCGACCTGTTAACCAAAATCCATTTTGTGAACACAAACACTCTAAAGTGGTGAGGCAAACAATTTGTCCGAAGCCACCTGCGAACCAAAATCCATTTTGTGTACATAAACTCTTCAAAAATGCGAGGCAAACAATTAGGCCGCAGCCACCTGACAACCAAAATTCATTATGTGAACACAATCTTTTTTAAAAAAAGGCAAGGCAAACCATTGGGCAGCAAGCAGCCACCTGACAACCAAAATTCATTTTGTGAAGACAACATTTTTAAAAATGTGAGGGAAACAATTGGGCCGCAGCCACCTGACAACCAAAATCCATTTTGTGAATACAAACTTTTTAAAAACACGAGGAAAACAACTGGGCAGCAAGCAGCCACTTGACAACCAAAATTCATTTTGTGAACACAAACTTTAAAAAAAAAGGCAAGGTAAACAATTGGGCAGCAAGCAGCCACCTGACAACCAAAATTCATTTTTTGATCACAAACTTTTTGAAGAAAAGGCGATGCAAACAATTGGGTAGCAAGCAGCCACCTGACAACCAAAATTCAGTTTGTGAACGCAAACTTTAAAAAAAAGTAAACAATTTGGCAGCAGCCACATCAAGGGGACTCACCTTGGAGTAGACATCCGTTCATTGTTATTCACAGCTCAGAGAGCCGTGACCCTCTCATTTCCTGGGTCTGGCAGAGACTGAGTGAGGCACACTTCCGGGTTTTATAGTCCCTCCCCCCTCCATGCTGCCACCAGCGGGGGCAGCAGAGAGAACAGAGAGAGTGGGGATTTTTTTTAAACATTAATATCTCTCTCATTTTTATTGGATGGGAAAAGTCCTCTGGACCAGTAAGGCAGAGGGGGGCTCCGAGCAAGGTGGCCAAAAATGACGGCCGTCGGTGGCGACGTTCTCTCTGATATCGCAGCACAGTGGGCCAAAAGTGATTAAGATCAGACTTTTAGTAATATAGATATGGACACTTTGATCTGTTCTGTATTCATGCCTACTATATTCTGTTGTGCTGAAGCAAAGCAAGAATTTCATTGTCGTATCTGGGACACATGACATAAACTCTCTTGAACTCTTGAATCTTGAATCAGAGCCACGTCCCTGGCCCTCAGACGGACAACGCCCTCCGCCAATCCGAGCCACCCATCCCATAGCAACGGTTGCCATGGCGCGGCCGGCCCCGCCCCGCGGCTGCTGCACTACGTGGGGGGTGGCATGTGGAGGGGAAACAATCACAGCAGCTGCAAAGGCTGCAAACCTGAGATAAAGCCTCAAGGGGGGCCAGACTACAAAATGCTGCAGTAGCATCTCTGAAGGGAAGGAATGGGCGACATTTCAAGGTCGAGGCCCTTCCCCAGACTGAGAGTCGCAGGAGAGATGTAGACGGTGAAAAGCTTTTACATAGAAACATAGACAATGGGTGCGGGAGTGGGCCATTCAGCCCTTCTACCCAGCACCGCTATCCAATACGATCCCAGCTGATCATCCACAAACAATACCCTGTTCCTGCCTTCTCCCCATATTCTCTGACTCCGCTATCTTTAAGAGCCCTATTTAGCTCTCTCTTGAAAGTATCCAGAGAACCGGCTTCCACCGCCCTCTGAGGCAGAGAATTCCGCAGACTAACATCTGCCTGTGTGAAAAAGTGTTTCCTTATCTCCGTTCTAAATGGCTTACCCCTTATTCTTAAACTATGGCCCCTGGTTCTGAACTCCCCCAACATCAGGAACATGTTTCCTGCCTCTAGCCTGTCCAAACCCTTAATAATCTTATATGTTTCAATAAGATCCCCTCTCACGCTTCTAAATTCCAGAGTATACAACCCCAGCTGCTCTGCAACCTATACAACCTCGCCTGCTCCAATATCAAGGATGTTTGAAGAATTGAAAACCCATCTGGAAGGGAATACTCATTTTACTCACTGGTACATAAAACCTATTCAAGGATAGATTACTTTTTAGTAGACTCTAAACTTATCCCATTTACTTATAACTCGAAATATCATAATATTATAATTTTGGACCATGCTCCTTTAACATTTATGATCAAACTGAGTGGAATGACTGATAAGCAGACACAATGGAGACTTAATCCTCAAATTTTAAATGATAAAGCATGTTACGAACATCTTATCACACAGATAATTATGTTTTTTGAGACAAACGACTGCCCTGAAATATCTGCCTCCCTTCTTTGGGAAACATTTAAAGCATTCATTCGAGGATCGTTAATCTCCACGCAAGCCTTTCGTAATAAAGAGAACCGCACCAAAACAACTGGTAAGGCAATTAGATATGGAAAATGCAATCACGCCTTCTATGATAATACATAATAAAATTGCTGCACTCAAATATAAGTTAAACCAAATATATTCAGACCAAATCATAAAACTTTATCAAAAGACTAGACAGCTACATTTTGAATTCGGTGAAATACCACAAAAATTACCAGTACGTCAACTCCGGAAACAGGAAGGGGAAAAAAACAATATATAAAATTAAATCAGATACGGGAGAAATATTAACATTACCCAAGGATATTAATGATAGATTCTCTCACTGCTATCAAACACTTTATTCAACCAAAACGACAGTGGGCTCAGCAGGAATGGAATTATTTTTTACAGAAATGCAATCTTACAGGTTTAGACCTGAAAGAGAGGGAATTATTAGGGGCTGAAATATCAGTAAAAGATATTGAAGAATCTACCAGTTCTTTAAAAAATGGAAAGGCCGCTGGCCCAGATGGTTTAAATAGCGAATTTTATTACAAAATTCATGATCTCGCCACGCCTACAGACATTATATACTCAAGCATTCATGCAACAGAAACTTCCAGAAACTTTAAATGAATCAACAATAATACTTATACCAAAAACGGATAAGGACCTTGAAGACACAGGTTCATATAGAGCAATTGCTCTCTTAAACACCGATCAGAAAATGTTAACCAAAATTTTAGCACATAGATTAAGTTTAGTGATTCATAAATTAATACACCCTGATCAAGCAGGGTGTTCATATTATAATCTGAGACGATTATTTAATATTATATACTCAAATAGAATAGATAATGTAGATTTAGCAGTCATCTCGTTAGATGCTGAGAAAGCATTTGGTCAAGTGGTATGGCCCTACTTATTTTCGGTGATGGAAAAATTTCAACTAGGTGTGAAGTTCTGTACTTGGGTTAAGCTTTTATATAGGAACCCAACAGCTAGAATAATGACAAATCAAATGTTATCAACAAAATTTGATTTATCTAAAGGTTGTAGACAAGGATGCCCGCTATCCCCGTTACTATTCGCCCTTGCTATTGAACCACTAGCAGAAAGAGTTAGAGCACACCCAGAAATATATGGGTATAATACTAAAAATACAGTTAACAAAGTTTCTCTATATGCAGATGATGTATTATATCACAAATCCAGAAATCAGCATCCTTAACTTGTATTCTTATAACTCAATTTAGTTAATTCTCGGGATACAGAATTAATAGTAAGATTAAACGAGCTTACCAGTTTGAAGTTTGATCTTTATTTTATGAGGAGTAACGATGAGGGATTACGTGAAGAAGCCCCGCCTGGCGCTAGAACGGCATACTTCAAAGCAGCGGCATGAAAAACACAGAACATAATAGCCGGAGTAAGATAGTAAGGCTTCTCATAGATTTAGAACTACCAGATTATCATTTATTTTATGAGGGTGGGGAGTGGAGGGCACGTACTCCCTCATCGATACTCCTCATAAAATAAAGATCAAACTTCAAACTGGTAAGTTCTCGTTTAATCTTACTATTTTCCTTCGGAGTCACGTGAGTGACTACGTGAAGATTTTGAAGCTTCTGTGTTTTCCATGTCGTAGAATTCTTCCATACGACAGTCCGGCTAGGTCAACACATACATGAGTAAAAACCTTTTACCAGACCAGTTTCAGTTCTTTCCATAAATCTTTTAATGATAAAAGAACATATAATAACCCCTTTTTTACATCTGGGGAAACCATTACAAGTGATAAAAGATATAAGTGATAACATAATCAATAATATCAATTGATAGTGAAACAAAGCAGGTGATTATAGTGAACCCAACACCGTGTGTCCAAAGCCTGTCATTGTGTGAACAGGTTTATTGTAGAACTTTGAAAAAGTTTCTTCTTTACACCACCCTGCGGTTTCTAAAATATGTTCGAGTGGTACGTCCTGTAACTTCGCCGCGGACGTAGCTGCTGCCCTGGTGGAGTGAGATTTGAACACATCAGTGTCTACTCCTGCTAAAAGTAACACCTGTTTTTAACCACCTCGAAATTGTTTGCACTGAAGCTTTTGTGTGTGGTTTCTTATGCGTAATCATTAATGTTTTTTCATTACCTCGAAGAGTTTTGGTAATTTTTATATATTGGTTCAAATGTTTAACTACACACAATGTTGGATCAATAGGGTAAGCTTGAAACGTTACCTTTGCTCCAGTTCTCCCTGGTCTGCTTTGTTTGATCAGATCGTAAACATAAAACACAATGTTATCTGTAGCCACATGCATACAGTCTAAACGTAGCAATTGTAATGTTTGCACCCTTTGACCTGAAACTAATGCCATTAACATTACTAATTTAAATGTTAACTTTTCCAATGATAAAACTTCGATTGGAGTCCATTGCCTAAGTAGAGTAAGTACAATGCTGACATCCCAAATTTTTGTATATCTTGGTTTGGGTGGATTTTTGTTAAAGATTCCTTTCATAAATCTCGATATTAATGGATGTGATCCAATTGATTTTTGATCAGAGATTTGTCCTAAATAGGATGACAAGGCACTACGTGCACTATTAATAGCACTATAACTTAAGTGCTGTTCAAAATGCAACTCGGCAAGGAACTCCAATATGTTTGCAATGTTCACAGTATGATAGGATATATTTGATTGTCTACAAAAATTTTCCCATTTCTTTATATGTATCATATATTGTCTCTGGGTGCTATCTCGCCATGATGCGACTATAATATCCATAGTTCTATCCGACAATCCAAGCTCTTGTAGTGGTCTGGTCAAAACCTGCAGATTAACAAATTCATATAAGCATGTAATGGATGAATTTCTTTGGTCACCGGTTTTATTAATAAATCACTGCTGCTAGGAATTGACATATATGGTTCTTTAATCATGTTTAACATCAACGGGAACCATGGTTGTGTCGGCCAATTTGGAATCACCAATAATCCTGTGGCAGAATCTTGTTCTATTTTCTTCAGACATTGCTGAACCAGAGCAAATGGCGGAAAAGCATAAAAGAACATATTCCCCCAATGCAGTGAAAAAGCATCTACTGCTACTGCATCTGGGTCTGGTTCCCAAGACACATATTTAGGCAATTGATGATTTAATCTTGATGCAAACAGATCAATGTCTGGTAACCCATATTGAATCACAATTTTACTGAAAATTACTGGGTTCAACATCCATTCTGTGTTATCTTTAAACACCCTTGATCTATTGTCTGCCACCACATTGTCTTTACCTGGGATATGATTTGCCGAAATCCAAATTTGGTGCTCAATACACCACTGCCATATCTGATTGACCAGACAATCACATGATACCGATCTGACTCCCCCCATGTGATTAATATATGCAACAGCTGTTTTATTGTCTAATTGTATTAGTACATGCAGATTCTTTTTTTGTAGAACAATAGGCTTTTAATCCATAAAATGCCCCCAATAATTCTAAATAGTTAATACCATATGTTTGGAGAAACATTTCCTCTTGGACAGTCCATCTGCCCCCACAGCTGGTAAATGAATCTGTCGCCCCCCATCCGAGAGCACTAGCATCTGTTTGTAAAATTACTTCAGGCTGTTGTATCAAAATGTTTTTAGCAGCTTGTGGGACATTTTCAATCCACCATTGTATTCCAATAAAGCATCTTTTCATAATTGCATAGGCCTATCAAAATGGCCTGCTCTCTTTTTTAGAGCTTTTATTTTGTCCCTTTGCAGGTTTTGGTAATGTAATGGACCAAATTCCACTGCAGGAAATGCTGCTACTAATTTTCCAATAACTTTTGCTACTTCCCGGATGGAGGGATAAAGTTTGTGCATAAGACCCCTGCAGGTCATTAAAATATCATCAATCTTGTCTGTTGGCAAAGTTACTAACATAGTAACTGAGTTGATCACAAACCCCAAATAGTTAATTGACTGTGCTGGCTGCAGCTGGGATTTAATTGGATGAATCAAGAACCCTAATTTCTGAAATAAGGTTTTAGTTGCTGAAACTGATTTTTCAGCTGACTCCTGATTACAATTGATGATTAAAATGGCATCCAGATAAGCCATAATGATGTGCTTTTGTGCTCTTAATTGTGCTAAAGCTGGTTTCAACAGCTTTGTAAAGAGCCTGGGAGCTGAACTTAACCCATTTGGTAAAGCTTTAAATTGCCACAGCTGTCCCAGCCAATTAAATTTTAAATATCTTCGAAAACATTGGTGTATCGGTACTGAATAGTACGCATCCTTTAAATCAATTGTGGCCATATAACAACCTGCTGATATCAAATGTCTTGTAGTATTGAATGTTTCCATCTTAAAATGTTTATACTCGACAAATGTATTAAAGTTTGTAAGGTCCAGAATAATTCTGCAACCACCATCTTTTTTACTTCTTGGAAATATATTTGACACAAATTGATGTTCCTGTTCAACAGTTTTTTCAATAACACCTTTTTTAAACAATTTGTCAATTTCCACATTAATCTCTGCCTCTTCAATTGCAGAAAACATGAAACCATAAGCAGGTTTATTTTGTACCGGAGAGTTAACACCTCCTTTAAATGTTATAATAGCTCCTGAAACTGTTTGTAAAATAAACCGATCAGATGTGATGGCAAGCCACTCATCATAAAACATTTGTAATCTCCCTCCAACTGGAGATTCGTCCACAGTTTCTTTAAGAATTGAATACATTTTTTGTACCTCTCCATATGAATGTGGCGGTCTCCTTCTCCCCGTATACGGGTGAACATTAGGCTGTGTCGGATGGTAATATTTTCTTATCATATTCTTGCCTCTGTTTCCAAAATCAAATCCCCTTCTTGACAAAAAAATACCTTTTTTGTCCAAAAACGAAAGGTCTCATGTGGCTAATAGATTTAGCCTCTTCATCCATTTCTCTTATTTGTTTAGGCAGGTTCTCTCCAAACAGATAACCAGGAGCTTGAACACCACTTGATCGACACAGACCTGCAAACCTTGGATGAAATATGGGCCGAATCGCAATTTTCCTCATACAATTAATTTCATAGAAGGAATTGCACAACAAGCCCAAAGTATCTTTTTGGATTTTAACCATTTCCAACCCTTCCATTTGCCTTCCATAAGCAGTAATGGCAGCTGAAATCAGTTTGAGGATTCTTGAAATCTTATTTCTTGTCCTCTCATGCCTGGAGACATAGGCGTCCATATAGACGGATTAACCGTAGGTACCTTCAATGAGGTGCAATTATCCGGTGTTTTATATAATTCTGCTGTTTCAACCATCACAGAATCTTGAAGTTGGTGAGATACCATATAATTAATATTGGCAGCTAGGTTTTCTTCCATAGCCTCACCACTTCCTTCCGGTATAGCAAATTCTTTTGCCACATCAGGCACATCTGGCCTTTTCTTTTTTATTCGTGGTGTGCACTCATAATCCACATCACCACTTGCAGGGTCTGACTTTTGCAGCCCTGATACACTTGGAATTATATCCAATGAGACTTCCTCCGCCCTTAATCCTGGGTCTGGAGTTTCAAATTCCCAATTTGGCACATAGCCATATTCTGGATATTCAAACCCCTCAGGGTCATTTTGGGAAACTTCTGGGTAATGTGACCCTTGTCTCATTATATTTTGGAGTACTTTCTCCATATGTTCCATTTTAAGCCATATAGCTTTATGATCCGGAGGACATTCATTATCAGAGTCATTATCAGAAACCACGGGCCTCACGGATTTCTTTTTGCTTTTTCTAGGAACATTTTCCTCCGTGGTTTGTATTTCTGGAGAAATTATAGTCTCACTAACGGGTAAATCAGCGGCCACCGGTATCGGAACCGGATCCGCACTAAACTCTTGTCCCGACTCTTTAGCTTCACCCCGGGACGATCTTTTTACCCTTGAAATTTTCCTTTGAGACTTCTCCATTTTTCCTTTTTTATTATCTGGCTAAATCAGTACGCCAGCATGACTCTGATTTTAATTTTACTTTCACTTTTGCTGGTTCTACCAGCGTAACGTCTTTTTTAGAACGTCCCCTCTTTCCTTGTACTTACCTGCGGGTCCGTTCCGACCGCTGCGAGGAGCTGCGCTCTGCAGCTCTTGCTTCAGCCGTCAGCGTCGACGTAATGCCGTTCTAGCGCCAGGCGGGGCTTCTTCACGTAGTCACTCACGTGACTCCGAAGTAAAATTGGAATAAGAGTGAGATTATGCCAATAATGGAACCTAATTTATATATATTGCAACAATCACCTTTTAAAATAGTGAATGAAAAAATTAAATACTTAGGAATTTATGTGACCGAGAAATATACTTCTTTATTCAAATCAAATTTCGTGCCTTTACTTAATAAATTGCATAAGAATATTCAATGGAAAACATTTCTCATTTCAATGCTCGGTAGAATTAATGCTATTAAAATAATTTTCCTTCCTCAACTACTATACCTCTTTCAATCAATTCCGATATATCTCCCAAAAAATGTCTTTATGAAAGTCGACTCTATTGTAACAAGTTTTATTTGGGATTATAAGAACCACAGAATAAGCAAAAAACACTTATGTAAACCCAAGATGAATGGAGGATTAGTCTTACCACATGTCTTATTTTATTTCTGGGCAGTCAATGTCAAAAACATAAATTTCTGGTTGGAAGATATGGATCAACAACCAGACTGGTTAAAGATGGAAAAGGAGGATTGTCTGCCTTTTGAAATTGGTATGATTCTGTTAACTCCTACAAAATTGAATAAAAATTTGAATATAGTGAAAATCCAATAATACATAGTGGTATTCGAATTTGGAAACAAATAAAAAATACATCAAAAGTGGATAATTTATCACTTTCTCTCCCTGTTGCAAATAACCCTTCATTTAAACCATCAGTATTGGATAAAGGTTTTGCACAATGAAAAATTATGGAATTAAAAAGATGGGACATCTTTATAGAAAAGGTATGTTCCTCTCGTTTCAGGAGGTACAACAGAATTATGGATTACACTCAAATAATTTTTTTAGAAATTTACAACTTAAAGATTATGTTAAATCACATGCACAATAATGCAGAACTAGAGAGCCAGAGATTCTAGATGAATGTTTGAATAAACACCCCACCACCATCAAATTAGTATCTTACATTTATAATACTCTTTTAGATAGTGAGATTCCATCGACGGAATTATATAGACAAGCATGGGAAAATGAATTAGTTCAACCCATAACGAAATATATTTGGGATGAAAGTCTACAACATATACATCAATGTTCGTTAAACGCCAGACATTCTTTAATACAATTTAAAGTACTACATAGATTGCATTATTCTAAAACAAAATTAAATAGAATTTTTCCTAATATCTCTCCTATCTGTTATAAATGTCAATACTCTGAGGCTAATTTAACCCATACCTTTGTAAGTTGCATAAAAATTAAAACATTTTGGATGGACATTTTTTAAATTATTTCCATAGTGGTTAATACACAACTGGAGCCCGATCCTAAATTAATAATATTAGGCATATCAGAACAATACCTAAGACTTACAATAAACCAAAGAAATTTCCTTGATTACAGTATAATAACTGGGAAAAAATTAATATTAAAATTTTGGAAAAACCCAGCAACCCCCACAATCAAAATGTGAATTGTGGAAATGTCAGAGACCTTAAATCTGGAAAAAAATAGATTTGTCTTAATTGACAAACCAGAATTATTTACTAGAATATGGTCTCCATTCATAGATTATCTGAAGGGGTAGAATGTGCCGGCGCGAAAACCTGACTGAAGCTTGAACCCAGGACTAGATGAATAGTTATGTTCTCTGATCTACGGTCCTATCTCCTAAGTTGTATTATGGATAGTTTATTCTATCTTTCTAATTTTCTTTTTTTTTCTCTCTTTATTATTTCTATCTTTAAAAATAAATAATAATAATAATAATAATTAGAGTCAATGATAATATGTAACCGATAAATGAAGACCCCAGCTACATTGGTAGCGGGGTCCCTGGAACCCTGGATATTAAATATGTAACCGTTAAACAAAGTTTGTAGTGGTTTGGACTATGATATGTACATGCTTCTAATTAAAATTTAACTTAAAAAAAAACCCCATAAAAACCCCAGCTGCTCCAATCTATCCACAACTGACATCCCGGGAATTAGCCTTGTAAACCTACGCTGCGCTCCCTCAATAGCAAGAAAATTCTTCTTCAAATTTGGAGACCACAACTGCACACAATACTCCAGGTGTGGCCTCACTAGGGCCTTTAGGGCCAGCTGCAGAAGGACCTATTTGCTCCTATACTCAACTCCTCTTGTTATGAATTCGCTTTCTTCATTGCCTGCTGTACTTGCATGCTTAATTTAATTGACTGATGACAAGGATCCCCAGATCCCGTTGTACTTCCCCTTTTCCCAACTTGACACCTTCCTATTTTTGCTACGAAAGTGGATAACCTCACATTTATCTACATTAAACTGCATCTGCCATGCATCTGCCCACTCGCCCAACTTGTCCAAGATACCCTGTATTCTCATAGCATCCTCCACACAGTTCACACTGCCACCCAGCTTTGTGTCATCTGCAAATTTGCTAATGTTACTTTGAATCCCTTCACCTAAATCATTGATGTCTATTGTAAATAGCCACGGTCCCAGCACCGAGCCTTGCGGTAACCCACTAGTCACTGCTTGCAATTATGAAAGGGACCCGTTAATCCCTATTCTTAGTTTCCTGCCTGCCAATCAATTTTCTATTCATGTCAGTGCTCTACCCCCAATACCATGTGCCCTAATTTTGCCCCACTAATCTCCTATGTGGGGCTTAGTGCCGACACTAAGTGAGAGAGGGGGGAGAAAGAGAGGGGGGAGATAGAAAGTGGGGGAGAGAGGAGGGGGTGAGAGAGTGGAAGAGAGATAGAGGTGGGGAGGAGAGAAAGGTAGATGGAGAAAGGGGAGGGGAGAAAGGGGGAGAAGAAAAGGGGAAAGAGGGAGGGGAGAGAGAGCGAGAGAGGGGGGAGTGAGAGGGGAGAGAGAGGGGGACTTAGAGGGTAAGAGAGAGAGAAAGAGGGGGGAGAGAAAGGAGGGATAGAGAGAGTGGGGGAAGAGAAAGGGATAGAGAGGGAGGGGGGAGAGTGCAAGCGAGAGGTGGGAGAGAGGGGTACTGAGAGAGGGTAAGAGAGGGGGGGCAGTGAGGTAGAGGGGGAGAAAGTGAGAGATGGGTGGGAGGGGAGAGATGAACAGGAGGGGAGATATAAATAGAGAGGGAGGCAGAGAGAAAGGGATGAGAAAAATGAACGGGAGAGTGAAGGGGAGGAGAGAGAGCAGTGTTATCTTGTCGAGTGTAGATTTAGACAATGCACCACAGTGTAGGGAGAAGGGTGGAGAGAGAGGGGATGTGAGAGAGAGAGGGGAAGAGAGTGAGAAAGAGGGACAGACAGAGAGAGAGTGAGAGAGAGAGAGAGGGACATTTAACTCAATCATGCTTTATTTTGCTTTTATTAATGCATTTCATTGTCTAATTGCTGATTTTTGGCATAAAAAGATTCACTCTAAAACATTTAGATACAAGCTTAAATACACATATATATTATATCTATCGCTAAGCACTCACAAAAATATCTAGCAATAATGCTCTTTGGTTCAGAGGTAGGTGTCGGCCTAGTGTTTTAGGTCCCAGGCCCGAAGTTCTGGGCTTCCAGGCCTGTGTTTCGTAGGCTCAGGTCCTGTATTTTTATGGATTCCAGGCCTGTTTTGTGGGCTCAGGTCCTGTATTTTAGGCCCCAGGCCTGTGTTGTGGGCTTTCGCCTAAGTTCTGGAAATTCCAAGCCTGTGTTTCAAAGGTCCCAGGGCAGTATTATAGGCTCCAGGCCTGTTTTGTATGCCTTGGCCTAACCTGTGGGCTTTGGTCCACATTCTGGGCCTTCAAGCCTGTTTTGTAGGCCTTAGCGTTGTGTTGTAGGCTCCAGGCCTAAGTTCTGGGCTTCCTGGAATGGCCATCACCACCACCAGACTCGGTAGGAACAGGAAGCTCCGCTTGGTGACCAAGTCTTAGCTCTGCCTGTGACCGAACCAGTCTTGGCTCCGCGAGGAGGAAGAGTCCGCAGGGTAGCTCCATGTGGAGACCGAAGATAGACACAAAACACTGGAGTAACTCAGCGGGTCAGGCAGCATCTGTGGAGATAAGGAATGGGCAACGTTTCGGGGTGAGACTCTTCTTCAGGGGAAAGGGAGATACAGAGATGAGGAAGTGTAAGGTGTGTGAACAAGCGAAAGGGGATGAAGATCAAGTACAATGTAGGATAGAGCATTGTTGGAAAAGAGAGGTGGGGCTGGATAAAGTCTGGTGTGTGATAGGTGGATACAGGTGAGGGAGGGGGGTGATAGGCATATGGGTGGAGTAAGTGACTAAAGCTGGGGGAGAAAAACAGACAAAAAGGGGTGAGATAAAGGGAGGGGTCATAGAGTGATACAATGCGGAAACAGGCCCTTCGACCCAACTCATCCATGCTGACCAAGATGCCCCATTGGCCCATATCTTGCCACGGGTACAGGCCCTTCGGTCCATCAACATCAATGTGACCGCCAGTACCTGTCGCAGAAATGAGCAATGCAGGACAGGAAACCCTCTGCCCATCTAGATGGTAGTGACCAATAAGGCTAACTCAACATTGAGCCATGCCACAAGGAAATAGGCTCTTCAGCCCTTCAAGTTCTTGGTGACTGGCAATAACCTATCCCAATATTGAGATGAGCAGGACAGGAACAGGCCCTTCGGTCCATCCAGTTGGTAGTGACTCATAAGGCAAACCTTACATGGAGCTATGCAGCAGGTAAATAGGCCATTTGGCCCATCAGTTTCATGGTGACCACTAAGTATCTATCCTGACCTATCGAGACATGCAGTACAGGACAGGCCCTTCAGCTCATCTCCCCCATGATGGCCGATTACGCCGGCTGGCGACTTTCGCAACTGAGAATGCAGTGGGATGGGTAGGGAGGGGAGAGAGGGTTGGGAGGGGAGGGCAGAGAGAGGAGGGGAGAGGGGCAGGAGGGAAGAGGGTTGGGAGGGGATGGATGGGTGTGAGGGGATGGAAGGTAGGGATTGGAGAGAGGAGAGAGGGGCAGGAGTGGGGATAGAAGGTCGGGAGCAGAGAGAGAGGGGAGGGAGAGCAGGGCGGGAGGGAGGAGAGGGGAGAGGGTTGGGAGCAGCGAGGGGAGAGAGGGGATAGAGGGAAGGGAGGGGAGTGAGGGGAGAGAGGGAAGGCCTAACATCATGGAGCTGGAGGCCTTGCTCGAGACTAACTTGGAGACCCATCGCGGGGCCGTGGACTTACCATCGGAGCCTGTGATCCCTTGCCTGGGATCGACGCTGTGGGAGCGGCCTGTGGTTTTCAACAGGTTCAACTAGCCCCGATCCGGGGTCCGATCGCCCGGCGCGGGAGGCTGAGATCCCCTCTGCTGCAGGAGCTTAATCGTCCCCGACGCGGAGGGCCTGACCGCCGGCTACGGGAGCCAAGATTATCCTGACAATGGAAGGTTCAAGTGACCCGACCACAGGAGAACAAATACGGTGGCGAGGACTCGACGGGCCAACGGGCCTGTTTCCGCACAGTATCTCTAAAATCTAAACCATACCCAGTGACCTGGCCTCCACCGCCATCTGTGCCAATGAATTCCACAGATTCCACAATTCCACTAATAAAATCATTGGTACCCATGTAGTCCATAGTGTATTTGCTTATAGCTGTACCTAGCAAACAAAAGTTGTTTACTGCACAGTATAACTGTCGGCTAATTCTGCTCTGAAGTCGGAAAGGACTTGACAAGCTAGATACAGGAAAAATGTTCCCAATGTTGGGCGAGTCCAGAACCAGGGGCCACAGTCTTAGAATAAAAGGGAAGTCATTTAAGACTGAGGTGAGAAAAAACGTTTTCACCCAGAGAGTTGTGAATTAATGGAATTCCCTGCCACAGAGGGCAGTGGAGGCCAAGTCATTTAAGAGAGAGTTAGATAGAGCTCTAGTGGAGTCAAGGAATATGGGGAGAAGCCAGGCACGGATTATTGATAGGGGCCGATCAGCCATGATCACAATGAATGGCGGTGCTGGCTCGGGCCGAATGGCCTCCGCCTGCACCTATCTTCTTTGTTTCTAAGTCAGAGAACTGGTGAGCAGTTTTCTGCTGCCATCTCTCCATGATATCATGCATTAAAATCTCGAAGCAAATCTGCAGTCTCCACTTTTCATTTTCCTGTAATTTCCCTCTGAATGAATTTCTTCCACAAAAAGAGACATTTATTTCATTGGAATACAACTTTGCTCCAGCGGGTTGACAGCAAAAGTCCTAGTTTACTGCAGACAGAGTCTTGCAGACGTCCAAATGCAGAGAGCAAGATCCCAACGTTGGGAGTTGAGGAGGAACGGCCGGGGGACGGGAAGCGGTGAGTCCGGATTAATCCTGACGCCTTTCGCCAGTGAGAAGAAGACAGAGGAATGACGAAGAGATGGCCCACGATGGGGGATGTCTCCTTAATTTGGGGAATTCAATGTTCAGGTCATTGTTCAGGTAAACATAGAAACATAGAAACATAGAAATTAGGTGCAGGAGTAGGCCATTCAGCCCTTCGAGCCTGCACCGCCATTCAATATGATCATGGCTGATCATCCAACTCAGTATCCCGTACCTGCCTTCTCTCCATACCCTTTGATCCCCTTAGCCACAAGGGCCACATCCAACTCACTCTTAAATATAGCCAATGAACTGGCCTCAACTACCCTCTGTGGCAGAGAGTTCCAGAGACTCACCACTCTCTGTGTGAAAAAAGTCTTTCTCATCTCGGTCTTAAAGGATTTCCCCCTTATCCTTAAGCTGTGACCCCTTGTCCTGGACTTCCCCAACATCGGGAACAATCTTCCTGCATCTAGCAGGTGAGGTGCTGTTCCTACAGTTTGCGTGTCACCTCATTGGCAATGGAGGAGGCCCAAGACAGAAAGAACAGTGGGAATGGGAAGGGGAGTTAATATGTTTGGCAACTGGGAGATCCAGCAGGCCTTGGCGGACTGAGCACAAGTGTAGGGTGAAATGCACGCCTGGTTTAGATACATGGAACAGCAGATGCTTGTTTACAAAAAGAGACACAATCTCCTGGAGTAACTAGCACCTCTGGGACTCTCCCAACGTTTGAGAAACATTTATAGACAGGTACATAGATAATTAAAGTTTCGAGGGATATGGACCAATTGCAGGCAGGTGTGACTAGTGTAGCCGCGGGACATGTTGGTTGGTGTGGGCAAGTTGGGCCGAAGTTGGACACTGTACCACTCTATGACTCTAACAAGAAATGCTGGAGTAACTCAATGGATCAGACAGTATCTGTGAGAACATGGGTAGGTGACGTTTCACAGAGTGCTGGAGTAACTTAGCGGGTCAGGCCGCATCTGTGGGGAACATGGATAGGTGACATTTTGGGTCAGGACCCTTCTTCAGACTGACACTATGTTCACAGATGAGGGGGTGATCGGCAGATGAGTGAAGTGACAGAGGCGAGGGAAAATAAGGAGATAAAAGGGTGTGAGATAAGTAAGTAATTTTTATTTATATAGCACTTTTAAATCAAATCATGTTGAAGCCAAAGTGCTTTACAGGAAGAAAAAAATAGATTACCATAGATCCATAAGGAGAGAGAAATGTATATGTGCAGATTTAAGGGACATTGGTAAGGTAGCATTTGGAGTATTGCATACAGTTAACTAGAATGGTTTAAAAACAAGGAACTGCAGATGCTGGTTTACGAAAAAGGACACAAAATGCTGGAGTAACTCAGCAGGACAGGCAGCATTTTGGGAGAGAAGAACTGGGTGACATTTCGGCTCGAGACTGAGGAGGGTTACCCATTCCTTCCAGCATTTTGTGCCTACCTAAACAGCGCCTATCTGTCCACGTCGCAGTGTTCCAGCAAGCTGGTGGAGCGGGCAAAGGCCTTGCCACAGAGCGGGTAGGTGAAGGGGCGCTGGCCGGTGTCGACTCGCTGGTGCTCCAGCAGGTGGTCAAGGCGGGTGAAGCCCTTACCACAGGACGGGTAGGGGAAGGGACGCTCACCGCTGTGGGTATGCCGGTGCTGCCACAGGCTGGATATGCGGGCGAAACCCTACCCACACTCAGCGCACACAAAGGGTCTCTCTGGTGTGTATCTGCTGGTGCTCTCGCAGTCCCCATGCTCTCTTGTCACAGTGAGAGCATCTGCTCGCCGGCGTGGGCCCACCGGTGCTGTTGCAACCCCCACGAGCTGTCAAACGCCGCACCACATTATGGGCAGTTGTAGGGCTGGCCACCGGTGTGCACGTGCTGGTGAGACAGGGCGTGGGAGGCCATGGCAAAGCGTTCTCCACACACCGGGCTGGGGACGGGATGGTCGCCGGCGGGCACCCGCTGGTGGGACAGCAGCCTGGTGGAGCGGTTGAAGCCCTGACCGCACTGGGTAAAGGTGTTGGGACGCTCGCCGATGTGGATGCGCTGGTGCTCCTGCAGGCTGCTGGACTGGGTGAAGTCCTTGCCGCACTGGGCGCAGGTGTAGGGGCGCTCGCAGGTGTGGGTCTGCTGGTGCATCAGCAGGTGGCCGTATTGGGTGAGCAGTCGAAGGGGCGTTCTCCCATGTGCATCTGCCGGTGGGTCTCCAGCTCACACGAGCACTGCCAGGCCTTGCCACACACGTCACACTCATAACACTTCTCCTTGTTGAGCCCCGCCATGTGGTCCACCACCGAACCTCAACTCCTCGAAGCTCGGCCCGCACATCGGGCAGATGGGGGGCTCACCTGCACCCTGGCCTCCCTCAATGGCCGCTCACATCTCCATCTCTCCGTCCACAGCAACAGCTCCTAAACCCTGCAGGAGGGCACAGAGGGTCAAAAAGCTGGCAAACAGGGCATTACTAACTGGTGAACATTACTAGTGCTTGAAGGGGGGGAGGGGGGAGGGGGAGGGGGGAGGGGGGAGTGGGAGGTGTGAGGGGGGATGGTGGAGAGGGGTAATATAATGGGGGGAAGGAGGGGAGAGTTGGTGAGGAGGCAAGGTGGGGGAATGGGGATGTGGATGGTGGAAGTGAGGAGAGGGAGAGAAGGGACAGGGGGTTGTGAGGGGAGAGGGGGGGAATGCGAAGGGAGAGGAGGGGGTGAGGAGGTAAGTGGGAAAAGGGGGGTTGCACTGACCTAGGGGGTGCCGTGCATCCGGGCACTGAGTTGAGCCGAGAGAGAGAGAAAGAGCCCAAGCCTCCTGCCCGAGTCCCGCGACGCCATCTTGGTCACGGGGAGCAGCTCCAGCACTCACGAAGACGCCGCCTTTGCCGACCTCCACGTCGATGCTGCCACCGACCTTCACCTGCCTACCAATGATGTCGAGCCTCGCTGCCTCACCGGTAACTGTATATCCCCCCTTCCCCTCCCCGATAACCGATAATGGTTCGGTTATCGCCACCATAACGTGACCGCCAAACCTCGCCACCCCCCGGGACCACCTAACCTCATCGCCGCACCGGGCACATCCAACATTCCCGCTGCACTGGGCCTGCCGAATATCGTAGCCGCACCGGGCCCATCCAACATTGCCACCGCACCCGGCCCATCCAACATCCCTGTCGCACCCGGCCCATCTAATATCGCCGTCGCACACCCGGTCCATCTAACATCGCCGTCGGACCGGACCTACCGAACGTCGCCGCCGGACCGGGGCCCACCGAACATGGCCTACTCACCTCGTCGCCTCACCGGGCTGGCCGAACCACGCCGCCCCACAGACCATCCGCCCACCGGGACCTCCCACGCATCGCCCGCCGACTCGGACTCTACTGCCCGCAGTCTCCTACCATCAGTTCCGCCGACCCTCGCCACTACACCGCCCTCCAGCAGCCCGCAGCCGTCGCCTTACCTGCAGCACTGGGCTTGAAGCCTCCACGTTGCTAACTCCCACTCCCCTGGGTTTGACTGCACTGGGTCCCCCCCCAACCCTGGTAACCTCAGTGGCTGTTCCACTGGGTCTTCACCATCCCTCTCAAACTATGCTCCTCCCCACCCACACTACAGCCATACCCCCCCACCCCTTGACCACCCCCTGACCACCCACTACCCCCCCACCAGACATCGCCCCGACCTCAGTCCAATCACCTGCCTTCCTCCGGCCCCAACCCCCATCCCTGCCGTGTGTTCAACATCCCCCCCCCGCCCAACCTCCCCCTCTCCGACACCGAACGGTCGGTCCTCAGCATAGGTCTTACCTTTGTCCCCCTCCGTCCCCACCTCAATGAGTTCCGCGCCCACCATGACTTGGAGCTCTTCTACCGTCGCCTCCGCCTCACAGCATTCTTCCATGGGAAGGAGTCCTCGCCCCCTATTGATGATCCCTTTTCCCATCTCCAATGAACCCCCTCCTCATGGACCCCACCCCCCCATGGCCTTCCGGCTTTAGAACTTTTTATCCAAAACTGCCATCGCGACATCAACTGCCTCAACTTTTCCACTCCCCTGTCTGACTCCAATCATCCCCCCCTGAACATACTGCCATCGACTCACTCCGCAACATCCCAGACTGGGTTATCAAACTTGCCGACAAGGGAGGTGCCATGGTAGTCTGGCGCGTCGATCTCTACAAAGCCAAGGCCACGCGCCAACTCTCGGACACCTCCTCCTACTTACCCCTGGACCATGACCCCACTGACGAGCAACAGGCCACTATCTCTAGCACCATCACCGACTTCATCAACTCCGACTCCCTGCCCCCCCCGAGCCTCCAACCTCATCGTTCCCCAGCCCCGCACGGCCCAATTTTACCTTCTCCCCAAAATCCACAAACCTGTCTGTCCTGGTAGACCCATTGTCTCTGCCTGTTCGTGCCCTACCAAACTCACTTCCACATACCTTGACTCCATCCTATCCCCCTTGGTTAAATCCCTCACAACCTATGTTCAAGACACCTCAGACACGCTCCATCATCTCCGCGTATTCCATTCTCTAGGCTCCCGTCTCCTCATCTTCACCATGGACGTCCAGTCAGTCTACACCTCCATTCCCCACCAGGATGGTCTCAAAGCCCTCCGGTTCTTCCTCGACCGGAGAACCAACCTATACCCATGCATTGATACTCTCCTCCGCCAAGCGGAGTTGGTCCTTACCCTTACTTCTTGTTTGACTCCTCCCATTTTCTCCAAATACAAGGCGTAGGTATGGGCACGCGCATGGGCCCCAGCTACGCCTGCCTCTTTGTCGGGTACGTCGAACAATCCTTGTCCGTGGCATACCAGGACCCCATCCCTGACCTCTACCTCCGCTACATCGACGATTGCTTTGGTGCTACCTCCTGCACCCACACATAACTGACTGACTTCATCCGCTTCACCACTAACTTGCATCCGGCAATCAAATACACCTGGACCTTTTCCGACACTTCCCTACCATTTCTTGACCTCACTATCTCCATCACAGGTGATAGACTTCTGACCGACATATACTATAAACCCACTGACTCCCATGGCTATTTTTACTACTCTTCTTCCCACCCTGCTTCCTGTAAGGACTCCATTCCCTACACCCAATTCCGCCGTCTACGCCGCATCTGCTCCCAGGATGAGGTGTTCCACACCAGGGCATCATAAATGTCCTCATTCTTCAGGGAACGGGGGTTCCCCTCCCCTACTATAGATGAGGCTCGCACCAGGTTCTCTTCCATACCCCGTAACACTGCTCTCTCTCCCCATCCCCCCACTCACAACAAGGGCAGAGTCCCCCTAGTCCTCACCTTTCACCCCACTAGCCGTCACATACAACAAATAGTCCTCCGTCAGTTTCGCCACCTCCAATGTGGCCCCACCACTCGTCACATCTCCCCCCATCTGCTTTCCGCAAAGACCGCTCCCTCTGAAACTCCCTTGTCAATTCTTCCCTTCCCGCCCGCACCACCCGCTCCTCGGGCACTTTCCCTTGCAACCGCAAGAGATGCTACACCTGTCGCTTTACCTCCCCCCTCGACTCCATTCAAGGACCCAAGCAGTCGTTCCAGGTGCGACAGAGGTTCACCTGCATCTCCTCCAACCTCATCTATTGCATCCGCTGCTCTAGATGTCAGCTGATCTACATCGGTGAGACCAATCGCCGAACACCTCCGCTCGGTCCACATTAACCAGCCTGACCTCCCGGTGGCTCAGCACTTCAACTCCCCCTCCCATTCCGTATCCTTCCTATCTGTCCTGGGCCTCCTCCATGGCCAGAGTGAGGACCACCGGAAATTGGAGGAACAGCACCTCATATTCCGCTTGGGCAGTCTGCACCCTAGTGGCTTAAACATTGAATTCTCCGAATTCCAATAGTCCTTGCTGTCTCCTCCCCTTCCTAGCTCTCCCTCAGCCCTCGGGCTCCTCCTCCTCCTTTTTCCTTTCTTCTCCCCATCACCCCCGCCACCCTCCATCAGTCTGAAGAAGGGTTTCGGCCCAAAACATTGCCTATTTCCAGAGAGGGAGAGAGGGAGCTGTAATTAGCTATTTTGTAATTAGCTACAATTAGGTAACTAATTACAATTTTGTAATTAGCTACAATTAGGTAACTAACTAATTATATGCTTTAATTTCAGGTCATCCAAGTAACATGCTTTATATTTGTTTAATCTATAATAACTGAAAATGTCATTCAGTTCTCTTAATTTTTAAGAAAGTTATGGGCTCTTGACTGTCCTCGATCACAGCTTTTGTGTCAAGTCAATGGAAAAGCAATAGGGAAAAAGATGCTAATTTCTGAGAGAGAGAGACAGAGAGAGAGAGAGAGACAGAGACAGAGACAGAGACAGAGACAGAGACAGAGACAGAGACAGAGACAGAGACAGAGACAGAGACAGAGACAGAGACAGAAACAGAGACAGAGACAGAGACAGAGACAGAGACAGAGACAGAGACAGAGACAGAGACAGAGAGAGAGAGAGAGAGAAGGATACATAAAGAGAAAGAGAGAGATCCACCGGAGCCTCTCACCGTGCGGCCATCTCACCGGTACTCACGGCTCCGCCCGCTGCTCGTTGCCCCGGAGACTGAGAGACAAAGATTATCGAAGCTGAGAGACCGCGCATCGCGGGGGGAGGGGCAGCAGCCCGCAATTAGCCCTTGCTGTCTCCTCCTCTTCCAAGCTCTAGCCTCAGCCCTCTGGGTCTTCCTCCTCCATTTTCCTTTCTTCTCCCCGTCCCCCCCCACCCTCCATCAGGTGAAGAAGGTTTTGGCCCAAAACGTTGCCTATTTCCAGACACAGAGAGACAGAGACAGAGACAGAGACAGAGACAGAGACAGAGAGAGTAGTGATGTTACAAAATAAACAGCACATTTTTTAATTTTCAAGGTGTTTATTACTATTTACGTCACATCGGTCAATTTTGTAATGAGCTACAATTAGGTAACTAACTAATTATATGCTTTAATTTCAGGTCATCCAAGTAACATGCTTTATATTTGTTTCAGAATGCTTCAATCTATAATAACTGAAAATGTTATTCAGTTCTCTTAATTTTTAAGAAAGTTATGGGCTCCTGACTGTCCTCGATCACAGCTTTTGTGTCAAGTCAATGGAAAATCAATAAAGGGAACAAGATGCTAATTTCCTAGTATGAAAATTGCCATAATTTGTTTAATACTGAAGATATGAACGTGAATTAGGTGTCAGATTAAACTTATTTTTATGCTTCATCTGATGGGATAAATTGCAGACTTGATTTTTAAAATCTAAAAATGTTGTAACATTGCTATAGAGAGAGAAATATATATACATATATATATATATAGAGAGAGAGAGAGAGAAAGAGATAGAGATAAAGAGAAATAGATAGAAAGGGAAAGAGAAATAGAGACAGAGACAGAGAGAGAGAGAGAGAGAGACAGACAGAGAGAGAGATACAGAGCGAGAGAGACAGATATATAAAGAGAAAGATCCACCGGCCCATCTCACCGGTATCACGGCTCATCCCGCCGGCCCGCCAGCTGCCCGTTGCCCCGGAGACTGAGAGACAAAGATCATCGCAGCTGAGAGACCGCGCAACGCGGGGGAGGGGCCTCAGCCCGGAAATGACATCGCTGCTCCGACCCGTTGCCCCGCAGACAGAGAGACCGCGCAACGGGGCGGCCTCAGCCCGGAAATGACGTCGCTGCTCCGACCCGTTGCCCCGCAGGCTGCGAGATCGAGCAACGCGGGGGAGGGGCATCAGCCCGGAAATGACGGCGCTGCCAGGATGGAGCCGACCCTGGACGGTGAGAGAGATGAGCGGGTGGGAGGGGAGGGGAGGGGAGGCTGAGAGGGGCAGGAATAAGGGGAGAGGGGCAGAGAGAGAGAGACAGTCAGGAGGGAGGGGGTGAGAGACTGGGATTGGAAAAGGGGTGAAGTGATTAGCGGGGGAACAGGGAGCAAAGGGAGGGGGAAGATTCAAGGGGGAGTGGGTTTGGTGCCGAGGGGGATGAATGGGGGGGGGCGGGGAACTGGGGGGAGAGAGAGGGGTGAAGTGAGTCAAGGAAGGGGGTAGGGAGCCAGGTGGGGTTCACACTGTTTGGGGGTGGGGATAAGGGGGAGGGAGCAAAGGGGAGTAAGGAGCAGGAGGCGGCAACAGGGTTAAGGGACAGGGAGGAGGTCACATTGTTCGGGGGTGGGGAGGGTGTTGCAGTTTAGGAAGTCAAACCAGGGCAGGATCATCACAGTGAATGGCGGGGCGCTGGGGGAGATGTGTGGAGCCGAGGGATCTAGGAGTGCGGGTACAAATTGGGCCATAAACGCACCCAATATGTGCTAGTAATGTTCTGTTTGCTAGCTTGTTGATCCTTTGTTCCCCTCCTGCAGGGTTTAGGAGCCGTTGCTGTGGACGGTGAGACGGGGACGTGAGCGGCTATTGAGGGCGGCCAGGGTGCAGGTGAGCCCCACCCCCATCTGCTTGGTGTGTTTGCTGATCTTCGATGGAGGACCACATGACTGGGCACCACAAGGAGAAGTGTTATGAGTGCGACATATGTGGAAAGGCCTGTGAGTGTCCGAGCAAGCTGGAGACCCACCGGCGGGTGCACACGGGCAAGAAGCCCTATGGCTGCTCCACATGCAGCAAGAGCTTTACCCAGTCGTCGCGGCTGCGGGAGCACCAGCGGGTGCACAGCAGTGAGCGACCCTTCACCTGCTCCGACTGCGGCAAAGGCTTCAAGTCGTACAAGGAACTGAAGGTGCACAGGCGGATACACACCGGGGAGCGCCCCTTCACCTGCAGCAACTGTGGCATGGGCTTCACCAGATCCACCAGGCTGCTGGAGCACCAGCGGACCCACACCGGCGAACGCCCCTACATCTGCGCCCAGTGCGGCAAGAGCTTCTCCCAGTCCAGCAACTTGCTGGTGCACCAGCGTACCCACACCGGCGAGCGTCCCTACACCTGTGTTCTTTGCGGCAAGGGTTTCACCAGCTCTAGCAACCTGCTGAAGCACGAGCGCACCCACACCGGCGAGCGCCCCTACACCTGTGTCCAGTGCGGCAAGGGCTTCACCCGTTCCGACAGCCTGCTGGTGCACCAGCGCAGCCACACCCGCGAGCATCCCTACACCTGTGCCCAGTGCGGCAAGGGCTTCATCAGGTCCAGCAGCCTGCTGAAGCACCAGCACACCCACACCCGCAAAAGCCCCAACACCTGCGCCCAGTGTGGCAAGGGCTTCACCCGCTCTGACAGCCTGCTGGAGCACCAGCGTACCCACACTGGCGAGCGTCCCTACACCTGTGTCCAGTGCGGCAAGTGCTTCACCCAACCCAGCAACCTGCTGAATCACCAGCGCACCCACACCGGCGAGCGTCCCTACGCCTGTGTCCAGTGCGGCAAGCGTTTCACTCAATCCAGCAACCTGCTGAAACACCAGCGCACCCACACCTGCGAGCATCCCTACACCTGTGCCCAGTGCGGCAAGGGCTTCACCAGGCCCAGCAGCCTGCTGAAGCACCAGCACACCCACACCAGCAAACGTCCCTACACCTGCGCTCAGTGCGGCAAGGGCTTCACCCACTCTAGCAACCTGCTGAAGCACCAGCGCACCCACACCGACGAGAGCCCCTACACCTGCGCCCAGTGCGGCAAGGGCTTTATCTGCTCCACCAAGCTGCTGTCCCACCAGCGGGTGCACGACTGCGACTGTCCCGTCCCCAGCCCGGTGTGTGGAGAAAGCTTTGACATGGCCTCCCACGCCCTGTCTCACCAGCATGTGCGCACCAGTGGCCAGCCCTACGACTGTCCGTATTGTGGTGAGTCGTTTGACAGCTCGCGGGGGTTGCGGCAGCACAGGCGGGCCCACGCCGGAGAGCAGCTGCTCCCACTGTGATAAGAGATCATGGTGGCTGTGGGAGCACCAGCGGATACACACCGGAGAGACCCTTCGTGTGCACTGAGTGTGGCAAGGGTTTCACCCCCATGTGCAGCCTGTGGCAGCACTGGCGTACCCACAGTGGTGAGCGTCCCTTCCCCTGCCCATCCTGTGGTAAGGGCTTCACCCTCCTTGACCACCTGCTGGAGCATCGGCGAGTCCACACTGGCCAGCGCGCCTTCACCTGCCCGCTCTGTGGCAAGGCCTTTGCCCGTTCCTCCAGCCTGCTGGCACACCGCCACTTGGATAGGCGCTATTTAGGTAGACACATAATGCTGGAAGGAATGGGTAACATTTCTGGTTGAGACCCTTCACAGTCTCGACCCGAAATGTCACCCAGTCCTTCTCTCCAGAGAAGCTGCCTTTCCCGCTGAGTTACTCCAGTGTTTTGCGTCCTTTTTTGTAAACTAGCATCTGCGGATCCTTGTTTTTAAAGCATTCCGGTTAACCATCTCTGCACCTTCCCCGAAGCCTCCACATAAGTCCTGTAATGGAGTGACCAGAACTGTATGCAATACTCCAAATGCTACCTGACCAATGTCCCTTAAAGCTGCACATAAACATTCCTCTCTCCTTATCTCACATCCTTTTATCTCCTTATTTTCCCTCGCCTCTGTCACTTACTTCACTCATCTGTCGATCACCCCCTCATCTGTTAACATAGTGTCTGTCTGAAGAAGGGTCCTGACCCGAAATGTCACCTATCCATGTTCTCCACAGATGCTGCCTGACCCACTGAGTTACTCCAGCACTGTGTGAAATGTCACCTATCCACATTCTCCACAGATGCTGCCTGACCCATTGAGTTACTCTAGCACTCTGTGAAACTTCACCTATCCATGTTCTCCAGAGATGCTGCCTGACCTGCTGAGTTACTGCAGCACTTCTTGTTAGAGTTAGAGTGATACAGTGTGGAAACAGGACCTTCGGCCCAACTTGCCCAGACGGACCAACATGTCTGGGCTAAACAATATAACAATTACAGCACGGAAACAGGCCATATCGGCCCTTCTAGTCCGTGCCGAATACTTACTCTCACCTAGTCCCATCTACCTGTACTCAGACCATAACCCTCCATTCCTATCCCGTCCATATAACTATCCAATTTATTTTTAAATGATAAAAACAAACCTGCCTTCACCACTTCCACTGGAAGCTCATTCCACACAGCTACCACTCTCTGAGTAAAGAAGTTCCCTCTCATGTTGCCCCTAAACTTTTGTCCCTTAACACTAGTCGCACCTGCCTGCATTTGGTCCATATCCCTCCAAACATGTCCTATCCAGGTAACTGTCTATAACTGTTTCTTAAACGTTGGGATAGTCCCAGCCTGAACTACCTCCTCCGGCTGCTTGTTCCATACACCCACCACCCTCTGTTGAAAAGTTACCCCTCAGATTCCTATTAAATCTTTTCCCCTTCACCTTGAACCCATGTCCTCTGGTCCTCGATTCCCTCACTCTGGGCAAGATATTCTGTGCATCTAACTAAATTGTGTTCCGAACAAGATTCCAGCATCTGCAGTTTCTTGTGTCTCCTTCACCGATACTCACCTATCACTTCTGAAGAAGGGTCTCAACCTGAAACATCACCCATTCCTTCTCTCTAGTGATTCTGTCTGTCCCGCTGAGTTACTCCAGCATTTTGTATCCACCTAACACTTGCCAGGCTTTGTCCAGCCCACATCTCTCTTTTCCAGCTTCCTCCCTCCACCCTCTCCAATCAGTCTGAAAAAGGGTCCTGACTCAAAACGTCGTCTGTCCACTCCCTCTAAAGCGGTGGAGAAACTCAGTGGGTCAGGCCACATCTGTAGAGGGAAGGCGACCACTCACACCTCTCCTTTCCAACTTATCCACCCCCCACACCAAGCAGTCTGAAGAAGGGTCCTGACCTAGAATGTTGCCTATCCATGCTCTCCAGAGGTGCAAGTTACTCCAGGAGATTGTATCTCTTTTTGTAAACCAGCATCTGAGTTCCTTGTATCTAGACAAGGTGTGCATTTCACCCTACACTTGTGCTTAATCTGCCAAGGCCTGCTGGATCTCCCGGTTGCCAATCATTTTAACTCCCCTTCCCATATCACACGCTGGTCTTTCTGTCCTGGGCCTCCTCCATTGCCAGAGTGAGGTGACACTCAAACTGGATGGACAGCACCTCAAAGCTTACACCCCAATGACATGAACATTGAATTATCCAAATTAAACGGACATCCCCACTAGGGTTTCGGACATCGGACCGTCGGCAGCGGCGACTACGGAGGGTTAAACAGCCCCGACCACGGGTGAACAAACGAGGAAGATGATTGAAATTTATTACCTTGCATCACAGTGAGGAATATGGATTCCGCTGCGGTGGATGTTTCTGTTAAATTTTATTTTATGTGTCTTGGTGCTTTTTACTTAGTATGGCTGTATGGGAACTCAAATATCACTGTACCTTAATTGGTGCATGTGACAATAAATTTGAACTTGATAAGCTTTCCTCTACATCTGTATCTATCTATCTCCATAATTATAAAACTCTGATCTTCGATGTGTGTGTGTGCGTGTTTATTTATTTGTTAGCGTGTTGTCACATCTTCTCGAAAAAACGACCCCCTCGCCCCCCCAGCCTCTGTTCCCCCCGGCCTCTCTTCCATCCCCCCTCTCCCCCCCAGCCTACACCCCTCTCCCCACCCTCTCTCCCCTGCCTCTCTCTCCCACTTGGCCTCTCTCTTCATCCCCCTAGTCCCCCTAGTCACAGTGTGTGTGGGGAGGTTAGTGTGTGTGGGGGGGTAGTGTGTGTGTGTGTGGGGGGGAGGGGTTTAGTGTGTGTGGGTGGGTAGTGTGTGTGCACTCCCCCTCTCTCCCCCCACTCTCACTCCCCCCCTTCTCTCTCTGAGTGAGTGCAAAGAACGCCTCTCCAGCTTGCATGAATGACTACAGACCGGTGGCCCTCACCTCGGTAGTCATGAAATGCTTTGAGAGGCTGATCAAGAACCACATCTACGTATTCCTGCCTTGCACCATGGACCTGCTGCAGTTCGCATACCGTCTGAACAGATCCACAGATGATGCGGTCACCCAGGTTCTGCACACCACTCTCTCTCACCTTGACAGCCAGAAGGGGGGCTATGTGAGGATGCTGTTCATTGATTTCAGTTTAGCTTTCAGTACCATAGTCCCCACCAGACATGCTGAGAAGCTGCTGGAACTGGGACTGAACACTCCAACTGTGTGCCTGGGTTCTGGATTTTCTCACCGCCATGCCACTTGTGGTCAAGATGGGGAGACATACATTCAACCCCCTCTCCCTGAACACAGATCTCCCCCAGGGCTGTGTCCTTAGCCCCCTACTGTACTCCCTGTACGCACATGCCTGTGGCCAGGTTCAGCTCCAACTCCATCATCAAGTTTTCTGATGACACTGGTGGTGGGCCTCATCTCCGATAACGATGAGAAGGCCTACCGGGAGGAGGTGGCAGACCTGGCACTCTGGTGTCAGGACAACAGCCTCCCCTTGAATGTCACTAAAACTAAGGAGCTAATTGTGGACTTTAGAAGGGCACAACATCCAACGACGTACACGCCACTGGAGATAAATGGGACTACTGTGGATAGGGTGAGCTGCTTTAAATACCTGGTAATCCAGATCACAGAGGATCTGATATGGGCAACACACGCTGCTGCACTGGTGAGCAAGGCAAGGCAGCGACTTTACCACGTCACACAACTGATGAAATTCAGAGTCTCTCTGAGGATTCTTCAGAGCTTCTACTCTGGGGTTGTAGAAAGCATCTTGTCCGGCAACATTCCAATCTGGTTTGGGAACTGCTCTGTGCAGGACAGGGAGGCTCTGCAGTGAGTAGTGCGTTTGCTGAACGCACAGTGGGAACTACACTCACCACCCCTGCAGGACCTGTACACCAGGAGGTGCAGATCCAGAGCCAGCAACATTATGGCGGACCCCTACCACCCCAGCAACGGACTGCTCCAGCTGCTATGGCCTCCACTGTCATTCTGTGAAAACAGAGAGGCTGAGACAGAGTTTCTTCCCACAGGCCATCAGGACTAAACTCTTATCTCACCAGGGCACAAATACTGTTGTGATATGTCTTTTTTTTCCTAAAATGTAAATACTGGTTCTGTTCTCTTCTATTCTGTTGGTGTTGTTTTTGCACGATCCGCAGGCGTGGCCACTTTCATTTCACTGCAAATCTTGTTTGTGTATGTGACAAATAAAGTTGACTTGACTTGACTCTTTCCCCCCCTCTCCCTCTCTCCCCTTCGCTCACTCTCTCTCTCCCTCCTCCCCCCTCCTTTCCACCGCTCTCCTTTCCTCCCTTCTCCTTTCCTTCATTCTCCTTTCCTCCCCACTCCTCCCTTCCCCCCTGCTCCTGGAAGTAGACCGATTTGTCGATTGGACAGGAATTTGAAGGGAATCTGATTTGAGATTGGACGAGACACCCTTGGAGACAGCGGGTGATTGGCCGGAAATTAGACCGGCGCGGAATTTAAGGGGAGCTGGTCGGTGATTGGATGCAACCCCCTTGACGGCAGCTGCTGATTGGACTACGAGTGATAGCGTTATGTGATTGGACATCAGTCCCCTTGGAGACAGCATCTGATTCGCCGCGTAAAGGGCGGGAGGCGCGAGGAGTCGGTTACATAAACCATTTGGATTCGAACTTGGGGGAGGGAGAGGGGGGGAGGACACTGAGCGACAGGAGCTCAGGTGGGAACAGCCACCGCTCAGCCCCGCGCCCTCTCCCAACCCCCTCCTCCCCCCCCCCTTCCTGCGGCTGGACACCCTGTCCAATCAGTCTGAAGAAGGGTCCTGACTCAATACGTTGTCTGTCCATTCCCTCTAAAACGGTGGAGGAACTCAATGGGTCAGGCCGCATCTGTAGAGGGAAGGGAGTCTAAGGCGACCACTCCCACCTCTCCTTTCCAACTTTCTCCACCCCCACACCAAGCAGTCTGAAGAACAGTCCTGACCTAGAATGTTGCCGGTCCATGCTCTCCAGAGGTGCAAGTTACTCCAGGAGATTGTGTCTCTTTTTGTAAACCAGCATCTACTGTTTCTTGTATTTAGACTAGGCGTGCACTTCACCCTACACTTGCGCTCGGTCTGCCAAAGCCTGCTGCATCTCGCAGTTGCCAAGCATTTTTTTTTAATATCTTTATTTATTATGGTGTACAATTATTTATATGGTGTACAATTTTGGTCGCCTAGTTATAGGAAGGATGTCAACAAAATAGAGAGAGTACAGAGGAGATTTACTAGAATGTTGCCAGGGTTCCAGCAACTATGTTACAGAGAAAGGTTGAACAAGTTAGGTCTTTATTCTTTGGAGCGCAGAAGGTTAAGGGGGGACTTGATTAAGGTCTTTAAAATGATGAAAGGGATAGACAGAGTTGACGTGGATACGTTTTTCCCATTGAGGGTAGGGAAGATTCAAACAAGAGGGCATGACATGAGAATTAAGGGACAGAAGTTTCGGGGTAAAGTGAGGGGGAACTTCTTTACTCAGAGGGTGGTGGCTGTGTGGAATGAGCTTCCAGCAGAAGTGGTGGAGGCAGGATCGATTTTAACATTTAAGAGTAAAGTGGATAGGTATATGGACGTGAAGGGAATGGAGGGGTATGGTCTGAGTGCAGGTAGATGGGACTAGGGGAAAACAAATGGTCGGCACGGACTGGAAGGGCCGAGAGGGCCTGTTTCCGTGCTGTAATTGTTATATGATTATATGGTTATATGGTTATTAGTGGTACTGTAAGTTACATCAGTGTACAACATCCCTTATATTGTATTACAGTCATTGTACCCCTTATTTTTTTTATTTTAAGGCTTTAGAAAAGAGAGAATAGAGAGAAAAATAGCAGCATAGAAAGTAGAAAAGTGAAAAAGAGATGTGAAAGTGCAAAAGCGTGACAGAGGGAAAGGAAACCCTTCAAGAGTTAGAAACGGGAATTAAGAAATAGACCCTGGAGAGGAAAAAAAAGAAAAAGTGAAAAATAGAGAAAGAAAAAAGAAAAGCCAGTTACTTTACTATAAACATCTCGCAAAAGGAATCTACCAACTCGACAATTTTTCTTCCCCCTTTACCAAGACCCGACACCGGTACTTTTTTGAGGTATTCTTGCACCTTATCCTTGTAATAGATTTATAAATGCAGGCCATGTCTTATAGAAACAGTCTGATTTTCCTGCTAGTCGGAGTCTCATATCTTCCAAGTGTAGTGTTTCGAACATAGTTGAAATCCACATATTGACTGTTGGTACCGGAGAATTTTTCCAGAATTTTAAGATTAGCTTTTTTCCAGTTATTAAGCCATATTCAGATAGAATCTTTTGAAACATATTTAATTCGGGGCAATCTTCCGATATCCCGAAGACTATCCAGTCTGCTTCCGGGGTCAGTTTTATTTTAAATATTTTTGTGAAAATTTCAAAAATATCAGTGCAAAATGTTTGAATTTTTGTAGCATATTTACTTAGTCTTCTAGCTAGTATTTCGCTAATATTTTTTGATCTGTATTTAGCAACGCAATAGCTCTGTATGATCCAGGTTCTTCCACATCTTTATCTTTCTTAGGTATTAGTGTGATCGTGGATTCTGCTAGTGTTTCAGGTAGTATTTGTCTTTGAAGGCATAAGTATACATTTTCTGTAGGCGGGGGGGGGTAAATATGTCATAAAAACTTTTATAGAATTCTTTACTAAATCCGTTGGGACCTGGTGTTTTTCCATTTTTTAATGAGATTATTGTTTCTTCTATTTCCTTATTTGAGATTTGTGCTCCCAATTCCTCTTGTTCCTGCAACTCTAATTTAGGAAGGCTACAATTATCCAAGAACTCTGTAACTTTGTTGGTGTCCATTATCGTTTTAGATGTATACAGATTCTCTTAAAATTATGGAAATCTTTTATTAATATCACTCGGCAAGGTTAATATTTCCCCTTTGTCTGATTTAATCTTTAAAATTGTGTGATCCTTTTCTCGTTTTTTTAACTGACGTGCCAGAAGTTTATGGGGCTTATCCCCAAATTCAAAGTGTTCCTGTCTTGTAATTTGTAATAACCTTATGATTTTCTCTGATAATAATTTATTTAAGTTGAATTTCAGTATTATTATTCTATTATGTTTATCCCTAGTGGGGTCTTTAGCGTTTCCTATGTCCATTTGTCTAATTTGTTCTTCTAGTTGTCTTTGTTCATTCTTATTTTTCTTATTTTTAAAAGCTTGATATGAAATTATCATGCCTCGAATAAATGCTTTAAAAGATTCCCATAATAATGTAGGTGGTATGTCTGTCGTGTAGTTTATTTCAAAGAAAAGGTCCATTTGCTCTTTTAAATATGTACTCCCTTGCGGGTCTTTTAAAATTGATGGATTGTACCTCCAAAAAGGTTATTTCTTAGTCATTCCTTCCATTTTTAGAAAAAGAGTTATTGGGGAGTGATCTGAGATCGTATTTGTGTGGTATTTTGGTTTAGAAGTGTGGGGTATTAGTTTTGTATCCACCAAAAAATAATCTATTCATGAATATGTCTTGTGAATTATGAAGAGAATGAGTAATCCCTGCCGGTAGGATTTGCAATCCTCCAGACATTTGTTATGTTTGTGTTTTTTATGTATGTTTTTCACACAGAGAGTGGTGAGTCTCTGGAACTCTCTGCCACAGAGGGTAGTTGAGGCCAGTTCATTGGCTATATTTAAGAGTGAGTTGGATGTGGCCCTTGTGGCTAAGGGGATCAGAGGGTATGGAGAGAAGGCAGGTACGGGATACTGAGTTGGATGATCAGCCATGATCATATTGAATGGCGGTGCAGGCTCGAAGGGCTGAATGGCCTACTCCTGCATCTAATTTCTATGTTTCTATGTCTATGTTTCTATGTGTTTAGAAGTTCGCTAGTTTTGGATTTCGTAATACCTCTTTGTTTTTGATTGGATTTATCTAAGTGTCTAAGACAGTTAAAGTCTCGCCCGATTATGACATTTTGGTAATTATATTCAAGATTTTATTGAAAAAGTGCGGGTTGTCAAAGTTGGGCGCATATATATTTACCAAGGTAATTGGGGCAGCATGGATCTCCCCGGTAACTATCAAATATCTCCCGTCCTTATCTGTTAAGGTATTTTTGGGCTTAAATGGAATGCCTTTGCGAATAATAATAGACATTCCTTTAGATTTCGACGTATATGACGAGTCAAAAGTTTGTCCTATCCAGTTTGCCCTCAATCTAGCTTGGTCTTGAAGTTTAAGATGCGTCTCTTGTAAAAAGGCAATATCTGTGTTGTATGCTTTCAGCTGAGCTAGAATCATACCCTTTTTAATGCGTTCGTTAACACCCCTAACGTTCCAACTACAAAATGAGATTCCTACCAGTTTATTTTGGTTATCGTCTTGCATTTTGAATAGATTTAATACCTATGTGTCTTGCAGTGCATTCGTACCTCAGGTCTTTGGATATAGGGGGATCATTTACCCTACAATGTTCAGTTAGTAGATTCCCTTTGCGATAGTCCTTGAATTAAAAAAAAAAACACACATGTGATTAAATGTGAAAATGATTTAAAAAAAAACTAATACAAGTGAGAATACAGTGTCCGAGCTTGTCGGCACTGTAACAAGTGACCCACCTGTAGGTGGGAAAAAACATTTTATTGACTTCCGTGTCGATACAAAACAAACAAATAGCTCCGCTCCCTCAATTAATCATAACATATTGGAACGGGACCAGTTTAAAAAAAATCAAATGTGTAGTACCCATTTACAGAATATATGTCCATTTCCTAGGTATTTCCGGATATAACTATAATTTTAGTTACTGAGTGTTAAGCGTATATTTTAACCTCAAAGATCATCGACTATTAGTTGAAGGGGTTAACCTATTTCTGGCTCCTGGAACTAAGCCAGTAGCTCGCCTCATCCCCTCACGTCCCGGTTATAAATCTACTTAAGAATTATTAGCTTAAATTAAAGTGTTAATTTGAAAATCCCCATTTCTGCATTTCTGATTAGCATTCATTACTGTTTCTACATTAATATTCTATGTTAATATTGTTAAGGAAGTTAATGCTATATCATTTAGGTTATTCATTCAATCTCATATACAACAGTAATAGCTAAACCCAGTCTGTTGATGAGCTTGGAACAGAGTGTGTCCTTGAGTTAACATTCCGCCGATAAGACGTCTAAACAAAGTTCCTTCTTTGGGCAGTGTGCCACCATTCTGGGTGCAATAGTAAAGAGAGAGAGAGTGTCCAAAATGTCCAACCTTTCCAGCTAGTCCTTCTGTTCCACGATGGTTAGAGCATATTTGTACGCCTCCTCGGGATTTGTGAACGATTTTTGCTGTTCTTTGTAGGAGGTGCGCATTCTAGCTGGGTAGTAAACACCATATCTGACCTCCTTATATCCTTGGAGAGCCTGCTTTGCCTTAGAGAGTTGATTTCGTTTGTGCATGATTTCATAAGGGTAGTCTCTGAAGATTTTAAAAGTGGTTACACCATACATCAGAGGCACGCCATATTTGATATTCCTCATAACCTCTTCCACGTCAGCAATGTCCCAGAATTTCACAATAATCTGTCATGTACGTTCTGAGCCATCCTGAGATTTCTGTTTGAATCTAGGAACCCGGTGTGCTGCTTCAATTTTTGGTAGGTTAGTGAGCTTAAGAGCCTCTTTAATTAATCCCGCAATGAACTGGCAAGTGTTATCTCTCTCGGCTTCCTCTGGTACGCCAACTAATCTTAGGTCATGACGTCTCGAACGAGCCTCGAGGTCCAGACATTTGTCTGAAACTTTAGCCAGCTGAGTCGCCATCCGTCGTCTAGCAAGGTCTTGTTCTGACCTCACCTTCTTCATCTCCTCCACCATTCTTGCCATCTCATCCTCCATCTCGTGCATTGTTAACATACAGGTTGATACAGTGTCCAGCACAGCGCCGAACTTCTTCGTGGTGTCTTCTTCACCCTTATCAATTTTCTCCAATAGTTCATCTCTCACATCGTCAATTCGTTTATTAATAGTGCCAATCGCATCCTACAGACTCAATAACATTCTGATTACAAGAAGTCATATTTAGCGTCAGCTTTTCTATCTTTTCCATCATCACTCCCAACATGTGTTCCATCTTTTTTCCATCCACCTTTACATCTTCCAGTTCACTTACCGAAAGCTTTAATTCTTCAAATTCTTTGTCCTTGGTCAAGTCTGCTTTGTAGCCATATCGAAAAGCACCTTTTCTTCAGAAGCCACTTCAAAAATAAATCTGTAGGCTTTGTCTGGCTACCCCAGGACAGTTTTGTAACTATCCTCTGAGTGCTCTTACACAGGGATGAATTTGTCATTTAACGTGCTTTAAGCCTCTGTTAAATTCACAGCTGTTACTGATGATGTTATCAGCAAGTTGATCAGAGAGTCCGATAAGTTTTTTTAATTGGTCCCGACCTGTAGATCCGATTTTAATGCGAAAAATCGCTAATTTTAGGGAGTGGAGCTATGTGCAGCGTCTGTTAAGATAACATGGCACCACCGGAAGTCATTGCCAAGCATTTTATCTCCCCTTCCCACTCCCACACTGATCTTTCTGTCCTGGGCCTCCTCCATTGCCAGAGTGAGGTGATACTCAAACTGGAGGAACAGCACCTCATAGCTTACAGCCCAATGACATGAACATTTAATTCTCCAAATTAAGGAGACATCTCCCATCGTGGGCCATCTCTTCATCATTCCTTTGTCTTCTCGCTGCTGAATGGGGTCCAAATTAATCTGGAGTCACCACTTCCCATCCCCAGCCATGTCCCCTCACCCCGAACGGTGGATCTCGCTTTTCAGCCTTGGACATCCGCAAGACTCCGGCTGCTGTAAACAAGGATTTTTGCTCATCAACCCGCTGGAGCCAAGTTGTTTTCCAATTAAATAAATGTCTATTTTTGTGGAAGAAACTAATTTAGTGGGAAATTAAAGGAAAATCAAAATGTTGAGACTTTGCAGCTTTGCTTCGAGATTTTATTGCATGATATCATGGAGAGATGGCGGCAGAAAACTGCTCACCAGTTCTCTGACTTCACAGCAGAATTAGCCGACAGTTGTACTGTGCAGTAAACAACATTTTTTAGTTAGCTACAGCTATACGAAAATATATTATCTACTACATGGGTACCAATTATTTCATTAGTCATAACATACTATTCACTTATGTTAATCTTATGCAACAACCAATGGTTAATACAAGTCAAACACAATACAAGGGAATCTTGATATTATTCTATCTCATCTTTCAGGCGGCCCACGCCACCATCCCCATTCCAAGCCAATCATAAGCCTCCCATTTACAGCAACATATCTACGCTACTAGAAACATAGAAAATAGGTTGGGGAGTAGGCCATTCAGCCTTTCGAGCCTGCACCACCATTCAATATGATCATGGCTGATCATCCAACTCAGTATCCTGTACCTACCTTCTCTCCATACCCCCCTGATCCCTTTAGCCACAAGGGCCACATCTAACTCCCTCTTAAATATAGCCAATTAACGGGCATCAATTACCTTCTGTGGCAGAGAATTCCACAGATTCATCACTCTCTGTGTGAAAAATGATTTTCTCATCTCGGTCCTAAAAGATTTTCCCCTTATCCGTAAACTGTGACCCCTTGTTCTGGACTTCCCCAACATCGGGAACAATCTTCCTGCATCTAGCCTGTCCAACCCCTTAAGAATTTTGTACGTCTCTATAAGATCCCCCCTCAATCTTCTAAATTCCGGCGAGTACAAGCCGAGTCTATCCAGTCTTTCTTCATATGGAAGTCCTGCCATCACAGGAATCAGTCTGGTGAACCTTCTCTGTACTCCCTCTATGGCAAGAATGTCTTTCCTCAGATTAGGAGACCAAAACTGTACGCAATACTCCAAGTGTGGCCTCACCAAGACACTGCACACTGCAGTAGAATCTCCCTGCTCTTGTACTCAAATCCTTTTGCTATGAATGCCCACATACCACTCGCTTTCTTCACTGCCTGCTGCACCTGCATGCCTACTTTAGATGACTGGTGTACCATGACTCCCAGGTCTCGTTGCATCTCCCCTTTTCCTAATCATCCACCATTCAGATAATAGTCTACTTTCCTGCTTTTGCCACCAAAGTGTATAACCTCACATTCATCCACAATATACTGCATCTGCCATGCATTTGCCCACTCACCCAACCTATCCAAGTCACCTTGCAGCCTCCTTGCATCCTCCTCACAGCTAATACTGCCCCCCAGCTTTGTGTCATCCACAAACTTGGAGCTGTTGCATTGAATTCCCTCATCCAGATCATTAATCATATAACCATATAACAATTACAGCACGGAAACAGGCCCTCTCGGCCCTTCCAGTCCGTGTCGACCATTTGTTTTCCCCTAGTCCCATCTACCTGCACTCAGACCATACCCCTCCATTCCCTTCAAGTCCATATACCTCTCCACTTTACTTTTAAATGTTAAAATCGATCCTGCCTCCACCACTTCTGCTGGAAGCTCATTCCACACAGCCACCACCCTCTGAGTAAAGATGTTCCCCCTCACGTTACCCCTAAACTTCTGTCCCTTAATTCTCATGTCATGCCCTCTTGTTTGAATCTTCCCTACCCTCAATGGGAAAAGCTTATCCACGTCAACTCTATCCCTTTCATCATTTTAAAGACCTCAATCAAGTCCCCCCTTAACCTTCTGCGCTCCAAAGAATAAAGACCTAACTTGTTCAACCTTTCTCTGTAACATAGTTGCTGGAACCCTGACAACATTTTAGTAAATCTCCTCTGTACTCTCTCTATTTTGTTGACATCCTTCCTATAATTAGGCGACCAAAATTGTACACCATACTCCAGAATTGGTCTTACCAATGTCTTATACAATTTTAACATTACTTCCCTACTCCTATATTCAATGCTCTGATTTATAAAGGCCAGCACACCAAAGGCTTTCTTTACCACCCTATCTACATGCGATTCCACCTTCAGGGAACTATGCACAGTTATTCCTAGATCCCTCTGTTCCACAGCATTCCTCAATTCCCTACCATTTACCATGTACGTCCTATTTTGATTTGTCCTGTCAAGATGTAGCACTTCACACTTAACAGCATTAAGCTCCATCTGCCATCTTTCAGCCCACTTTTCCAAATGGCCCAAATCTCTCTGTAGACTTTGAGAATCTACTTCATTATCCACAACACCACCTATCTTAGTATCATCTGCATACTTACTTATCCAATTTTCCACCCCATCATTAATATATATTGTAAATAGCTGGGGTCCCAGCACTGAGCCTTGCAGTACCCCACTAGTCACTGCCTGCCATTCTGAAAAGGACCCGTTTACTCCTACACTTTGCTTCTTGTCTGCCAGCCAGTTCTCTTTCCACATCAACACTGAACCCCCAATATCAATTGCTTTGCTAATCTCTTATGTGGGACCTTGTCGAAAGCCTTCTGAAAGTCCAGATATAACACATCCACAGGTTCTCCTTTATCCACTCTACTAGTTACATCCTCGACAAAAGAAAGAAACAAAGTAGTTAGTCAATTGGTCTGCCATGTCCTTGTTCACCTTGATTAATTCACCAGTTTCTGACTGCAAGGGACCTACATTTGTTTTAACTAATCTTTTTCTCTTCACATATCTATAAAAACTTTTGCAGTCAGTTTTTATGTTCCCTGCCAGTTTCCTTTCATAATCTATTTTCGCTTTCCTAATTAAGCCCTTTGTCCTCCTCTGCTGACTGAATTTCTCCCAATCCTCTGGTAGGCTGCTTTTTCTGGCTAATTTGTATGCTTCTTCTTTTGTTTTGATACTACCCCTGATTTCCCTTGTTATACACGGATGCACTACCTTCCCTGATGTATTCCTTTGCCAAACTGGGATGAACAATTGTTGTAGTTCATCCGTGCAGTCTTAAATGCCTTCCATTGCATATCCACCGTCAACCATTTAAGAATCACGTGCCAGTCTATCTTGGCTAATTCACGTCACATACCCTCAAAGTTTCCTTTCTTTAAGTTCAGAACCCTTGTTTCTGAGTTAACAATGTCACTCTCCATCCTAATGAAGAACTCAACCATATTATGGTCACTCTTGCCCAAGGGGCCACGCACAACAAGACTGCTAACTAACCCTTCCTCATTACTCAATACCCACTCTCGTTGGTTCCTCTACATGTTGGTTTAGAAAACTATCCCGCATACATTACAAGAAATCCTCTTCCTCAGCACCCCTGCCAATTTGATTCACCCAATCTATATGTAGATTGAAGTCACCCATTATAACTGTTTTACCTTTGTTGCACGCATTTCTAATTTCCTGTTTGATGCCATCCCCAACTCCACCACTACTGTTACTGTACACTCCACCCCTACCAGCGGTAGGCGGAGCTCGAAATCCTCTGTAACTCCTCACAGAAGAGTAAACAAGCTTTGTTATCTACTCTGCTATTTCATGTTTACATTTACCATCCACCCTTCACACATTCCCAGACAAGAGGTAATACGTCTAATTTTATTTTACCGATTCCCACAACCTCTTCTGCACCTGGTCAAGCGACAGCTGCCAATTGTCACATCCAATACACCCTTTCGTTTCCTTGTTCAATTCCAATCAAAATGAAATAAGGAAGGATATTATTTTTTCTTCCACAGTTCCCTCCTTGTTAATCAACACTTAGACTAAGAAAGGATATTAATATTTTCTCTCATTAATCACTTGCAAATATGGAGCAATACAGGTCCGATTATAATTTTGATTGGAGCAAGCAAAGAGATTGTGCATGCGAAGGAATATGGGCACAAACCCAACATTCTATTGAGATAAGGAAGCTTGTTTACTTCCAGCAGCGAGTTCACTGTGTTCTGTGTGGAAGCTGTTCGTTGCATTTCAAACTCCAACTTCTACCTTCCTTATGTTTAGATGCCTCACTTCACCCTCGTATTCTCTCATCGCACACAATGTTAGTATATTCATGTATTTTATACTACAGAGATAGTTAATAATAGAATATTGACTGGCCTTGAGGGGGATACGACATATATTGCCTGAAGTAGATTCATATTGCCCGAGTCGAAGACGAGGGCAATATGGATCTAGTGAGGGCAATATATGTCGTATCCCCCGAAAGAGGACAGTCAATATTGTTATTATTACCCATATCTGACATCTAGAGGAAAATCTCAACATCTCAGCTCGGCGGACTTCCACGTAAAATTTAGCCAAAATGGACGCGGCAGTCTTCCTGTCTATCGACATCTAGACCCTTCTCCATCAAATATTCCTTGAATATTGTTACTGCTTGTTTCGTTGCCTTCTTCGTGTTCTGCGCCTTTGTTTTGTAAAATCTCGTCAAATTGCTGTTTGTCAAAAGTCGCGAACCTCTTCTCGCAGGAGGCTGCCATTTTGCTTGTTTTGTCGAGAACAAATTCTAAATTTCCCACGCAGCGCCACATTGCCAAGTTCCCGGATGTGAGACCAGGGGAATATAAGACTATATTTACCGGTGTTTTAACACGTAAAGTCCATAGGCGTTCACAAGAAAGGGGAATACAAGAAAATATTCCCCTGTTAACCCTGCTGGTACTCAAAATGAAGGGAATACAATTTTGTAAAAGCATAGCTCGGATGTGTGATATGGGTAATAATATGTCTACATTTTAGGATCTTAATAAATTTAAGATCAGTTTATCACACTTAATAGACTTCTCTGTTGATGTGATGAATCCCCTATTTTTTCATAACTGCCCAAGCCATGTACAACCCCAACCGCATAGTGAGAATCGGTGTAGATATTAGCACTTGTATCTTTTGCCAATATGCAGGCATGATTCAGGGCATACAGCTAAGCTGCCTGAGCAGACGTTCTGGATGGTAAAGCGTACACCTCCAGCACTTGGTGTGGTGTGACCACTGCATATCCTGCCAATAATCTGTCATCGCTAGATCGGTGCGAAGAGCCATCGGTAAATAGGTCCAGATCAGGATTATCAATCAGATGACTGTAAGTCCAGCCGGGGAGTGATAGTGGCTTCTGCAAGGAACAGACAATCATGGAGACCAAAACTGTACACAATACTCCAGATGTGGTCTGACAAGAGCCCTATACAACTGCAGAAGAACCTCTTTACCCCTGTAGTGTATTTGGATGCTTGGAACTGACTTAAAAGAACACTCAGATACAGGAGAAACAAGCTTCTTTATACTCCTCTCCCAGCGCATGCGTCCCCTCGCACAAGACATAATGTATGTGAGGCAGTAATACACCACGGCTTTTAACTTGATAACACCATTTATTTATTATACACCACACTGCTTCCCACTTGGAGGCGGACCATTTGTTTACATTGACTTGCAAAATCCCAGATAACTGTAATAATAAACGTATCTAAACTAGCACTTATAATTGTTCATACCACTTACTTTCTTATCTTCTTAAACAATACATTACCTCTTGCTTTATTTGTTAATGTGTTTCCTTTTCCGTTCCCCTTCTGTGTAAATTGCACACTCATTTCTAATCAAGTTCTAAGATGTCCTAATCCAGACCTGTTCCTGAGCATCCTTATTTGTCGGGTGGTGCAAGTTTTCGTATGCCAGCGCTTGCACCAAAGGGTAAATGCATGCCGAGAATGCCTGTGGAACAGAGGGACTAGGAATAAACTGTGCATAGTTCCCTGAAGGTGGAATCGCCAATGTAGATTAGGGTGGTATAAGAAAGCCTGGCCTTTATAAATCAGAACATTGAATATAGGAGTATGGAAGTAATGTTAAAAATTGTACAAGGCATTGGTAATACCAATTCTGGAGTATGGTGTACAATTTTGGTCGCCTAGTTATAGGAAGGATGTCAACAAAATAGAGAGAGTACAGAGGAGATTTACTAAATGTTGCCCAGGGTTCCAGCAACTATGTTACAGAGAAAGGTGAACTAGTTAGGTCTTTATTCTTTGGAGCGCAGAAGGTTAACGGGACTGAGGTCTTTAAAAATGAAAGGGATAGACCAGTTGACGTGGATACGTTTTTCCCATTGGGGTAGGGAAGACCCAGGGCATGACATGAGATTAAGGGACAGATGCTTCAGGGTAACATGGGGGGAACTTCATTACTCAGAGGGTGGTGGCTGTGTGGAATGAGCTTCCAGCAGAAGGGGAGGCAGGATCGATTTATAACATTTAAGAGTAAAGTGGATAGGTATATGGACGTGAAGGGAATGGAGGGGTATGGTCTGAGTGCAGGTAGATGGGACTAGGGGAAAACAAATGGTCGGCACGGACTGGAAGGGCCGAGAGGGCCTGTTTCCGTGCTGTAATTGTTATATGGTTATATGGTTATTTGTCCATTGCTCCAGGCTCCATGCTGGACTATTGTGAAGTGTCCTAATTGCAATCGGTCCTGCATACTTTTGTCTTGACCGACAAGCCTCTCTTCTTTAAACTTTTCTATTAACAGCTTTTTGCTTATCATCACACATTTATTTAACCGTTCTTTGTATTGCTTAAGCCTTTTCTGTTGTTCATCTATTTGTCTTCTTAAATCACCTTTCTGGTTATTCATAGTAGGATCTGTATTGTCCCCACAGTGGCCGCTGTATGTTTTCTTACCACAGTAGTGAGACTGCACTACAACTGTTGTATATTTCAGTTTGAGGAAGTCTTTCCTATATCGTTTAAGCCTTTTGTATCATTCAGCCTTTTCTGTTGTGCACTATTTGTCTCCTTACATACGACACTGACTGAACTTTTACAGTAGCCCTCTTTTGATTAATCCACTAACTACACCCAGCTTGAATGGTAATGGTTGCATCTCAACTGATATTGCACGAACTGGAAAGCCCTATTTTGCATGCTTTGTTACCATCACTGGATCGAAAATGACTGCTTGTCGCATAGCTCTGTAGCGTTCTTGATCGGTAATCATGGTATGCAGCTTGCAGAGTGACTACAATCAAGAAATGTTTTTCTGTTTCATTCATTATGACTGACTTAATATGGCATGCTTGCCTTGATTTTCTCAACCAATTCTCTGCTTTAATCCACAGGCCTGAATACAAACCACTGCTTTTTCTAACTGTCTCACTTGACATCTCTTATCTGCAAGCTCGGAATCGTTACTGTACTTGCAATGACAGACCAGCATAGTTTTCTTATCTGATGCTGTTTTTTACTAATAGGTCTGTATACCTTGGCAGATTTGTGCATGCACCGCAATTGCTTTCGAACAGGCATTCCTCGGTAAGCAGCCTGAAGCAGCACAATGCTGCTGTGTACCTTCATGTAAGTCTTGCGATCACTTTCCATTTGAAGGTGTTCTCTATAATGGGTTTGTACTATTATGGCTGCCAATCTCATTGTCTTGTATTGACAGTGTACTCTGTGCATTCTAAATGCTGTTTGTATTACCATTGCTGCCTTCTGTTTGTTCCGGACCTTCATACCCCTGAATGCAGCTTGAATAGTTAGGGTTGCCCTCTGGATGGCAATGTCCCTTTCCTTTGACTTTTGGTCTTTTCCATTTGACCTTTGTCACTTTGCCCTTGACTTTTGTCACTTTGCCCTTGACTTTTGTCACTTTGCCCTTGACTTTTGTCCTTTGAGGGACTCCCTGCCCTCTTTAGTTCAGGCTCCTTGTCTCTGGAATGTCCTTGGATATTTTGGCGAGAAATGAGCCATTAATGCCTCCTTACACTCCTCGTACATTTTGTCTGTGGGCTTTGCTGGCAGCAGTAACATACATAAGGTCTGATAACCCTCTCTTCCTAAGCCTAATATGAACCATGCTCTCTTCTTTTCCTCTGCAGCAATATCACTGGAAATGAAACAAGCCTCCAAGAAATCGGTCAATTTCTCAAAATTACACCCAGAATCTAACTGGCACGTTTCCTACAATTTGAAAAGCCATGCTACCTGTTGCTATTCAGGTGCTATTCTGTTCTCTCACTGTATTTTCTGCACTGGACTTAATCCTTTTACACACTAAGAAGTGATCCAGTCCACTGACTATTACCAATTCTTATAATAATAGATTTATACTATTAACCAACATTTCATGTCAATAGCCATTAAGAACATTTTAAACCATATTCCTTCTAAGCACACAGATTTACTATTAATAACAGTGACCAATGCATTACATTCAAACAGTCCTGCTTTTACTGTGCTCATGCATTACATTCACAGAGGGCTTTTATTATGAAGTATTTCACAGCTCCAGCTTGTGGCCTGTGGACTCTGGTGCATCCTCGACCTCTCGAGCTGTCCCCACTGGTACCCTTGCTGATGACCTCACCATAACTCCACTTTTGCTGCTTTTGCTGGCTCCCGCGGGCTTCACCGTTACTTTTGCTGCCGCTGGCTCGCTGCCAAGTCAACTCCTGCTGCTCTGCTGACTTGCCTGCTGTCTCCCTTGGATGCCCTGCGGAAGGTAAGTCGCTGCTGCTGGTCCCACTGCTCGGCTCGTCGCTGGCTCACCAGCATGCGTGGCTGCTCGTCTCATCGGGACTGTGCTCCGTTGTCGGGGGCTGGGTAAGCGTTGTGTCCCGCTTCTCTTGCGCAGACCCGCTTCTCTCTCTCTCGGCCGGCTTTCTCTCGCGACCGGGCTTTCTCCGCTTTCGCCCCCGACTGGGCTTTACTCTGCTCCCAACCGGGCTGAAGTGCTTGAGTGCTGTGTCCTGCTTCTCTCGCGTGGACCCACTCTTCGCTCGGGGCCAGACTACGTCTCACGTCCGGGCTTTCTGTGCTCTCGGCCGTCTCTTGTGACCGTGCGCTGTGCCCCGCTTCTCTTGTGGGGCCTGGTCCACTTCTCTCTCGCGGTCAGCTCTCTCACTCGGCCGGGCCGCTTCTCTTGCATGGCCGGACGCTCTTTTCTGCTTATGTTCAGGCTGACTCTGCTCCCGACCGGGTGTTCTCTGCTCACGGTCGTCTCCTGCAACCAGGCTTTCTCTCATGACTGGTCCGCTTCTCTCGCAGCCGTTTTTTTTTTAAACTCTGCTGGTCCGCTTCTCACGCGGCTGGCTTTCTCCCTCGACCGGATTGACTCTTCTCCCGGCTGGGCTTTCTCTCATGACCGGGCTGACTCTGCTCCTGGGTTACACAAAAAGCTGGAGAAACTCAGCGGGTGCAGCAGCATCTAAGGAGCGAAGGAGATAGGCGACGTTTCGGGTCGAGACCCTTCTTCAGACTGCTCCTGGCCGGGTTGACTCCGTTTTTGTCGGTGGCTTCTCCGGACCTGTCCATGGCCTACCCGGCACTACACGGTACATGGCCCTGGAACTCACACGAAGTTGGTGGTGGCTGCTGGGCCTCTTCTGCCCCTTTGCCGTGGCTGCACAACCATGGAAAACATTCCAGGTAAGTTGACAGCGTCGCTGTCCTGCTGGTAGGCTTCAAGCTTTTGGCTGCGTACTTCGGTGACACTTACTTACTGCCCCACTTGTTTTCCTTGCTTCCTGTTCTGACCTTTCTCTTCTTTGGCGCCAATTCAAAACCATTTGGCACCAAATCTTTTTGCTTAGTGTCGTTCCACTTTGTTTCCAAACACAACCTCTTCTTTTTAACTTTTTTTTCTCTTCACAGTCCTTCTTCTTTGTTCTTTTATCCTCGTTGCCTCGTTATCCTTATTGTGTGTTATGATGTAACAATTCACCTAAAACTTAGCTGTACAAAGATTATTCAGCTTGAGGAATTTGACAAAAAAAACTCAGTCTAAAATGTGTAAGGACGACATCTTGCCACATAGACACAACATGGCGATAGCCTGACAAACTCGCCGACTTGTACAGCTGATGCTTTAAACTACTGTCCCGTGCTTAGAGGGATCTGCAGGCCTCTCATGTCCAGCTCGCAAACAACTGCGACACAACTCTGTAACTACTGTTTAAACTGTTAAACAATCCTGCGTGTTGCAAAACAGTCCTGCGGGTGAGTTCACAAATTCGATCCCATCCTCGTCGCCAATTGTACTGTATTTGGGTGCTTGGAACTGACTCAAAAGAACACTCAGATACATGAGTAAACTACCAAGCTTCTTTACTCTAGGACGCCACCTTGAGTCTCCCCCAGCGCATGCTTGTCCCCTCGCACAAGACATAACATATGTTAATTATATCACATACATCACAACTCCTATACTGAAATCCTCTGAAGGCCAACATTCCATTAGCTTTCTTCACTGTAAGCCAACTTTCAGTGACCGGTGTACAATGATGCCAAGGTCTCACTGCACCCCCCCCCTTACCAAACCTAACCCCATTGAGATAATAATCTGCCCCCTTGTTTTTGCTGCCAAAGTGGATAACCTCACATTTATCTATATTATACTGCATCTGCCACGCATCTGCCCACACACTCAACCTGTCCAGGTCACCCTGCAACCTCCTAACACCCTCTTCACAGTTCACACTGCCACCCAGCTTTGTGTCATCTGCAAATTTGCCAGTGTTGCTCCTAATTCCCTCTTCCAAACATTAATATATATGGTAAACAGTTGTAGCCCCAACACCGAGCCTTGCGGCACTCCACTCGCCACTGCCTGCCACTCTGAAAAGGACCTGTTCACTCCTACTCTTTGCTTCCGGCCTGCCAACCAATTTTCTATCCATGTCAACATCCTACCACCACTACATCCACTGGCACCCCTTCATCCATTTTACTTGTCACATCCTAAAAAAATTCCAGAAGATTAGTCAAGCATGATTTCCCTTTCGTAAATCCATGTTGACTTGGACTCATCCTTTTACTGCTATCCAAAAGCCCCATTATTACCTCTCTAATAATTGACTCCAGCATCTTTCCCACAACCGAAGTCAGGCTAACTGGTCTGTAATTCCCCGTTTTCTCTCTCGCTCCTTTCTTGAAAAGTGGGATAACATTAGCTATCCTCCAATCCACAGGAACTGATCCTCAATATATTGAACATTGGAAAATGATCACCAATGCGTCCACTATTTCTAGAGCCACCTCCCTGAGGACCCTGGGATGGAGACCATCAGGCCCAGGGGAATTAGCATCCTTCAGTCGCATTAGCCTACCCAATACTATTTCTCGCCTAATGAAAAATTATTTCAGTTCCTCTACCCCCTTAGATCCTCTGTCCTCCAGTACCTCTGGGAGATTGTTTGTGTCTTCCTTAGTGAAGACAGATCTGAAGTACCTATTCAACTCTTCTGCCATTTCCTTGTTGCCCATAATAATTTCACCCGTGTCTGCCTTCAAGGGACTAACATTTGACTTTGCTATTCTTTTTCCCTTAACATATCTAAAGAAGCTTTTACTGTCCTTCTTTATATTCCTGGCCAGCATCCCTTCATCTTTTCAGCCCGTATTGCCCGTTTTGTTTCCTTCTGTTGTCCTATGAAAGTTTTCCAATCCTCTGGCTTCCGGCTACTCTTTGCTGTGTTATACATCTTTTCTTTTAGTTTTTTTTCTATTCCTAACTTCTCTTGTCATCCACGGTTGCCTCCGACTCCCCTTAGAATCTTCGTTTTTGGAATGAAATGATCCTGCTTCGTCCGGAATTTGCCCTGAAATTCCTACCATTGCTGTTCCACCGTCATTCTTGCTAGGATCCCTTTCCAGATTAAAACTAATCATATTACGATCACTAACTCCAAGCGGTTCCTTTACCTCAAGTTATCTTTATCATATCTGGTTCATTGGACAACACTAAATCCAGAATTGCCTTTTCTCTGGTCGGCTCCATTACAAGCTGCTCAAAGAATCCATCTCGGAGGCATTCTACAAACTCTCTTTCTTGGGGTCCTGAATCAACCTGATTTTCCCAGTCTAATTTGCCCAGACGACCAGGCAAAGCTCTTGCTGCAGGTGGAGTAGACATAGGGCCTCTTGCCCATGTGCACCTGCCGGTGGATCTTCAGGTCCCCCGCCCTCTTGAAGTCCTTGCTGCAGAAGGAGCAGCTGAAGAGCCTGGGGAAGGGATGGTCGCTGGTGTGCACTTGCTGCCGAACCGATCTACCCTTTTAAGTAATCAATGAAAGAAGACCATATTCTAACGAAAACTTCTTGTTTGTCCATTAGGGCAAATCTGATTCTTTCCAGGTGTAGGGTGTCTGACATTTCCGTAATCCACATTTTAATTGTGGGGGATATAGGGCCTTTCCAAAATTTTAATATTAATTTCTTCCCAATTATTATACTGTAATCTAGGAAATTTATTTGACTTGTTGTAAGAGTTAAACTTTGTTCTGACATTCCAAGTATTATTAATTTTGAGTCCGGATCCAGTTTAGTATTAATAACTTCAGAAGTTATTCTAAGAATCTCAATCCAGAAATTCTTAATTTTTATACAATTTGCAAAAGTATGTGTTAAATTAGCCTCTGGATGCTGACATTTATCGCAGATAGAGAATATCTGTGGAAAGATTCTATTCAATTTAACTTTGGAGTAATGTAATCTATGTAATATTTTAAGTTGTATTAGAGCATGTCTGGAGTTTTGCGAGCATTGATGTATATATTGTAAACTTTTGTCCCATATATCTTTCGGTATGGATTGAATTATTTCATTTTCCCATCTATGTCTATATGATTCCGTCGATGGTATCTCGCTATCTAAAAGGGTATTATAAATATGTTGTTAATTTTTCTGTATTAGGATGCTTATTCAGACATTCATCAAGGATTTCTGGTTCCTTATTCCTATAATCTTGTGTATTTGATTTAACATAATCTCTGAGTTGTAGATATCGAAAAAAAATATTTGAGTGTAATCCATAAATCTGTTGCAGTTCCTGAAATGAAAGATAAGTGCCTTTCTTATAAAGGTGTTCCATCTTTTTGATTCCATAGTTTTTCCATTGTATAACGTCTTTATCCATCATGGAAGGTTTAAGGGATTGTTTGAATTTTTGAATTTTCAAGGTAGTCTGTGTGTTTTCTGCTGATGCAGAAAAATCGTTCCGACTTCCATTCCCAAATGATTTTTTTTTTTAAATCGCGAGGCAATATATACGAACCGGCTGTATTTTTCCTGCCAACTGGGGGTTAAATTCACCGCAAACCGCAACGTTCCAATCCACCGCGTTCCACTAAAACCCACTCGCAAGTTGATTTAAATGGCCATTAATTTACAGGAATTAAACACTAAATTCCTTCCATTTGGCCTATAAATTCATGAATATTAGATTTAAAAATCATGTTATGTTGTGGATTATTGTGTGAATGTTATTTGGACACTTAGGCAATTTAAAAATGTTTATCATTTCTTACAAAATGGATAGATGTTTAGATCTAGCAATTGAATTTTGTAATTAGCTACAATTAGGTAACTAACTAATTATATGCTTTAATTTTAGGTCATCCAAGTAAGATTGTTTCAGAATGCTTCAATCTATAATAACTGAAAATTTCATTCAGTTCTCTTAATTTTTAAGAAAGTTATGGGATTTTAACTGTCCTCGATCACAGCTTTTGAGTTAAGTCAATGGAAAGTCAATGGGGAACAAGATGCTAATTTCCGAGTATGAAAATGGCCATAACTTTTTTAATACTTAAGATATGAAAGTGAATTAGGTGTCAAATTAAACTTCTTTTTATGCTTTATCTGATGGGATAAATTGCAGACTTGATTTTTTAAATCTCAAAATTTTGTAACATTGCTACTTGGGGGAGAGAGAGAGACAAGGAATGACGGAGAGAGTGAAAAAAGAATACGGAGGGGAAGGATTTCTCTCTCTCCCTTCCCCTCTCTCTACCACTGGCCGCCGCTGCCGCCTCCTCCTCCTCTCCCCGCCCACCCGCTCACCGTCCAGTGCGGCTTGGGCTCGGCTCCATCTTGGCCCAGATCCGGTCTCCGGCCTCGTCGCTCCCGCTGGCGGTTGGTTGATCCTCGTTCCGGCCCAGGCGGTTCACAGATGGTCCTCCAGGCCCGGAGGACCACCGGCGCTCGGCTCACCCCTCCTGGCCTGGAGGACCATCTGTGAACTGCTCGCACGCCTGGAGGATCGCTGGCTCCCATCACGGAGTGATATCGCTCTGCATCGTCCCGTCTCCTTCACTCTCCCTCTTCCCCCCTCCCCCTCTCAGCTGTTCCCTCCTCTCTCTCTCTCAAACCAACCTCACTCCCACTCTTCCCTCAATCCCTCTCATCCTTTCCCTCACCTGTCCCCTCACTCTCTCCTCCTTCCTGCCTCACTCCCACTCTTCCCTCAATCCCTCTCATCCTTCCCCCCACCTGTCCCCTCATTCTCTCCTCCTTCCCCCCTCACTCCCACTGTTCCCTCAATCCCTCTTCTTCTTCTTCTTGCATATGGCGTGCACAGCTTGAAGTTGTCGGACAACCTGTTCTATTTGATCTTATTTGATTATGCACGCCGGGTTGACTGCATTCGTCGAAGCAGGGCGGACCACGTGAAGGTTGCAATCTCCCACCCACAATCCCTCTCATCCTCCCCCTCACCTGTTCCCTCACTCTCTCCTCCTTCCCCCTCACTCCCACTGTTCCCTCAAACTCTCCATTCTCTCAAGTCCTCCATCCCCTCACTCCTTCCTCCTCCTGTCCCTTTACTCTCCTCGTCCCTCCCTTCCTCCACCCCAGACTTGTTCACTTCCTCAACTCCCACTGTGTTCCGCCATCCCCCTGCTCCCTCCATCCCTTCACTCCCTTTCTCCTCTCTAGCCCACTCCCTTGTTCCCCCCTTCCCCCCATTCTAGCCCTCATCTCTCCACTCCTCCTACTGCCACAGTGTTCCCTCAATCACTCCCCCTCTCATAGTCCTCCCCCTACATCCCCCCACCATATTCCCTCTCCCCCTTAAACGACTCACTCTCTGCTTCAGTTTGCAGCTTTATTTTATTTCAAAAATACTTTATTGAGGGAATAAAATTCTGAAATATATAAATACAGACTATTTACCAACTTGCACAAGTAGTGAAGTGTTTCCATCGCCATTCTATGGCTAAGGGAACGTGAATAGGCAGTGGGTTTTAACATGAATTGTAACAGGTTTGTGCTGCCCCCCGCACCCCCACCCCTATCTCTCCTTCCCCGCCCTCTGTCTCTTACCCCCCCCCCCCTGTCTATCACCCATCCTGTCTCCCCCTCCCCTGTCCCTCTCATCTTCCCACTGTCCCCCTCCCATCTCTCCACACCCGTCCCTCCATATTCCCCATCTCTCCCCCACGCTCCATCATCACCCCTCCCCACTCTCTCTGCCACCCCACCCTCTCTTCCCTTCCCCTCATTCTCTCATCCGATCTCTCACACTCCTCTCTCTCTCCGCCCCATCCCTCCCCCCCTAACAAAAACACCATCCGTCTCTCTACCTCCCCATCTACCACTCCCCATTGTTGACACTCTCGCACCCCCTCCCCCTCCCTTCCTCGTCTCTCACAGCTCTGCAGCGTATTTATATGCAGCAACTTCTCCAGCGTTCACCACACATTTGTTGATGCTTAATCCGTTCCTCAGGGTGGCGGGGATTCCAACCCCCTGCGCCCACTTCCCTGGACACCAGGGTCTGGAGGAAGGGGCTAGCAGCTACTGGCCTGCGAATGGCCACCACCGCCACCAGGCTTGGTAGCAGACCAACATGAAGCTCCGCTTGGTGACCAAGTCTTAGCTCTGCCTGGGGACCACTCTGTGACCGAACCAGTCTTGGCTCCGCGAGGAGGAAGAGTCCGCAGGGCAGCTCCATGTGGAGACCGAAGATAGACACAAAATGCTGGAGTAACTCAGCGGGTCAGGCAGCATCTGTGGAGAGAAGGAATGGGCGACGTTTCGGGTCGAGACCCTTCTTCAGGGGAGAGGGAGATACAGAGATAAGGAAGTGTAAGGTGTGTGAACGAGAGAAAGGGGACGAAGATCAAGGACAATGTAGCATAGAGCATTGTTGGTAAAGAGAGGTGGGGGCTGAATAAAATCTGGTGAGTGATAGGTGGATACAGGTGAGGGAGGAGGGGGTGATGGGCGGATGGGTGGAGTAAGCGACTAAATATGGAGGAGAAAGTCAGCCAAAAAGGGGGTGAGATAAAGGAAGAGGTCATAGAAATATAGAAAATAGGTGCAGGAGTAGGCCATTCGGCCCTTTGAGCCTGCACCGCCATTCAATATGATCATGGCTGATCATTCAACTCAGTATCCTGTACCTGCCTTCTCTCCATACCCCTGATCCCTTTAGCCACAAGGGCCACATCTAACTCCCTCTTAAATATAGCCAATGAACTGGCCTCAACTACCTTCTGTGGCAGAGAATTCCAGAGACTCACCACTCTCTGTGTGAAAAATGATTTCCTCGTCTCGGTCCTAGAGGAATTCCCCTTATCCTTAAACTGTGACCCCTTGTTCTGGATCTCCCCAACATCGGGAACATCTTCTGAATCTAGCCCTGTCCAACCCCTTAAGAATTTTGTAAGTTTCTATAAGATCCTCCCTCAATCTTCTAAATTCTAGCGAGAACAAGCCGAGTCTATCCAGTCTTTCCTCATATGAAAGTCCTGATATCCCAGGAATCAGTCTGGTGAACCTTCTCTGTACCACCTCTATGGCAGAATTATTTCCTCAGATTTGGATACCAAAACTGTACGCAATACTCCAGGTGGTGGTCTCACCATAACCCTGTACAACTGCAGTAGAACTCCCTGCTCTTTTTTAATTTTTCCTATACTCAAATCCTCTTGCTATGAATGCTAACATACCATTCACTTTCTTCAGTGCCTGCTGCACCTGCATGCCTACTGTTAAATGACGTGGTGTTACCATGACACCCAGGTTCTTCGTTGCATCCCCCCCGTTTTCCTAATCGGCCACCATTCAGATATAATAGTCTACGCCCTCCTGTTTTTGCCACCAAAGTGGATAACCTCACATTTATCCACATTATATACTGCATCTGCCATTCACGCCAGTCTATCCAAGTCACCTTGCAGCCTCCTAGCATCCTCCTCACACCTAACAACTCAGCCCCCAGCTTCGTGTGGCATCTGCAAACTGGAGATGTTGCATTCGATTTCCCCTCGTCCAAATCATTAATATATATTGCAAATAGCTGGGGTCCCAGCACTGAGCCTTGCGATACACCACTAGTCACTGCCTGCCATTCTGAATAGGACCAGTTTACTCTTACCCGTTGCTTCCTGTCTGCCAGCCAGTTCTCTAGCCACATCAATACTGAACCCCTAGTACCGTGTGCTTTAAGTTTGCATACTAATCTCTTATGTGGGACCTTGTTGAAAGCCTTCTGAAAGTCCAGATATAACACATCCAGAGGTTCCCCCTTATCCACTCTACTAGTTACATCCTCAAAAAATTCTATGGATTCGTCAGACATGATTTACCTTTCGTACATCCATCATCTTTGTCCAATGATTTGACCACTTTCCAAATGTGCTACTATCCCATCTTTGATAACTTACTCTAGCCGTTTCCCCACTACCGATGTTTCTCAGGAACTACTCCAGAATCTAAAGAGTTTTGAAAAATTATCACTAATGCATCCACTTTTTCTGTGGCTACTTCCTTGAGTATTCTGGGATGCAGCCTATCTGGCCCTGGGGATTTATCAGCCTTTTATCCATTCAATTTACCCAACACCACTTCCCAGCTAACCTGGATTTCACTCAGTTCCTCCATCTTATTTGACCCCCGGTCCCCTGCTATTTCCAGCAGATTATTTGTCTTCCTTAGTGAAGACAGAACCAAAATAGTTATTCAATTGGTCTGCCATGCCCTTGTTCCCCATGATCAATTCACCTGTTTCTGACTGCAAGGGACCTACATTTGTTTTAACTAATCTTTTTCTCTTCACATATCTATAAAAGCTTTTGCAGTCAGTTTTTATGTTTCTTGCCAGTTTTCTTTGATAATCTATTTTCCCTTTCCTAATTAAGCCCTTTGTCCTCCTCTGCTGGACTCTGAATTTCTCCCAGTCCTCTGGTAGGTTGCTTTTTCTGGCTACTTTGTAAGCTTCATCTTTTGTTTTTGATATTATCCCTGATTTCCCTTGTTATCCACGGATGCACTACCTTCTCCATGATATCATGCAATAAAATCTCAAATCAAATCTGCAAAGTCTCCGCTTTTCATTTTCATGTAATTTCCCTCTAAATGAATTTCTTCCACAAAAAGAGACATTTATTTGGCTACTTGGCTCCAGCATTTATCATTTATTATTTATTACAACTTCACTCCAGCGGGTTGATGGATAAAAGTCTTTGTTTACCGCAGACGGAGTCTTGCGGATGTCCAAGGGCAGAGAGCGAGATCCCAAAGTTCGGAGTTGAGAGGGACCGCCAGGGGACGGGAAGTGGTGACTCCGGATTAATCCTGACGCCTTTCTCCAGCGAGAAGAAGACATAGGAATGACAAAGAGATGGCCCACGATGGGAAATGTCTCCTTAATTTGGAGAATTCAATTATCATGTCATTGGGCTGTAAGCTGTGAGGTGCTGTTCCTCCAGTTTGCGTGTCACCGCACTCTGGCAATGGAGGAGGCCCGGGACAGAAAGACCAGTGTGGGAGTGGGAAGGGGAGTTAAAATGATTGGCAAACGGGAGATCCAACAGGCCTTGGCGGACCGAGCGCAAGTGTCGGGTGAAATGCAAGCCTAGTCTAATAACAAGGAACAGTATATGCTGTTCTTACAAAAGAGACACAATCTCCTGGAGTAAACTTGCACCTCTGAAGGGCAATGGACAGGCAAACATTCAGACAGGACCATTCTTCAGACTGCTTGCTGTGGGGGTGAGAAGTTGGAAAGGATAGGTGGATGGTCGCCCGTATAGACCCTTCCTGGACAGATGCAGCCTAGTCTAGAAACAAGGAACTCAGTGCTGTTTACAACAAAGGACATAAAGTTGCTGGAGTTAACTCAGCGGGACAGGCTAGCAGCTCCTGGAGATAAGGACCTGGGTGGACAATTTCGGGTTGAGACGAGGAAGGGTCTCGACCAAGAAACGTTACCCATCCCTTCCTTTGTGTTGCCCTAAACCACGCCAATTCATGTGGCGGTGTGCCAGCATGCTGGAGGAAGCGGGCAACAGGCCTTCCCACAGAGCAGGCTGGGTGAAGGGGGCACTGCCGATGTGTTCAGCATGTGGTCCAAGGCGAGTGTAGCCCTTGCCACAGACGGCACGGGAAGGGAGAGCTCACGCTTTGGTACGCAGCTGCTGCCACATGCTGGACATGGGGTGAAACCCCTTGCTCACACTTAGCGCACACAAAGGGTCTCTCTATGCTGTGTATCCGCGGGTGCTCCCACAGCCTCCATGCTCTCTTGTCACAGTGGGAGCAGCTGCTCGCCGGCGTGGGCCCGCCGGTGTTGCTGCAACCCCCACGAGCTGTCAAATGCATCATCACAGCACAGGCAGTTGTAGGGCTGGCTACTGGTGTGCACTCGCTGGTGAGACAGGGTTTGGGAGGCCATAGCAATGCGCTCTCCACACACCGGGCTGGGGACGGGGACGGTCGCCATTTGCACCCGCTGGGGTGGAAACAGCAGCGTTGCTGAGCGTTGTAGCCCTTGCCGACTGGGCGACAGGTGTAGGGCACTCCCCCGTAGTGGGTTGCGTTTGGTGCTAGATGTTTATGTAAAATTAATTGGTGGATGTGAACGTTTGAACTTGAACTAATTTATCTATGGTATGTAACATGGTTATTAATATTAAGAAAGGTTGACATTTTAAAGATTGAAGTCCATGCAGAATTCATGACTATGAAGATTTTTTTTTTGTTACCTCTGCCTGAACCCACTTGAACTTGAAATAACTATCAATGGACTTATCAAAAGACTTGGAATCTGATGAAGAATATTCAGATGAAGAACAATGTAATGTAAACAAATAATTGGGGTAAAAATGATTATATAAAGTTTTATTTTATGTTGATCATTTTCACTGTTATTGTCAAATATTTAAACAAGAGGAAGAATTACGTATGATAATGGCATGCTGGTGAATGACAGTTTGACAGTCCACCACACCCATCCACACACAATTACCACAAATCCATCGTACGTACGCACACTCCATGCATGCACACACATACAGCACACATACTTCCGTCCGCACACACACACACATCCATCCGCACAGCAGAATACATGTACAACAACCAAGCACACACAATATCCATTCACACATTCATCCAACCCACACATACAATCACACATTACATCCATACATCCACAGATGTACCTTTGACAGTATACACACACAAACTACAGACATCAATTATTTTAGTTAAAGGTAATAGCCCTAATTTTACAAAGCCACCATCGGGTGGGGGGGGGTGTCACTAACATAAATAAAGGACTCATTGTAGCTTAAATGAATACTCATTGAGAAACATCAGAAGCCTTGTCAGGATGTGACATTTACATCGAAATAAGAGAGACATGTTGTTCCCTTCCAGGCCTGGCACTACTAACTGCTACTGCTGCCCAAAAGCAGCCGCCCCAATCCCCCACTATGATGGAATGGCCGTTTACGCCCCACTTCTCCACACTATGCAGTCAGTTGGGGTTCAGTAAAACGGGGGGAACCCAAGGATCTGTCCTGACCCTTTAAATAGGCAGGTTCATGAGAACCTTAAAAACCTGGGACCTCTGCTGCAGTCTGGAAATGGACTGGAATATAAAGCGACTGAAGATGCCTTTGCAGGAGTGTCCCAGCCTGGAAAAGTTCCCAGTCCCACTATGACCATAGAACCCCCACTCTGCAAATCACGCTGTTCAGTAAAGGGAGGAACACACAAGAACTGCCTCGCCCATCAATTAGGCTGGTCAGAAGCAGGACCTCAGTGACTGTGTCATTTTAAAAAAAACTCACACATTATATTCATCAATTAATTTTATATATTATAATTATACTTAATTATATAATTGTTTACAGTCATATTTATGTCATATATATATGTATAATAATATAGTTTAATGGACTGCAACACGGGAATTAGGCTGCCCATGTGTAATATGGGCTTGGCAACTAGATAGCGCTTACTTTCCAGATCTCATTTTCTAATTAGTTTAATTATTTAATGTGCAACTTTTGCACTGACGGGTTATGGGACTACCTTCTCAATTAATTCATTAAATCTGTGGGAAAATTTCATTGTGGTTCGTGACGTGGGTCAAGAAAATCGATTTCTAGACACATTTGTGATGCTCAGCCCACAGCCGTCTCTCTCCCCTCCACTCTTTCTCTCTCCGACCTTCCCCTCTCTCTCTCACTCTCTCCCTCCCCACTCTCGCTGTCTCTCCACATTCTCTCCCCTCCTCCCCACTCTCTCTCTCTCCCTCCTTCTCTCTCTCTCTATCTATCTCTCCTGGGGCCTCCTCCTCTCCCTCTCTCTCTCTCCACCGTCCAGTGCGGGTCGCTCCTCTTTGTCGGTCTTTATTTCCGGGTGAGGCCGCCCCGTTGTCGATCTCGCAGTCTGAGTTGGCCATCGGGCGGCCGGGCCGTGACGTCACATCCGGGATGATGCCCATCTCCGCGTTTTGCGCGGTCTCTGTCTGCGGTGGCAACGGCCGTTCGGAGTGCTGCGACGTCATTTCCGGGCTGTGGCCCTCCACGCAGTTGAGCGGTCTCTCAGCTTCGACGATCTTTGTCTCTCAGTCTCCGGGGCAACGGGCAGCTGGGCGGGCCGGCGGGATGAGCCGTGGTACCGGTGAGATGGGCCGGTGGATCTCTCTCTTTCTCTTTATATATCTGTCTCTCTCTCTCTCTCTCTCTCTGTATCTCTCTCTCTCTCTGTCTCTCTCTCTGTATCTCTCTCTCTGTCTCTGTCTCTATCTCTCTCTCTCTCTCTCTCTCTATATATATATATATATATATATTATTTCTCTCTATAGCAATGTTACAACATTTTGAGATTTTAAAAATCAAGTGCAATTTATCCCATCAGATAAAGCATAAAAATAAGTTTAATTTGACACCAAATTCACTTTCATATCTTCAGTATTAAACAAGTGATGAAATTTTCATACTCGGAAATTCGCATCTTGTTCGTATTGCTTTTCATTGACTTGACACAAAAGCTAGTGATCGAGGACGTTAAGAGCCCATCATAAATTCTTAAATATTAAAGTGAACTGAATGACATTTTTCAGTTATTATAGATTGAAGCATTCTAAAACAAATATAAAACATGTTACTTGGATGACCTGAAATTAAAGCATATAATTAGTAGTTAACTATATTGTAGCTTATTACAACAAGACCGATGTACGTAATAGTTAATAAACACCAGATCCTGAAAATTCATAAAATGTGTTATTTTCCAAGATCAGAATTTTAATATTATTGTATTATATGCTGTTTATTTTGTAACATCACTACTCTCTGTCTCTGTCTCTCTGTGTCTGGAAATAGGCAAAGTTTTGGGCCAAAACCCTTCTTCAGACTGATGGAGGGTGGGGGGTGGGGGCAGGGAGAAGAAAGGAAAAAGGAGGAGGAGGAGCCCGAGGGCTGTGGAGGGAGAAGCTTGGAAGAGGAGGAGACAGCAAGGGCAAATGGAATTCGGAGAATTCAATGTTTAGGCCACTAGGGTGCAGACTGCCCAAGCGGAATATGAGGTTCCTCCAATTTCCGGTGGTCCTCACTCTGGCCATGGAGCAGACCCAGGACAGATAGGTCAGATACGGAATGGGAGGGCTGAGGCCCTGCGCAGTGCAGTCTCTCTCTCTGTCTCCGGGGCATCGGTCGGGATGAGCGGGATGAGCTGTGGTACCCGAGACGGGCGCGGTGAGATGGCTGGTTGCTT